>WNWU01013601.1:1988186-2009115 GCA_012654045.1 Ptyas mucosa
ATCAGTAGACCGGTGCCTGCAAAAATACATGAGTAGATCAGTGCCTGCAAAAAATAAATGGGTAGATCGGTACAGCTCTGCAAGCAGTTAAAAGCCTGGTAGACCAGTACCTCTGCTAAATCCTAAATAATTGTCACATGACCATCAAGCGACGCTCACAAAATAAGCCACGCTCACAAAATCCTAAAGAATTGTCACATGACCATCAAGCCACGCCCACAAAATAAGCCACGCCCACAGAACCGGTAGTAAAAAATTTTTAGAACCCACCCCTGATCTTGGCAATGACTGTGTTGCTCGAAAATACTCTTTGGAGATTGTCACACTGAAGAGCAAGATATAAAAGATTGCAGTAAATAAGTATACAGATGCAAATGTTTTCCACCTGTTTAAGCTTTCTGTTTGTTCTTCCATCATTTTTACATCTGTCCTGATTTAAGTACAAAGCAACCTGGAATACTCATTTCAGGCAGAAGTGTAGCATACATATCGTGAAGCTACTAAGAAATGAAATATAACCCAGTTGAGCCCAAAATTTGTGTTGCTAACTGACACATTGGTTAAGTGAGTTTTGACCCATTTTATGATTTTTCCTGCCACATTTCTTAAGTGAATCTCTGTTTCCCCATCGACTTCGCTTGTCAAAAGGTCACACAGGGTGATCACATGATCCAAGGACACTGTGACCATCATAAATGTGAGTCAGTTGTCAAGTGTCCAAATGTAAATTATGTGACACTGGGGATCCCGAAACGTCATAAGTGTGAGAATTGGTCATAACTGAACTTTTTTCTGTGCCGTTGTAACTTCGAATGATCAATAAGTGAACTGTTTTAAGTCAAGGGCTACCTCCATTCTTTTAGACTCTAGAAACCTGCTTTGAAAAGGACTTCACAGCAATCGTTAGTTTTCCAGGGCTCAGTATCCTGGATACTGTAAGATCATGATAATCTGTTAAAACCTGGTTAGAACCCAGGAAAATGCTTAGAAACCTTGGGATAATCGGAGTGAAAGTATTTACTGCTTAAATACAGGTAATCCTTGATTTACAACAGGGGTGGGTCCTAAATTTTTTTTACTACTGGTTCTATGGCCGTGGCTTATTTTGTGGGCGTGGCTTGATGGTCATGTGACAATTCTTTAGGATTTATCAGAGGTACTGGTCTACCAGGCTTTTAACTGCTTGCAGAACTGTACCGATCTACCCATTTATTTTTTGCAGGCACCGGTCTACTCATTTGTTTTTGCAGGCACTGGTCTACTCATTTGTTTTTGAAGGCACCGGTCTACTACCACACTGCCTTTTAACACTGATCAGCTGTAGTGTGGCCCTTTGAAGCCCCACAGCAGGAGTTTAAACAGTTTTTTTCCTTCTAGCTGATCAGCTGTGACTCAGGAGGCAGCAATAGCTTGGGGGTGGGGCCAAATAAAAGGTAAGAATAACGCGGGAGGGGGGCAGGGGGGGCAGAACCGGTTCGGTGACGTCATATCATCACTGTTACCAGCTTGGCCGAACCGGGAGGAACCCACCACTGACTTACAACCACATTTGAGTCCCAGATTTCTGTTGCTAACCTTTCTTGCCACAATTGTGAGTCACTGCAGTTGTTAAGCTAGCAACACAGTTGGTAAGTGAATCTGGCTTCCTCATCGACTTTGCTTATTGGAAGGTCACCAAAGGTGATCTCATGACCTTGGGACACCGCCACCGTCATAAATATGAACCCGTCCATCTAAATTTTGATTACGTGAGTATTTGGATGCTGCAACGGTTGTAAGCATGAAAAATGTTCGTAAGTCACTTTTTTCAGTGCTGTTGTAACTTTGTACAGTTACTAAACAAATGGTTGTAAGTCGAGAACTACCTGTAGTGATGCCTATGGAGATTGTCCGTCATCCAGGTCATGGTTGTCCCAAATGTGCTTTTTTCAAGAGGCAACTGGACTTTCTGATTTTTCTTTGAAGACGTTTCGCTTCTCATCCAAGAAGCTTATTGTAATTCCTTCCATTCCCCACAATCCAGTCAGAGCTGAAGAAGCTTCCTGGATGAGAAGCGAAATATCTTCAAAGAAAAACCCCAAAAAGTCCAGTTGCCTCTTTAAAAAAGCACCTGCAGTGATTCTGATCTGCGATGCATGTGTTTTTTTTTTAAAAAGCGTGGCCTTGATAATGTGCTTGTAGCACATTTTTGGATTCCTTCTTCAACGAGTACCGTTGGCTCCTTCTGTCCTGCAGATATACTTTCCTCTGTCTCAGAAACTCCTGATATCCGGCGACCGGTAACGGCGAAGGAACGCCAGCGTGAGAGGGAGGAGAAACGAAAGCGGCGCCAGGAACGGGCCAAGGAGCGAGAGAAGCAGAAGAAGGAAAAGGAACGGGAGCACAAGGACATGCTGACCGAGAATGACCGGAACCTTCTGGAAAGGTGGACCAAGATGGTGGACCGCACCCAGAACAAGCCAATCCAAAATGGGTCCACGGTCCCACCCCAGAAAAACACAGCCAGTCATGCCCTGCCTTCAGTTCCTGCTGCCAAGCCTTTGCCCCCGCAGGCCCATGCATCGACCTGCGTCACTCCCGCCCCTTCTCGTAACACGCCGACACCTTCTGAATTCCTTGCTTTCTCCGACAAAACGGCACCAGGCCTTGCCCCCAAGCTCACCCTTGTCCCGGTGGGGACTGAGCTTGCCTCGGTCCAGGCTTCCAACGCCAACGTTATTCGCTTTTTCCCAGCGCAGACTGCCCCCTTTGTGGTGGCCGCCCCGGCTTGCCCCAAAGCCATCCCTGCCAAGTCTGAGTGCCTCTTGAACGTCAAATATGCCCCGAGCCAGATTTTCCAAGGCCCGTATGGAGTGACGGCTCTCAACGCTTGGCGTAGCGTCTCTCCGCCTGAGAACTGGGCTGTGTCTGGACAACTGCCTGTTGGTCAGCCTGAGGTGGCATCCGCCGGGCCTTTGTCAGAACCGGTGGTCAATTTTGTGGCAAGAGCTGAGGCAGATCAGCCTCTGTTCCAGTCTGAAATAGGCAAGTCTGAACTTCCACCCCATGGACTGTCCACAGAAGAAACCAGAGGGTCAGTTCAGTCCCAGGTGGCATCAGGACTACTTTCGGATTCCCCTGATATCAACGTGGTAACCCAGCAGCTGTCAAAATCTCAGGTAAAAGCCCTTAAGAGGCTTTTTTTAAAAAAAGTTTTTTACTAGTAATTCAAAATTAAAAACATTGGACGTAGATATGACATCACTGGTCCCAAGCATCTTCCAATACTTTTAAGTTAATACGTAATATACTAATAATGATATAATAATATATTCCTTTCACCTTATACGTTATTTAAACATAGTATATTAATCATTTATACCTTATTCCTATACAATTATATATATCTATACCTACATATCTATACAATTCACATACATATGTATTTCTTTATAATAACATATATAATTCTAGTCTAACTCTACACATTTATCTCTTTTTGATATTAGGAGGCTTGGGTAAGTCAGCCTATTAATGTTTGTGCCCTTCCTACTATATCCTTTACTATAAGCCACAAGATTTGGGAGCCCTTGGCATCTCTCATGGCAAACTTAATGCCGTTTCTGCAGGATGCTTAATAGTTGAATTCCTACAACGTTTTGTGCAGGCTGCAGCGTTTTTCTTACGGAGCTCCTGCAGATGAGCAAGAGTCTTTGCATCCCGAGAAAGGAGCACAGTTCTTTTTGTTATGTGTGTCAGTCAACACAACGCCTGAATAAAACTGTTTATTCTGGATCAGATCTGGAGAACATTAATTTTCTCCCACTCCCACTGAAAGGAATTTAGCAAGTTTAAACTTGTTTATTTCTCCGACTTCTGATCGTTGCTAAATGCAGCTGACTTCTTTGAACCTACCCTTCCCCTCCTTTCCTTTTGTTTGCTAGTGTTTTCCTTTTCCTGTTGTGCTCCAGATGTGCTTTAACATCCATAATTTTCAAACAGTATATCCAAAAAAGACGCTGACTGATGGGATCTCTCTTTAGGGTATCAGGTTGAGGAGATGGGTTTGCTCATGGTGCAAGGGACAGTTGAATAACTAGCTATTCATGCAGGAATAAGATTTTACAGAAAGTCCCTGGTCTTCAAATTGTTGGTAAAGGTAAAGGTTCCCCTCGCACATATGTGTTAGTCATTCCTGACTCTAGGGGGCGGTGTTCATCTCCATTTCAAAGCCCAAGAGCCAGCACTATCCAAAGATGTCTCTGTGGTCATGTGGCCGGCATGACTAAATGCCAGAGGCCCACGCAACACTGTTACCTTCCCACCAAAGGTGGTCCCTATATTTCTACTTGCACTTTTTTACACTCTTTCGAACTGCTAGGTTGGCAGAAGCTGGGATAAGTAACGGGAGTTCACCCCGTTACACGGCACTAGGGATTCGAACCGCTGAACTGCCGATCCAGCTCAGTGCCTTATCCACTGAGCCACCATGTCCCTATCAAATTGTTGGTAGTCCTACATTAATTTCCTTTGGTTCTTCATTCCAGGTGGAAGATCTTTTGCCTCCTGTTTTCTCTGGAACACCCAAAGGCAGTGGTGCTGGTTACGGGGTTGGATTTGACCTGGAAGAATTCCTGAACCAGTCTTTCGACATGGTGGGGGAGAACAGAGAGAGGTGAGCGGTGTTTCTTGTATCCTGTTCGTTGGGGGCTTGGTGTGGAGAAGTTTGTGCTGTGGAATTGGTGGAAGACTACATGCATTCAGGGATAGTTGTTTTCTTTTACTGGAACCAGCTTCTTAGTGGGCAGCAGGAGGTAACATGGCCCCAATAGACGAAAAGGTTGCATTTCTTCTATTGGCTTTACCTGTCTTGATACCATTGAAAACATGGCAACCTTCTGTTCTGCCCCAGCTACGGACCCCAAAGAATGCAGCACACACAAACTCTATACAAAGCTTATTTTACTCAATTAACTTAGTCTTTATCAATCAAAGGCTGTTAATAAACTGTCTTAACAGCCTACCAGAATTCTAAGATAAGGTAATCACAGTCTTACTAGAGTTGGCAGAAAGCCCAGAAGCAATTTTGCAGAGAATCCAGATGTGAAGGAGAGTGAACTAAAGTTGTTCTCTACAGCTTGTTACAAGCGGCGTTCCTTCTTAAGTAGGCTAAGGGAGTGGCCAATTAGTCCCAAGCCTTAGTCTCAAGGAGACTTCTTCCTGAGGAGCCACTCTTGCCTTTTGGCAGCTCTGCGCGCCCGTGGCATTGAGAAGAGGCTCTTCCTCTTCGTCCTCTTCACTTAAAGGAGCTTCTGGAGGTTCTGAAGGCCCTGGCTGAATCCCTGCCTCAGGCACCACATCTTCTCCAGCCTCCCCACTGTCCGACTCGAGCGCCAGCTGCACAGGCTGCTGGCACAGCACCACACCAGCCTCCTTGTTGTCTGAATCAGCGACAATCTGCACAGGCCACTGATGGGCCACAACACCTTCTTTTGATAGATGTAAGACAGGGAGGAGCCAAGATCTGGACAGCTGTAAGGTGTGACAAGTAACAATGCTTACTTGGAATCCATCTTCTGCTACCTTTCTCCCCTTCTGCCCCCACAAAGCCCACGTAGTCTCATGAAGATTATGAAAGATGAGGCCCAACGTATCTGAGAGGCACCATCTTGTGGATGGCTGGTTTGGCATGATTTTCAAACGTGGCAATTTTGGACGATTTAAATTTGTTCCCTATTCTGCAATTGCCATTCTTCCTGTCTTTGGTGAGGTTTGGGGAGTCGGCTTGCTGACCTAAAAGCCAGCGGACTCTGAATTCTAGGCCTTCTTTAGGCCTGAAAAGCTAACTGGGTGACTTATGGGCCACTTACTCTCTTTCAGCCCAAGCCACCTCACAGGTTGGTTGTTATGGGGAAATTAGGAAACAGGAGGTATGTTCGCTGAATAATAATGTAACTTGTTTTCTGATTTTTGCAAATGAATCTTTAGTCTCGCAGCCCCTTCAGTTCCATACAGCAGCCCCTGAGGGCTTAAGCAGTTTGGGCTCCATCAAAAGCTATGCTGCAGCAGCTACCACTAAATTTGATCTGCCTTCATGCCATGGAAAAGAATTTCATTTGGGGACACGGGTCCACAAACGTTTAAAACAGGGGGCCAATTCATGGTGTTGTGGAGGCCCAGGACTGACTGGGTGGGCATGGCTTGGTGGTCATGTGACTGGGTGGGTGTGGCCAATTTAGAAATCCATTTTGCCAATTTAGCAGTCCATTAAACAATACAATTCAGGGAAGAGCCAGGGAGGGCTCTGATGCTGCTGTCTCTCACATGCTCCCCTCCCTCCCTGTTGCCGCCCTGGCTGCAGTCTCAAAGATCGGAAGGGCCATGGTGGGAAGAGAAAAGGCAGTGAAAATTGCGAAGACCGGAGAGCAAAGCAAACGAGTGAACCTTCGGCTGCCAACTGGCCTCTTTATTCCCCCTCACTCCCGAGGCAGCAGGCCTCTGGAACGGCAGCGGAAACACATGGTGGCTACGAGGAAGAGAGGCTGGGTGAGACCCAGATGCTTTCCGGCTCCCCTTGTCTCAGAAGCATCCCCTCTCTGCTAGCGACTGCCCCCTTCTCCCTCTCCCTCCTCACTGCTGGGCAATCCCATGTGAAGGAGGACATGACCATTAGCAGAGAGAGGAGAGTGTGAAGTTGGTGCTTTTGGGATGAGGGGAGCCGGCCGCAGCTTCTCACCCGCCCACCCTCTGGCCTGGGAGCACATGGCTGTGCCGGCGGCATCACCCCCTCTGCCAGCGGGCCCTCCCACACCCACCCGCGCCCTTCGGCCTTACCTTTGCGGCAGCAGCAGTGCGGTGAGCGTTGAACCGTTGAAATGAGCAGAACTTGGAAGCGTGGCTGGACGGTGGAAGATAATGGCAACGGCTGGAGGAGGGCCAATGTGGGCGGCGCAGCCTTACGGGAGGCGAGGCACCTCCTCCCCAGGGTCCCCATCAGCTGGAAAAAGCCATCCATGTGGGGAGTGGCTGGGAGGAGAGGGGCAAGGGGTGGGGCTGAATCCTACCACTCCGCGGGCTGGATACATTGGGTCGGCAGGCTGTATCTGGCCCGCGGGCTGTAGTTTGAGGAGCCCTGCTCTAGGATTTTATTTTGAATAGTGTCTCTCAACCTTGGCAACTCTATAATGTGTGGACTTCAGCTCCCAGAATTCCCCAGCTATCATAGAGTTGCCAAGAAACACTGATCTGGATTATTTACACTGATTCCGTATTGTTTGTCCATTGCTTTGTCTTCATCCCATCTCCTGGGTCTCTCTTTCTTGTATTTCACTTTATTAGTCAAGGTGACTCCGCCCCACTCTCGGCCTCGCTTCTCGCTGATTGGTTGGAAGTCCATCGCATGAACCCTGCTGACATGGAGTCTCTGCAACAAGAACTACAACTGGGCTCTCCCATGATCCTCTCTGACATTCCGGACCTGCAAGACGCATGAGAAGCTGAGATCCTGTTGGCCAACGTCTTCCTCTTCGGTCTTTCTTTTTTCTTTCTTTTAAAACTCAAGAGTGGATATGAAAGATCAAGGCGATTTGCCTTCTCAATGACTTGGGTTGGAAATGTCACCACAGTGCCTGTGCATTTCTGTTGTTTTGCTTTACAGCAAAGGTGAATTGGGCTGATGCTTCAGACTGGAGGTCTTTTGCAATACGAGTTGAAGTAGACTTGGTTCTACGCTGCCTTTTGTAGGCATGTTGCAAGACCACACACACACACACACACACACACACACACACACACACACACCAGGAAAGGACTCTGTCAAAAACACTAAAAGGATGCATCATCTCTTTCCTTGGAAACAGGCATCCAGTCAATTTCTTGCTTGACCCCACACTGTGTTTCCTTACCTCATGGCCGATAAAACACGGATAACATTTTCTGTTTAGAATATTGAAAGCTCTTCGAAAGGACTGAATTCATGTAAAACATGTTCTCCAGGTCTTTTAATAAAGAAAGATGCACATAAGCATCAAATCCAGCCTTCCTCCATAGGCAACTGTTTTCAAATTGGTGCCCTCCGGATGTATCGGATTTCAGCTTCCTTAGTCTTCCCTTCAGTCCTCTCTTAGATATGTAGGTAATCCTCAAATTACGACTATGATTGATGCCCAAAGTTCCGTTGCTAAACGAAACATTTGCTAAGTGAATTTTGACCCCCTTTTTACGACCTTTCTTGCCACAGGTGTTCAGTGAATCACTGCAGTTGTTCAGTTAGTAGCATGGTTGTTAAGTGAATCTGGCTTCCCCATTGATTTTGCTTGTAAAAAGGTCACCCCGGGGACGCTGCAGCTGTCATAAATACGAGTCAGTTGCCAAGCATCCAAATTTTTATCCTACGACCGTCGGCAATGGTCATAAGTGTGAAAAACGGTCACGGGTCACTTTTTTCAGTGCCGTTGTAACTTTGAATGGTCACTAAGCCAACTGTCATAAGTCAAGGATTACCTGTATTCTAAACTTCAGTCCTCCATAAAATATAGAAATCTGGCTGAGTGACTTGAGGGCAGTCGCTCTCTTTTCAGTCCAGTCCCACATCCTCAGGTGTTGGGAAAATAGGCAAGAGGCTGATGGATATCACTTTAAGTTGTATAAAATAAAGGCGTGATATAAATCTAATAATTAAACTAATAGCCTTCTGGCTTCTTAGGGATAATGGAGGCTGAAGTTCATGTACATTTGGAAGGCACAGATGGGAAAAATACTTTTTCATAGCATGTTTTGCCCTGCACTGTGAAACAGCTGGATTACAAACTTGTGGAAATGAATTGAATTAGGCCAACGGGCCATCCAATCTCATATGCTGTATTCTGACCAGCTATACCTCTTCAAAATCTTGGATAGAGGATTTTCCTGCATTTCTGAAAACTGGAAATACCAAGAGTGGAAGCTTCAGCCTTAAAACGCTTCAGGTTTTTGCTTTTCTGTTTATTGGTTATTACTGTGGGTTGCCCAAAGTAACGTTCCGGAGAACTTTGGCAACGGCTACCTTCAGTAATGCTGTGAGGATGGGACAGAAAGGCCCACAGATTCCAATGGAAAAGAGACATAAATGTCAAGGGTTTCCTTGGCCTCACCTCAACGTGCCATATTGTCATGCAGAAGAAGCCTTGAAATTGTGAGGGAGGGGTGGGAAGTCCATTAAATGTAGGTTTTTCTCCTTTGATGGTGTTGCAGTGACTATGATTGCCCTGAGGCGAGGCAACCTTCTGCTTTTTAAGCAGAGATATGCAATGTTGATGGTGCCTACGCTCAAGGTTTTTGAAGACAGAGATTGTACAACTTTGTCTTCTGCTTTCTGTGACAGATGTGACTGTCCTACCAATACATATAGTACTGTCTACTAGAGGAAGGGACCACTCCTCCCTCTAACTTACACAGTTTCTACCCCACGACTGCTGTACCAGGAGCCTTTTAAAGAGCCTTCTCTTTGCCCCAAGATAGCTGGACAATTGATTGCCATATCAATGTGCCTCCGGACAGTGGCCATTTAACAGTGTCTCCGTAAGGCTGGCGCTACCATATCTTGTCTGCAGAAACCTGGGTAACCCTTAAGTGGCAGCAGGCAGGTTTACTGTCATCTAGATATTTGCAGCCCAGCTATAATACTCCTGATAAGGTTTTCATGAACACCCTGCATATTCAGCCTGGTGACTAACATGGTCTGCCACTTTAAATGTGTGTATATGTATTTTGTGTATGTATATGTGCCTGTATCTTTTATTTATAGAGCCGTGTTGGCGCAGTGGTCAGAATGCAGTACTGCAGGCTACTTCTGCTGACTGCAGGCTGTCGGCAGCTCGATTCTCGCCGGCTCAAGGTTGACTCAGCCTTCCATCCTTCCGAGGTCGGTAAAATGAAGACCCAAGATTGTTGGGAGCGATATGCTGACTCTGTAAACTGCTTAGAGAAGGCTGGAAAGCACTGTGAAGCGGTATATAAGTCTATGTGCTATTGCTGTTGCTATCATATCAAATTGGGCAGACATGTTTCTGTTTTGGTATTGTCCGGTAGATAATGTTTTCCGTTAGCAAATCCTGAATCTCTTTTTAAGCTGCCATCTTACCAGCACAGGGGTTTCCTCTGGGGAATACTTTGTGAGCCAGTATTCTGTGGAGCAGCCTTTTCCTACCACCTCCCGTGTGAAGTTGGGCTCACCTCATATAATTAAGCCATCCTGTGGTTTGTTTGACTTTGGTTGTGGGAACGTGTTGCAGCTTATTATACCACGGCTTAGCATGTTGAGCCAACTCATCGAATTGTATGTGAGGGTGTATTTTCCCCATCCCCCCCAATGAATCATGGTTAAGCATGTTTCATCAAGATGCGTGAAGGAGAATCTTACTTGAGTGTAAGTCTCTTTGGACTTGATGGCACCTGGGTTTGAGTAGATATATTTGTTATTGCTAAAAAACACCAATGATGGCACCCCCGGAAATGCTTTTGCAAGATTTGTTCCTTTGGATGTGACTGTCCCAATATTTAAGTTACCTATCTTAAAATTTGGAAGGCTTTTACTTACAAGCCCCTGCCCCCAAATATCTAGTCCAAAATTTTGGGTGGAGAAGCTTTTGTGTTTCTGTAAAGCAGGGGTTGGCCAACTTTAAGACTTGTGGACTTCAGCTCCCAGATTTCCCCAGCTAGCATGGCTGGCTGGGGAATTCTGGAAGCTGAAATCCACAAGTCTTAAAGTTACCAAATTTGGAGACCCTTGCTCTAAAGCAATGTTTCTTAAATAAATGTGGTCTTAGGATCTCTGGAAGTCTCCCAAGACCCTTTCCTCCAAATCAAAATTATTTGCCAGCCTGTGTTGAAAAATAATACAGCACTAAACAACTTGTGACTGATTAGGTCATCTTTCTTTTTCATATATAATAGAGGCTGGCACCATTTCCCCGCCCCTCATAAGCCTCAGCAGGGTCCATCCTCTTCCTTGGTTGACCTGTGGAACAGCCTGCCACTTTGCTGGGAGGAGTGGGACCAATGGGAGCCATAGATTATGAGGAAAACTTCCCATTCCGGTCTTCCCCAAGGTCCCCTTCCCTCCATAGGCATCTCCAGCCAGCCCTTTCTCAGAGGCAGCCATCCGTGTAGCTCCCTTGTCCTTCCTTCACTGACCACTGCCATTAAGATATTTCAGATTTCGGCCTCAGTTCCAGAGTAGCCAATAGCTACTCCCCCATTGGTCCTTGCCGCCAGCTGATTGGGCACAGGAGCCAGAAGGAGGTGGGAAGAAAGGCAGGGATATCCCCACGAAGATCACGTGATTATGGTTGCCCATGATGGCACAGCAGCACGGCGGTGCTGAAGCGGCCACAACTTTACCAGATCCCATGGGTGTAATCACAGGTCCTGGATTTGGAGTGCATTTTTTAAAAAAAGTTAGCCCATCTGATTCAAAAATTATTGCTCTATGATGCGCCATTTTGCCCAGTTAAAGCCTACAAATAAACAAGCACGGGAGTTTTATTTATATTGAATAAAGTTCCATCAAACAATTATAAGAAGTGGTAAAGGCAGTGAATACATCACTTTTTAAATTTGCAATAGGGTAAATATGGATATATACAACTCGTACGAAGAAGGGTTGGGGTTTTTTTTTTTTTGGGATAATTTTTAAAAGTAGGAAGGGTTCCTGGGAGAAGAAAGTTTAAGAAACACTGCTTTATGGAAATACATAATATGTTGTTTAGTAGAAAAGCTCCTTTTCCAATTCATAGAGCCAGGGGTATCAAACTCAAGGCCCACCGGCTGGATCTGACCCACGGGGTGTTTAGATCTGGGCCGCCGGGCAGCCCTGGAAACAGCGAAGGATTGGCCCATGGTGCCTCTGCCGGTGAAAACGGAACTCGGGAGGGCTGTGTGCGGCCCTCCGAAGCTCTGTTTTTGCTGGCAGAGGGTTGCATGAGGCCATCACAGCTGAAAATGGAGTTTGTAGGCGGCTGCATGAGGTCCTCCCAAGCTCCGTATTCGCTGGCAGAGGGTTGCAGGAAGCCATTGCGGCCGAAAATGGAGTTCAGTGCCCATTTTAACTGGCAGAGCACTTGGGCTGCCACAGGCGTCCCTGACACAAGTGACGTCAAGCTGGCCACACCCACCCCCCAGTCCCCCAAGTTCAAACAACGCGAATGCGGCCCTCAATGAAATTGAGTTTGACACTCCTGTCACAGAGTATGGCTAGTAAAATTACTTGCTGTCCAATTAACTTGGATTTAGTTGGGATGAGTTGGTCAGACTTTCACTTCCAAAGTAACCTGTGTCTTCACCCCTAAAATATTTACAAGGCCAAACTGTTAACACTATTCCATCTTCACCCCCAGTTGCCTTTCACTGCGAGGGTGTGGATTTGAGAGTCGATACAGGTAGTCCTTAACTACAACCACAAAATTTCTGTCATTAAGCGAGGCAGTTGAAGTGTACCTTACTTTGCAATTTTTTGTCACAGTTGTTAAGCGAATCACTGCAGCTGTTGAGTGAACCATGCGGTCGTTAAATGAGTCTGGCTTTCTCCATTGACTTTGTTTGTTTAGAAGCCGGCTGAGAAAGTTAACAAAATGGTGAAAACAGGATCCTGGGACAGTGCAATTGGGATAAATATATTTCAGTTGCCAAGCGCCTGAATTTTGATTATATAACCATGGGGATGCTGCAGCAGTAGTAAGTGTGAAAACCGGTCGTTTTTTTTCCAGCGCTGTTATAACTTCAAATGGCCACTAAATGAATGGTTGTAACTCAAGAACTACCTGTACATGGAGACCGTACAAACTTTTCTGACCAATACAAAAATTCACCTCTGAAGATCCAGAGGTCAGATTTGGGGACTTTGAATAAGTATGTGAAACTTGTTTGGAGCGCTTTGAGCGTTGTGTCAGTTATTTGTGGTGCCTTGGTGTGGTGTACCCCCCCCCCCCAACGGTGATGTCTTAGGAAAAAAAAAAGAAATTGTTCATTAAACTTTATATTAAAATTGTTATTTGTAAAATGCCAGAACGGTGGTGTTGTGCTATATGGGCAAGCTTAAATCATCTCCCAGATGTTTGGTTTTTGAGACTTTCCACAGATGCTCTAGTTCTTACTTTGAAAAATAAAAAAAGTGGAGGAAGCAGGATGATATGAAGGAAATATCTCTATCTCTATCTCTAAACCTCTATCTCTATCTCTCTCTATCTCTCTATATATCTGTATATCTCTCTATCTCTAGCTCTATCTCTCCATCCATCCATCCATCCATCCATCCAAACCCAAGAAAACATTATCTGGGTTTCAGTTTACAGTCCCCAGAAGAGGATTAAACAGGCAGGAATAGCCAACACCCCTGAAAACAACGTCAGGATCCAAAAAGATCTATGGGCAGGTCCTATCCAAAAAAAAAAAGAATTTTAATGCGGAGAAAAGCAAAGTTTTACATTTAGGCAGGAAAAATCTAAAGTATAAATACAGATTAGGCGAGACCTGGCTCAAAAACTGTAACTGTAAGAGGGACCTTTGAGTCCTACTGGATGATCACTTGAATATGAGCCATAATTTATATTTATTTATTTTATTTTTGGATTTATATACCGCCCTACTCCTGAAGGACTCAGGGTGGTGAACAGCTAAAAGATAAAACACACATAATACAAAGTTTAAAAAACAGTATAAAAACACATTAAATAATTTGGCCCAAACAAATTAAAACACCCCTATTGTTTTAAAACAAATTTAAAATTAACAATTAAAAGGAAGTTAGGCCAGATCAGCCTGTTGAAATAAAAAGGTCTTGAGGCCATGGCGGAAAGTGCGCAAATCCGGGATCCTCTATATCTCCAGGGGGAGCTTGTTCCAAATGGCAGGTGCCCCCACAGAGAAGGCTCTCCCCCTGGGGGCCGCCAGTCGACACTGTTTGACTGAGGGCACCCTGAGGAGCCAATCTCTATGGCAGCGTACTGGCCGGTGAAAGGCTACTGGTGGCAGAAGGTGGTCTCGTAAATACCCAGGTCCTAAGCCATGGAGTGCTCTAAAGGTGGTAACCAAAACCTTGAAGTGCACCCGGAAGACCACCAGGAGCCAGTGCAGCTTGTGCAGGAGAGGTGTTACATGGGAACGCCACGTCGCTCCCATAACCACCCGCGCGGCCGCATTCTGGACTAGTTGGAGCCTCCGGGTGCTCCTCAAGGGGAGCCCCTTGTAGAGAGTATTGCAGTAGTCCAGGCAGGAAGTGACAAGGGCATGAATGACAATGCGTAAGGAGTCCCGACCCAGAAAGGGACGTAACTGGCGGATCAGGCGAACCTGATAGAAAGTCCTCCTGGCCACAGCCGTCAAATGCTCTTCTAAAGACAGCCGTGAGTCCAGGAGGACATCCAAGTTACGAGCCCTCTCCGTGGGGGCCAACAACTTGCCCCCAATAGTCAGTGATGACACCAACTGACTATATCGGGACGCCGGCAGCCACAGCCACTTGGTCTTGGAAGGGTTGAGTCGAAGCCTGTTTCTCCCCATCCAGATCCGCACAGCCTCCAGGCACCAGGACATCACTTCAAGGGCATCATTGGGGTGGTCTGGGGTGGAGATGTACAGCTAAGTATCATCAGTGTACTCATGGTACTTCACCCCGAAACCACGGATGGTCTCACCCAGTGGCTTCACATAAATGTTGAACAGAAGGGGCGAGAGGACCGATCCCTGTGGCACCCCACATACAAGGTGCCTCGGGGTCGACCTCTGCCCCCCTGCCAACACAGACTGCGACCGGTTGGAGAGAAAGGAGGAGAACCACTGCAACTCGGTGCCCCCCACCCCTAACTCTTCCAACCGGTGCAGCATGATACCATGGTCGATGGTATCAAAAGCCGTTGAGAGGTCTAATAGGACCAGGACAGAGGAACAACCCCTGTCCCGAGCCCTCCAAAGATCATCAACCAACACAACCAATGCCGTTTCCGTGCTGTACCCAGGCCTGAAGCCCAACTGGAACGGATCTAGACAAATCATTTCATCCAGGTACTGGGGAAGCTGTCGTGCCACCATATTCTCAACAACCTTCACCACAAAGCGAAGTTTGGAGACTGGACGATAATTCGCTAACACTGCCGGGTCCAGGGAAGGCTTCTTGAGGAGAGGCCTCACCACCGCCTCTTTCAAGGTGGCAGGAAAGTCACCCTCACTTAAGAAAGCATTAATAATCCCCTGGAGCCAGCCTCGTGTAGCCTCCTGAGAGGCCAGCACCAACCAGGAGGGACACGGGTCCAGTAAGCATGTGGCCACGCTCAGTCTACCCAGAATCCTGTCCACGTCATCGGGAGTCACAGGATCAAACTCTTCCCAGATAATATTCTCAAGACCTGCCTCCATCATCCCTCCTGAATCTACCCAGTCCAAGTCTTCCCAAATCTGAGCGATTTTGTCATACAGATACTGCACAAAGTTCTCGGCCCTGCCCCCCAAGGGGTCCTCCCGCACTCCCTGGTGGAGCAGAAAGTGGGTCACCCTAAACAGGGCAGCCGGGCGATTATCTGATGATGCAATAAGAGCGGAAAAATAATTACATTTTGCTGCTTTTATCGCAGGTTTTAATATGAGACCTTACTAGTGTTCAGTCGGATTCAGAAAGGCTGGCCCTCCAACTGCTCTCCAGGCGTCTTTTCCAGCGCTTCATCTCCCTCAGCTCCTCGGTGAACCAAGGAGCCAGGTGAGACCGGTGCTGGGTCAGAGGCCGCAAAGGCATGATCTGGTTCAAAGCTCCAGCGGCCACCCTATCCCAGGCAGCCACTACGTCTTCAGTCGAGTCGTGAGCCAGAGACTCAGGGAATGGCCCAAGCTCCATCTGGAACCTGTCCGGATCCATTAGGCTCCTTGGGCGGAACCACCTCATCGGTTCCGCCTCCCTGCGGCGGGGTGTGGCGCTTCGAAGGTCAAAGTGAAGGAGGGAGTGATCTGACCATGACAAGGGCTCAATCGCTATATCCCCTATCTCAAGATCACTCAACCACTGACCAGAGACAAAAACCAGGCCCTGCGTGTTTCCCCCCGTGTGAGTAGGGCCATGAACTAACTGGGTCAGGTCCATGGCCATCATGGAAGCCATGAACTCCTGGGCTGCCTCAGATGCCTCACCGATGGATGGCAGGTTAAAAAAGATGTTGAGACTTTGGAAAAAGTTCAGAGAAGACCAATTGGGATGATCAACGGTCTGGAGACCAAAACGTGAAGAACGACTACAAGATTTGGGTTTGGCTAGTCTAAAGAAAAGAAGGATTAGGATTGACATGATAGCAGTGTTCCAGTATTTGAGGGACTGCCGCAAAGAAGAGGGGGTCGAATTATCCTCCAAAGCACCAGAGGACAGGACAAGAAGCAATGGGTGGAAACTAATCAGAGAAACAACCCGGGATTAAGCAATAACTTCCTAACAGTGAGGACAATTAACCAGTGGAACAGCTTGCCTTCAGAAATTGTGGCCACTCCATCACTGGAGGTTTTTAAGAAGAGACTAATAGACAGACAGTTATCTGAAATGGTATAGGTTCTCCTGCTTGAGCAGGGGATTGGACTAGAAGACCTCCAAGGTCCCTTCCAGCTCATTCTATTCTCTAAAATGTCATAAAAGTTTTGTCTGCAATTATTTTAGATGGGTACCCCAATCCTAATCAATCTCTATCTAAAGCATTGTTTTTCAAACTTGGCAACTTTTAAGATGGGTGGACTTCAATTCCTAGAGTTCCCAAACCATCCTTTAGTTCTTGGTAGCAAATCAGAATATAAATTGAAAAAAAATTTCTTCTGAGTCCTCAACAAATTATGGACAGAAAACAAATAAGTTTGCTCAGGGCTCCCAATTCCCTTGTTTTGGGCCATTTCTGTACCTCAAATACGTCTAATCAAAAACTGAAACTTCTCATTTCAGAGAAATATGCATATTTCCCAACCAAAGCTTTGAATGCCAATAAGATCGCAGTTGGAAGTGTCTCATGTTTTGAAGTGTTACAACATTTGAGGTGGAGCCCTTTTATCGGTGTTGACACAACAGCAGGATAAAGACTTGAATAAAGCTTGAAAAGCTTCAAGTAACTTGTTGCAAAATTCTCAGGAATGCAATGCTTTGGATTTTTGTTCAAAAGCACCACAGGGGGATATATTGGTTAAAGCTCTGTGTGCTGGAAAAATTGGCTTTATGTGTGGTCAAATTTAGTGTGCAAAGCTTCACTGATTTCCATTTTGGTCATCTTAGCTCAAGTACAGTATTGTGCAAGAGAGCTCAGGTTACAGAATCAAGTGATCGACTGAGATGGATGGATAGAGGAAAGGAACGAAGGAGGGAAGGAAAATAGGAAGGAAGGAAATTGAAAAAAGATGCCCTCTAGCAATCAGCATGCTCCCCTCATGTTTGACTACAATTCTAATGATCTTATGAGTTGTGATTCAAATGTCAGAAAAACACCAGTGTAGGAAAATATGTATTTCCAAGCACCTTCAATTCATGGTGCTTGCTAGATACTTGTTACCATTTCTCCTTTTGGAGAAGCAGAAACCCCCCCCCCCCCAAGACATTTTAAAAACAAACAAGGAGAAACCTGAGATAAATACATTTTCCAAAAATATTGCAAGGATAACCTATGAGAGTGCTTTAGGATAAAACCTTGTATTTCATTACTTCTCTGAATGTCCATCTTTAATCCCCAAGAGTTACAACTCTCAGAAAAGTGTACTACTTACATATGTATAGCTAGAATTTAAAACATGGACATGAATAGAGATGATTCTTTCGGGAGTACTTCGTGCCTCGCCTTTCCTTCCGGTTTTTGTTCTCCCAAACTTTTCAAAAGAAGCTTAAAAGAAATAATGGGTTCTGCCCAAAAGCAATACAGTAAAAATATTGGCACCAGATGAGGGAATTTCCTGCCTTTTCATTAGTGAATCATTGAATCCCAATGGCAGGAGAGTCAGTTTGGACTTGTGGTTTAAGGCACTAGGCTAGAAAGCAAGGGACTGTGAGTTCAAGTCCTGCCTTAGCCATAAAAGCCAGCTTGGTGACTTGAACCAATCACTGGGAGACAGAGAGTTCTAGTCCCACCTTAACTATGAAAAGGTGACCTTGGCCAATCACTCTCTCTCAGCCTATCTTACCTCACAGGGTTGTTGTGGGAAAAATAGTAGGGAGATAGTGGGTTAGATATGTGTGCTGCATTGAGTTATATATATATATCCCATCTTTATTATTTTTACAAATAACGCAGCGAACCTATCCAACTCAGCTTCCCCCTCCTATTTCCACCCCCATTTTAGATATATAAAATGGCAGTCCATGGAGTGGGTATTAGCCTATTGCAGTGCTCCAGTGAACTGCAATGACAATACTGTAATGGTGGAACATTCAAATACAAAACCTGCATTCTAGAACCAGAGATAAACAGATATCAATAAAGGAGAATATTTTTAGTTCATGGTTGAAATGAGGGGTTTTAGTACTCTCTGAGTTTAGTTGTTTTCACTAGTAAGGAATGGGGTTTGCTCTCAGTTTATATTCTGGTAGCTTGCCCTGTCAATGTCAATCAAATGAATATAAGATTAACGCCAAGATTAACACCAGACCAACAATCAAAAAGTAAACAACATTCCAATCAAGGAACTGCCGAACAAGCTAACAGTAAGCAGTCTTTCAAGACTACTCCCAACCCAGGGGTAAAATCCAGCAGGTTCTGACAGGTTCTGGAGAACCAGTAGTAGAAATGTTGAGTAGTTCGGAGAACCGGCAAATACCACCTCTGGCTGGCCCCAGTGTGGGGTGGGAATGGTAATTGTGCAGTATCCTTCCCCCAGGAGTGGGGAGGGAATGGGGATTTTGTAATATCTTTCCTCCAGGAATGGGGAGGGAATGGGGATTTCACAGTATCCTTCCCCTGCCATGCCCACCAAGCCACACCACACCCACCAAGCCATGCCCACAGAACTGGTAGTAAAAAAATTTGGATTTAACCATTGTCCCATTCCTTACTATCACTGATGATATTACCTAGATTGGGTAATGAAACGTCTGCAAGAAAATAACCAAGCTCAGAGAGTTCCAAGAGCCCCTCATAAACATATTAAAAAAAAACACACACACACACAAAAAACAATCCAGAAGGGGAAGCAAGCTGAAGTGGGAGATCTTCCCCTCAATTTAAGGTTTTGAATCTCCCCCCCACCCAAAAGGCCAAAGGGGCAAAATGGTACTGGATGAAGAAGTCACACAATAATCTCTCTACTTTCTTATGACTGAATCATCTCTGGAACCAACAATGTTTATGCCTAGAAAGGTCAACGGATCAGAAGCAGGGGTGAAATGCTCCCGATTTGGACCGGATCGCCTGATCAGGGAGCGATGGCGGCGGGTGGCTTGGAGAACTGGTAGCAAAAATCCCTGTGCCCCCCCCCCCCCACCACACCATACCCAGCTGAGCCGCACGATCCCCAGAGGCTTTTTTAAAAAACACTTTTAAAAGCATTTTTTCTACAACCTCTTCCGACGAAAAAATGCTTTTAAAAGTAAAAAAAAAAAGCCTCTGAGGATCGCGCGGCTCCGCTGGGATCCTCAGAGGCTTTTCAAAGCATTTTTTTCCTGCAACCTCTTGGCTGAAGAGGTGGTTAAAAAAATGCTTTGAAAAGTCTCTGACGATCCCACCTGAGTTGCCTGATCGGCAGAGAGGCTTTTCAAAACATCAGAAAAAATGCTTTGAAAAGTTAAAAAAAAAAAAAAGTTGGCCACGCCCACCCAGTCACATTACCCCCCCCCACCAAGCCACGCCCACAGAACCCGTAGTAACAAATTTTACATTTCCCCCTGATCAGAAGCCTCTTAAAACTAATCCCAGAGAGAATACCAACAATGGGTTTCCTCACATGAGAAATGAAGCAAAGGGTATTGATTGAGTAAGACATTTCCCTTCCTTGGGTGAGGCCTGATTACTCATTCCTTACTTTTCCCAGCCTGTGCTTTCTTCCTTGTACAGCATTGTACAAGCCAAAGAGACAGAGAAATCAGCATTTCTGGGAGCCAGCCTTGAAATTGCTAAGGCTGAAAAGCACTGCTCCAAGTTACCAGTAATCCTTGATTTACAACCACAATTGGGACTGGAATTTTGGTCACAAGTCGAGGCACCAATGACTGGATTCAATTTTTACAATTGTTTTATGAGAGTTGTTAAGCGAGTAAACATAATAGTTATGTGAAGCACATGGTCATTGAATGAATCATAAGACGTCATAAGACGGACCCATTTTATCCAATAGGAGATTGGAAAATGGTAAAAAAGTCTCAAATTGCATTTACATGACCATGTCTACTTATGGTTTCTGGTAAAAAAACACCCATTGCAGGCAATGTGTTTACTTAACAACCATGACATTCAGTTAACGACCTATTAATGACAGTAACATTCACTTTAAGATTGCCACATTTTGTTTGATTGTTCACACGGGTGCCTTGATTTGCGACCATCATGACATACAGCAGAAATTTTAGGCTCCATTATCATCATAAGTTGAGGACTATCTATATATTTAAAAGCCTTGCATTCCTGGCCAATAATGGTGATCAATATCTATCTATCTATCTATCTATCTATCTATCTATCTATCTATCTATCTATCTATCTATCTACCTACCTACCTACCTACCTACCTACCTACCTACCTACCTACCCTATCTATCTATCTATCTATCTATCTATCTATCTATCTATCTATCTATCTATCATCTATCTATCTATCTATCTATCTATCTATCTATCTATCTATCATCTATCTATCATCTATCTACCCTGTTTTGCCCAAAATAAAACCCAACTGTAAAATAAGTCCTAGCATGATTTTTCAGGATGCTCCTAATGTAAGCCCTACCCCCCAAATAAGCCCCAGTTAAGATTGTCAGCCAGAT
>WNWU01013601.1:2013008-2054422 GCA_012654045.1 Ptyas mucosa
TCTCCCTGCTTTTGGCACGCGACAGCAAAAAGGTTAGCCATCACTGTTATATAGCATTTGAGGCCCAGAAAGTACTGGTCTGAATAGCTGCATCGTTGTTCAGGAACTAATTATCTGTTGTACATGGTCCATCAAGATTACGGCGAAATGAATTCATGATACATAGAAACAACATGCCACCAATTACAGCGTCTGGGGGCGTTTTTCTGGTGGGTTTCCCAGAAACATCTGGCTATCCACAGCATCTGGATCACAAGAGTATCATACTGTACAAATTTTTTTGAACTGGGTCTTTGTCCAACCTTTGGAGCTGGTAAGTGTGTTGAACATTTTGTGGGCCTCTGGTAGGCATTTGCAAACGTATATGTGCGTGGGTGTGATTGCTAATTCACAAAGCAGCTGTCAGGGTTGTGCGATCAGTTGCATAACACCATTTTTTTCAAAAGGGAAACTGCTGATATTCTTTCTCCTCCCTTTAGCCCTCCAGACTTCTGTCAGTTGTTTTTCTTTTCTGAGGAACGGTAGACAGAATGGTACTAAACACCAAGCAACTGTCAATTCCCATTTCTATTGTTTTGCAAAAAGCTTTATGGTTTTCAAAGACCTGACATTCTTCTCAAGCACGGGGCTGGTAATAGGCTTTGCTACAGGCCATCATCTCTTGAATTACCATATTTTTCGCAGTATAAGACACACCTTCCCCCCCCCCAAAAAAGAGGGTGAAAATCTGGGTGCATCTTATACTCTGAATGTAGCCCCGCTACATTCAAACGGAGGTTTCAGAGGCTGAAAAAAGCATCAGAAATGAAGCTTCAGAAAAGAAGCCCCCAAACAGAGCTTCAGAAAAAAAAGCCTCCAAACAGAGCTTCTGAAGCTTTTTTCTGAAGCTGTTTCAGAGGCTTTCAGAGGCAGAAAAGAAAGTTTTTTCTGAAACAAAGTTTCAGAAGTTTCAGAGGCAGAAAAAAAAAAAAAGGAAGGCACAGAGCTCATAACCAAGGAACCTGTTGCTAAAATTCACTTCTGGGAACAGCTGATTGGGGGTATTCCGGGAGGCCGATCCACCTGCCAATCAGCTTTTTTCTTATTTTCCTCCCCCAAAACTAAGATGCGTCTTATACTCCGAAAAATATGGTACTTACTACGCAGGGGATCAGGAAGAATCTAAAACTAAAATACTGTGTTATCTATCCATGTTCAAGTTTTACCAGATTATTGTCTTCTTCAATAGGGTGGTGCAGTGCTTTACTTTTGAAAGCAACTCTATACTTCGCAGCAAAACTTACGTCCCTCTGTGTTTTGAGAGACCATACCCAATAGTGTTTAGCATTGCAAAGTCTGAGCAGCTTTGGAGATGCTTGTTTTAAATTTAAATTTAAATTCCACTGACGCCTTCCTCAGTGTGGTGCCAGACCGATTGTGACATGTATATTGCATTTGGATTAGACTTCTTGGGAGATGAGGCTGCAACACATCTGGAAGGCCTCAGATTGAGGGAAATTGTTCTAGGATTCTTAAGACAAAGCTGGCTGTGTCCATACCGAAGGATTCTGTTTTGTGGAGCTAATTGTGCCATTTATTTATTCATAAAGCAAAAGTTTATTTAAAAGTGGCTTAGCTAGCCTGCCCTTGTGATAATTGCCCTTCCTTCCTTCCTTCCTTCCTTCCTTCCTTCCTTCCTTCCTTCCTTCCTTCCTTCCTTCCTTCCTCCCTCCCTCCCTCCCTCCCTCCCTCCCTCCCTCCCTCCCTCTCTTTCTCTCTTTTTCCTTCTCCTCTTTTCCAAATGAAAATTAGGGATGTTAGGAGGAAATAGAAAAGGGGTCTCTGGAAATTTTCTTGTTTTATACATGTGCATTCAGAATATTAAAATTAGTCCTGACAGAATAGTGCCATTGCCATCTATAGATACCTGTTTAAGCTTTTTTCACCCTCTTTTGTATACAACTGTTAACTCACAACGCAGGAATAATGAGAAGAGGGCGAGTCTATATGTCGGGGATTTTTTTTTTTGTTTACACACTAACCAGTTGTCACACAACTAAGAATTACTTAACAGCAGTCTGAAACACTGCAATTTGAGTTGGGCTCAGTCCAATGATCGATTTATTAATATGCTTCTCACATATCCCTGCCAACTGATTGCTCATACTTTTCCTTCGGTTTAAAAAAACGATTATTCACAAACATTGAGCTCTTGTTTCACAACTCAGTACAAACAATCCTTATTGGATGTGATTTTGTTTCAGTCCCTTGGTGCGTTCTTCACCATGTAAGCTAACCTTTGGCCACGATACCCAGCACGGATTGAGGTTTGCTCATCTGTGGGAGATCCACATATGCCTTATTCGCCTCTTCTCCGTTGCTGCATGTTGAACATTAAGTGAGAACTTACTACATGTAGGGAGATTATTATTTTAAAAAAAAAAATAATAGCAAGAGAAACAGTTCCAAACCGAGAGAAGAACCAGAAAGAGCCAAGTGCCACCTTGGCTGGTTAGATCAGTGGTGAAATCTTCTGTGGTTTGCCACCGATTTGCTGCCCATGCGTGCACAGTGTGTGCCAAATGCACACTTGCATGTATACACATGCACAGTACTCACCAAACACATGCTGCATGTGGAAAAAGGAGGTTTGGGAAGGAAAGTAGAACAGTGAGTCTTGGGGGAAACAGCTGTGTCGCGTGATTTAGATTTTAAATTGCGCGGCACAGCTGATTGTTGGAAATAGCAGTTCGGACCAACCGGTAGCTTTTTTTTACTACCAGTTCACCTGAACCGGTGCGAACTGGTAGGATTTTACCACTGGGTTAGATGTTTTTGGAAGATTTTTTTTTTGAAAAATGAGTTCTGAGTGCCCATCCAGATACCACATATATCAATGATGGGTAACCTTTTTGTCATCACATGCCAAAAGTGCATGTGTGTGTGTGTGTGCAACAGTGCACCCGCATGCCTGCACCCATAATGCAATGTGCGTGTGACCCCCCCCACACGTCCCTCCCTCCCGCACATGGGCATGCAACCCCCCCACCCCATTTTGGGCCTAGCAGGCCTCCCTGCAGCCTCCTGGGACCAAAAATGGGCCATGAGGGAGTGCACCACATCCCCCCTGGTGGCCCGTTTTGGGCCTAGCAGGCTTCCTTGCAGCCTCCTGGTACCAAAAACGGGCCGCGAGGGGTGCGCCACATCCCCGCTGGCGGCCCATTTTGGGCCTAGCAGGCCTCTTTGCAGCCTCCTGGGACCAAAAACAGGCCGTCCCAGAAGGCTTCAGGGAGGCCTGTTAGGCCCAAAATGGGCTGTGGGGGGGAGTGCACTGCTCCCCCTATGTTCCCCCCACATGCGTGCATGTTTCCTGCACATGCATGGCAGAGACCCAAAAATCAGCTGGCTGGCAGGAGGCATACGTGCATGCAGGGTGGAGCTGAGCTGGGCGATGGCTCACGTCCTCACAAAGAGGACTCCGCATGCCACCTGTGGCACATGTGCCATAGGTTCACCATCACGGACCTATATTATCTCTGATAGTTAGCGTAGTTGTAGAATGAGCAAAAGATTCCAGGCACAAACATCTTTCCTGACCAGCTTCAGGTTGACTCAGCCTTCCTTCCTTCCGAGATTGGTAAAATGAGGATCCAGATTGTTGAGGTCAATAACGAACACTTAGAAAGGGCTGTTAAAGCATGATAGCAGTATTCCAGTATTTTAGAGGCTTCCTCAAAGAGGAGGGGAATCAACTTATTTTCCAAAGCAAACATAAGGCAAGACAGGAAACAATGGATGGAAACTAATCAAGGAGAGAAGCAACCTGGAATTAAGAAGAAACTTCCTAACAGTGATGACAATTAACCAGTGGAACAGCTGGCCTCCAGAAGTTGTGGGTGCTTTGACACTGGAAGTTTTTAAAGAAGAGATTGGACAGCCACTTGTCTGAAATGGTAAGTATAGGATCTCTTGCTTGAGCTGTGTTCTGCGCCAGCTACGGACCCCAAAGAATGCAGCACACATAAACTCTATACAAAGCTTATTTTACTCAAAATACTTAGTCTTTATCAACCAAAGGCTGTTAATAAACTGTCTTAACAGCCTACCAGAATTCTAAGATAAGGTAATCACAGTCTTACTAAAGTTGACAGAAACAATTTTGCAAGAATCCAGACGTGAAGGAGATTGAACTAAAGTTGTTCCCTACAGTTTGCTGCACGTGGCATTCCTCCTTAAATAGGCTAAGGGAGTGGTCAATTAGCCCCAAGCCTTACTCTCAAGGACACCTCCTCCTGAGGAGCCACTCCTACCTTTTGGCAGCTCTGCACGCCCGTGCATTGAGAAGAGGCTTTTCCTCTTCATCCTCTTCACTTAAAGGAGCTTCTGGAGGTTCTGAAGGCCTTCGCTGAATCCTGCCTCTGGCACCACATCTTCTCCAGCCTCCTCACTGTCCGACTCAAGTGCCAGTTGCACAGGCTGCTGGCGCAGCACCACACCAGTCTCCTCGTTGTCGGAATCAGCTAAAATCTGCACAGGCCATTGACGGACCACAACAAGCAGGGGGCTGGACTAGAAGACCTCCCCATGGTATATAAATCTAAGTGCTATTGCTATTGTCTTGGGGTAAACTGCCCAAATGCAAGCATGTGCGTTTCCAGTTTTGTGAATTGTACGCAGAATGCAATGGAATTATTTTGTCCTGTGTGTGAATACATGAATGCAAGAGGATTATTTTTTCCAATATACAGGTATTCCTTGACTTACAGCCATTCGTTTAATGACCAGTTAAAGTTACAACAGCACTGGAAAAAAAAGTGACTTATGACCATTTTTCACACTTATGACCATTGTAGCATCCCTGTGGTCATGGGATCAAATTCAGACACTTGGCAACTGATTCATATTTATGACAGTCCTGGGGTCTTGGGATCACCTTTTGTGACCTTCTAACAAGCAGAGTCAATGGGGAAGCCTCTTAACAACCCTGTTACTAACTTAACAACTGCAATGATTCACTTAACAACTGTGGCAGAAAAGGTCATAAAACAGGGCAAAGTTCACTGAATGAGTGTTCCACTTAGCAACAGATATTTTGGGCTCTCTTAAGCCAAAGACTGGGGGTGAAATCCAGCAGGTTCTGACAGGTTCTAGAGAACCAGTAGCGGAAATTTTGAGTAGTTCGGAGAACCGGCAAATACCACCTCTGGCTGGCCCCAGTGTGGGATGGGAATGGAGATTTTGCAATATCCTTCCCCCAGGAGTGGGGAGGGAATGAGGATTTTGCAATATCCTTCTCCTGCCACACCAACCAAGCCACGCCCTCCTGCTACACCCACCAAGCCACACCCACAGAACAGGTAGTAAAAAATGTGGATTTCACCACTGACGAAGACTATCTATAGCCGTGATGGCGAACCTATGGCACCTATAGCCATATCAGTGGGCACTGCAGCTCAGCTCTGGCACCAGCCAACTGATTTTTGGTCCTACCAGAAGTAGGGAAACAGACCGTTTCCTGCCTCCGGAAGGCCTGGGGAGGTGGGGGAAGCCCATTTTTCTTTCTCAGTTGGCTCCAGATCCTCTCTATGCATCTGGGGAGGGTGAAAACAGCCTTCCCCACCCCCTCAGAGGCCCAAAAAGGCTCGTTTCCCAACTTCCAGTTGGACAGGAAATGACTTTTTTGCTGTCCCCAGCCTCCAGAGACTCCTAGAGAGGATCAGGAAGCCTGTTTTCACTGTCCCCAGACGCATAGAGAGGATCTGGAGCCAGGGGGGAAAGAAAAACGGGCCTACCGGGCCATCGCGTGCCAGGAGTGGGGGGGGGGGGGGGGGGTCATGCGTGCATGCATGGGGTGCATAGAATTATGGGTGTGGGCACGCGTGCACGCAAATCTTCCCCATCCCCCCTTTCCTGGCACGCAATGGCAAAAAAGGTTAGCCATCACTGATCTATAGTGTCCAAGCTGGAGAATCCCTGTAAGATCTGGATTGGACCCCAGTGCAAAATCTGTCTACTCTGATGGCTGCTGTTTGACATCTGTTTTCATTGGTCTCAGATGAACAATAACTGTAAATGTGTTACTGTAATCTGGTTCTATTCTGCTTCCCTCCAGGGGATCTTAACAGCATCTCAAACACAGCTGGAATCCAAAATTCAAGCAGAAAGATCTGTTGAAGAGCAGAGGGCCCAGAAACCTCCAGAAATCACAGTAAGTCAAATCTTCCACGTTGCTGAACCTACTGAGTGTATTTTTGACATGCTCAGCCATCAGTGGCTCTTTAGAAGGCAAATGAAAGTAATTTGCACTGGTGCCAAATTAATCTTTCAGTGTTATACAGATATAGAGTTGAGTAGCATGGTGGCCTAGTGGTGAAGATGCTCAGTTTCCACTTAGAAGGTTGAGAGTTCGATTCTAGGTAGCAGCAGACATTTTTCTCCTAGGGCGCAAAGAGGAAATATCTGCTGCAAACTCCACATGGCGTCAGAAAGGGCATCTGGCCAGTAAATGCACAGTTCCATCTAGTCCCCCTGACTCTACCCTGAATTAAGGGATTATAGGGTCATAAAAAGGGAATATATATAGAGAGATTATACAGTCAAAACCAGTGTAGGCTGTGGAATTCTGGGAATTGCATTATACACATCTAAAAATTTTCAAGTTTGGAAAATACAAAGCTAAATTATCAATAAAATCAGACCATAAATGAAATATAGGTGAATGAATAGATAGATAGATAGATAGATAGATAGATAGATAGATAGATAAATAAATAAATAAATACCGTAGATAGATAGATAGATAGATAGATAGATAGATAGATAGATAGATAGATGGATGATACTGTAGATAGATAGGTAGGTAGATAGGTAGATACTATAGATAGATAGATAGAGGTAGATAGACAGGTAAGTAGGTAGGTAAGTAGATAGATAGATAGATAGAGATAGATAGATAGATAGATATAGGTAGAGACAGACAGACAGACAGATAGATAGAGATAGAGATAGATAGATAGAGATAGATAGATAGATAGAGATAGATAGATAGATATAGGTAGAGACAGACAGATAGATAGATAGATAGAGATAGAGATAGATAGATAGAGATAGAGATAGATAGATAGATAGAGATAGATAGATAGATAGATAGAGATAGATAGATAGAGACAGACAGACAGACAGATAGATAGAGATAGAGATAGGTAGATAGATAGAGATAGGTAGGTAGGTAGATACGGTAGATAGAGATAGATAGACAGACAGATAGATAGATAGAGATAGAGACAGGTAGATGGATGGATGGATGGATGAATGGATGAATAAATGGAGAGGTACATATATAAACATTTGTATGGTTGGTTAGTGTCTGACGGGAGACTACTAAAAATATCATGTTAGACAGAAAAGTTAAAAAAACCCTAATAGCAGGTTAAAAAAATCCATATTATTCAAAGAAATGTCACAAACGAGTCCATGTGATTGGAAACTGAGCTTGATTAGCGGGAGATTTGACATTATCTTTCACTAAATACGCAACTGGAAGGGCCCTTTTTGATGTACAGTATTTTCTAAGAGCAGGGATGGTGGGGATCTCACGCATTCCTCCTCCTTCTCCTCCCAAGGCCCAACGGTTGCGTCTGGAGCAAAATGTCTCTGCCCAGTTCACGGAGCTCCATCAGTGGCTTCAGGAGAAGGAGGCTGCGCTGATCAGAGAGATCCAGAGGGAGGAAAAATTGCTTCTTAGTGAACTGGACAGGAACCAGAGGAACAGCCAAGAACAAATCCGCACAGCCAACGAGCAAATAGCTAAGATCCAGGCTCGGCTTGCGATGGAACCGGACTCTGAAAGCTTCCTTAAGGTCAGTGCATTTCTCAAGCCATATCTGCATTTGTGTGTCTGGGTGTGCATGTGTCCTTCTCTTACAGGTAGTGCTCAACTTCTGACCATTCATTTAGCAATAGCAATAGCACTTAGACCTGGAGTGTCAAACTCGATTTCATTGAGGGCCGGATCAGGATTGTGTTTGATCTCAGGGGGCTGGGGTTTACGTGGCTAGCTCAATGTCACTCGTGTCAGGGACACCTGTAGTAGCCCGAGCACTCTGCCAGTGAAAACAGGCTCCTGAGCTCCATTTTCAGCTGTGATAGTCTCTTGCAACCCTCTGCCAGTGAAAACAGAGTTTGGGAGGGCTGCAGGAGGCCTTCCGAGGTCCATTTTCACTCACAGAGGCACCCTGGGCCGGTCTTTGGTTGTTTCCAGGGCGGCCCTGCGGGCCAGTTCCAGTTCCCAAGCCTTGAGCTTGATACCCCAACTTAGACTTATATATCGCTGCACAGTCCTTTATAGCCCTCTCTAAGCAATTTGCAGAGTCAGCATATTGCCTCCAACAATCTGGCTCCTCATTTTACCGACCTCAGAAGGATGGAAGGCTGAGTCAACCTCGAGCCTGGTGGGATTTGAACTGCCAAACTGCAGTCAGCAGAAGTAGCCTGCAGTACTGCACTCTAACCACTGTGCTACCACAGCTCATAGCGACTGTTCGAAGTTAAAGTGATGCTGAAAAAGTAACTTACGGCTTGTTCCTCACAGTTACAATGGTTGCAGGAACCCTGCAGTCACAGAAATGCTATCTGGTCCCTTGGCTACCAGCTGGCATTTATGATGGTTGCAGTATCCCAGAGACATGTGATAGCCAATTGCCGTTTTCCTGCATCTGACAAGCAAAGCCAATGGGGAAAAGTTGCAACTTGTGGTCATGTGATGTCACGCTTAATGACCAGGAAGAAAAAAAAGTTGTGCAATTGGGTGTGGCCACATGATGCCTCACTTAGTGTTCACTCCATTTAACAGTGGATTTTACAATCCTAATTGTGCCATGGTGGCACAGTGGTTAGAGTGCAGTACTGCAGGCTACTTCTGCTGACTGCCGGCTGCCAGCAATTCAGCAATTCGATTCTCACCAGCTCAAGGTTGACTCAACCTTCCATTCTTCCGAGGTTGGTAAAATGAGGAGCCAGATTGTTGGGGGAAATATGTTGACTCTGTAAACCGCTTAGAGAGGGCTGTAAAGCACTGTGAAGTGGTATATAAGTTTGAGTGCTATTACTATTGCTCTAAGTCAAGGACTACCTATGTATCTCCACTATTCAAGATCACAACTAGTTTTTCTTTCATCTAACTCAAAGTTTTCCACATTGCATTTATCAGTAGGGCCGATTTTTAAGCCAACTCAGTATTTCCTTTCCAAAGAACGTTCCTAAGCCTTAGGAAGTTTGCCGTCTAATCAAGTCTCCCTCAGTTGTGTGATCTTCCTGCCAAAACAGATATTTATTCTCCACTAATCTCTCTTCAAACACTTCAAAGGCTGTCACAGAGAAGAGGGTATGGATTCATTCTCCCCAGCCCCCAAGGGTAGGAGAAGAACCAATGGGTGGAAGCTTTACAATATATGGAGACAACCAAACTCAAAATAAGGAGGACATTTCCTCATAATGACATAAGAGCAATTAAACAGTGGAATAGGTTGCATCATTCCATCATTGCAGCAGGGGTGAAATTCAAAATTTTCCCCTACCAGTTCTGTGGGCATGGCAGGGGAAGGATATTGCAAAATCTCCATTCCCACCCCACTCAGGGGCCAGCCAGTGGTGGTGGTGGTATTTGCCAGTTCTCCGAACTACTCAAAATTTCCGCTACTGGTTCTCCAGAACCTGTTAGAACCTGCATTGCAAGTTTGCAAGCAATGGTTGGATAAACATTCATCAAGGATGGTTTAAGAAGTCCTACTCTGGCTAGAGGATTGGACTAGAAGATCTTCAAGAGCCCAGTGATTCCATGATTCACCGGGAAAGAGGGTGGCATTCCTCTTTCTTCCATTAAATTAATTCTGGTGGAGCCAGTTTAAAGTAATGGGCTAAAGAAGACAGGAAACTATTCTTAACAGCTGGGCTTTCTCTGATCATTCTTACTATTTCTTTCCACAGGATATCAAAGCCTTCACAGAAAGGTGAGTACCTCTTCTCAGTGAACCAGTGTCCTGATGTTCTGTTGGTCTTTTATAAATTGGGTGGAGGCCTTCTGTTGAGTTATTTTAATTTGTTTTTTTATAATAACTACATGTTTGGGTTATTTATAATAACGTACGTGGTGGCTCAATAGCTAAGACACTGCGCTTGTCAATCAAAAGGTTGGCAGTTCAGCAGTTTGAATCCATAATGCTGCGTAACGGGGTGAGCTCCCGTTACTCGTCTCAGCTTCTGCCAACCTAGCAGTTTGAAAGCACGTCACAAATGCAAGTAGAAAAATAGGGACCACTTTTGGTGGGAAGGTAACAGCGTTCCATGCACCTTTGGCATTTAGTCATGCCGGCCATATGACCATGGAGACGTCTTCAGGCAGTGCTGGCTCTTTGGCTTTGAAACGGAGATGAGCACCGCCCCCTAGAGTCAGGAACGACTAGCACATATGTGTGAGGAGAATCTTTACCTTTACCTTTATCATACACTCATTGTCTGTTGTTTCCCCCCATTGCTGAGCTGGAGTGCTCTGCACTCTTCCTTGAATCAGCAGAAAATTATATCAGCACGACATTGGCTGTTTTCATTCTGATCCCTGCAGCCTCTGATTCCAGATTCAGGGATCTGCCCAAAAATATTACTCATCAACAAATCTCAGAACAACCTTGCAAGTTGTTGTGAGGATAAAATGAGGTCTGATTGCTCAACAGAGCCAGTTAAGATTATGTAGAGGTTAAGGCAGAAGTCTTCAAACTTGGCAGCTTTAAGACTTGTGGACTTCAACGCCCAGAATTCTCCAGCCAGCATAGCCATAGCTGGCTGGAGAATTTTGGGAGTTGAAGTCCACAAGTCTTAAAGCTGCCAAGTTTGAAGACCTCTGGGTTAAGGCATCAGATTAAAAAACTGGAGACTGGGAAGATAGGTGGCAAATAAATTTAACAAATAAATAAATTCTAATCCTATTTAGGCACAAACCAGCTGAGTGACCTTGGCCAGCCACTCTTTCTCAGCCCTAGGAAAGAGGCAATGGCAAACCCTTCTGAAACCTTGCCAGGAGTAAAGGCTGACTTGAAAGCACAAAAACAATAACAACAATAAACATAATAATCATAATAAATTAATTTTATTTATAAATAAATTTATAAATAAATTTTAAGAAGATACTAGGTTGATACCTAGGATGCTGGCAGCAACCTGTACCAACCATTAGTGCCAGTCAATAACATTTGTGATACATTTTTAAATGTTCAGGTGATTGAGCTTCATGTTTAATGAATAAAAATATAATCATAATAAACATCCAGATTTGCCTATCCCAGGTCCTTGGTAAGGATTGATAGGTAGATAAAAATGCCAAACTCAGTTTGAACATCTGGCTGCACATCTGTGCAGTGATCAACAACAACTAAGTGTCCTCAGTTCATCATTTTAAACTGAAGGAAAGGTAGCATTGAGAGCCACAGAAATTCCCATATATGGCCACCAGATGGCAATCAAGAACAAGCCATGGAATTGCACAGTTCTTGTTGATTTTTTTTCCCTGTCTTCGCAGATACTGTCCTGGTGAGGTCAAAGAAAATCCATTGCCTGTGATTTCTCGTGATTTCAATTTAGGTCAATTTAAAGGGCCTATTCAGTACATGGTCTGGAGAGAGATGCTGCTGGCCTTAAGACCTTGTGAGTATCAAGGGGGAACGGCATTGAAATCAAAACAAAGCTGAGTTAATTCTTACATAGTGATTTCATTGTGCATAACTCATTTCAGTTCTGGATCATAGTAAGAGTGGCATCGTGGTTAGAGTATTAAGCTAAACTTCAGCCTTGTCTGAAATGGGTCTCTCCCTATATTGTGGATTACAACTCCCATCAACTGCAGATAACGGAATGGTTCCCAGGCTGATAAAAGAGTCAGGAGGCTGTTATGTAAACAGACAGACACAAATCTCTCCTTTTGTCATTGAAAAGGCACAACTCTTCTCCAGATCGTAGGAAAGCTGTTAGAAAAGAATTTTTTTTTTAAAAAAAGTTTCACCCTTAATGTACATGCTGGATGTAAACAGTTCAGCAGCTGAAATTGTTGTAAAGCCCATTCTTTTCATTTCTTTTCAATTCAAAACATGCTGCTCAAATGAACTCTGAAAATATTGTGGCTGTAAGGAATCGTGATAAAAGCAGCTGCCAAGGAGCATAACAGTACGCTTAGTGTTTATGGATGATGGGAGTAACAGAATATCAGAGTTGGAATGGACCAGGGGTGAAATGCTCCCGGTTCGGACCAGATCACCCGATCCGGTAGTGATGACGGCGGGTGGTTCGGAGAATCGGTAGCAAAAATCCCTGTGGCCCCCCCCCCCATGCCTAACTGAGCCGCGCGATCATCAGAGGCTGTTTTTTTTACATTTAAAAGCATCTTTTCTACAACCACAGAAAAAATGCTTTTAAAAGTAAAAAAAAAAGCCTCTGATGATCCCAGCCGAGCCGCGATCATCAGAGGCTTTTAAAAGTATTTTTTCTACAACCTCTTTGGCTGAAGAGGTTGTAGAAAAAAAAATGCCTTTAAAGCCTCTGGCGATCCCAGCTGAATTGCCTGATCGTCAGAGGCTTCTAAAAGCATTTTTTCCTGCAACCTCTTAAGGTTGTAGAAAAAATGCCTTTAAAAGGGGAAAAAAAAGTTGGCCACGCCCACCCAGTCACATTTACCCCCCCCCCCAAGCTACACCCACAGAACCGGTAGTAACAAATTTTAGATTTCACCCTTGGAATGGACCCTATAATATAGGTCATCTAGTCCAACCCCCCCGTCCAACCAGGAGATCTTACACCATTTCTGACAATTTGCTATTACAGTGCTGTGTTCACACAATATGGTTTAACTGGGCCAGGTTTATTTAGTGTATGGCATCTACAGAGGTCAGGAAATCACTGATATGCAAATTTAAATAAAGCATCAGCAAATATATATATATATTTGGGAAATAGGTTGACCTCCTTGTCTTTGATCTCCTTTTAACAACCCCATAATCCCTTGCGGGGTGGAGTCTAGGCAACTGAATGGAGCTGAGTGTTTACTGGCCGGATGCCCTTCCTTTCACCAATGTGGAGTTTTATTCAGCAGATATATTCTCAATGTGCCCAGAGAGAGAAATATCTGCTTCTACCTAGGATTGAACTCACAACTTCCTGATTGTGAGGCGGATATATATATCCCAGCTGGCTTCCCACAAGCAATATTGGAGATAATGGAGAGAGAGAGGGGGGGGGGAGAAACAAACAAACAAACAAACAAACAAACATGTGGGCAATACTATATTGGAAATTTTAATTTAATTTTAATTTAATTTAATTTCCAATTTATATACCGCCCTTCTCCCTGAGGACTCAGGGCGGTGCACAGCCAGAATTAAGAACATGAAATACAAATATTAAAAACAATTAAAATATATGTAATTTGGCCCCAACAATTAAAAGATCACAAACCTATTAAAACATTTAAAATTTAAATAATGTATTAAATTAAGGTAAATCCATAATAAAATCACCACTAGTGCCCAACTTCTGGATGGAACCAGGTTGAGGACGCTAGGCTCAGAAATCGACTTTCAGCTTGACGCCATTTTTTACTTTAATCTATTTCACAGAATTGGGAGGAAAAAGGTAAAAATTGCATGGGGACAAGTGAAGTATAACTACTCGCAGCTCTTTGAAAGGAAAGCAAGAGCCCACCTTCCTTCCCACTTCAGAATTTGTTTCCATCTATTTGGAAGCGGATTGTAACCTTGACTAACTTTCAAAGTTTCCCCAAAATTGAACTTACTAGGTTTAAATGATTGCACTTTGCCACAAAACTCAAAGCTTTTACGAGCTGGCTGGTGATTTGCAAAACATTTAACCATGAGGTCATCATATAATATCCTCATAGGATATGGTACCAGAAAGATATGATAGTGGTGTTACAATATTTGAGGGGCTACCACAGAGAGGAGGGGGCGGTCAATCTATTTTCCAAAACACCTGAAGGCCAGGCAAGGAACAATGGGTGGAAACCGATGAAGGAGATTCAATCTAGAAATAAGGAGAATTTTTCTGACAGTGAGAGCAAGCAACCAATGGAGCAATTTGCCTTCAGAAGCTTCATCACTGGAAGCTTTCAAGAAGAGATTGGACTGCCATTTGTCAGAAATGGTGTAGGGTCTCCTGCTTGGGTGGGGGGTTGGACTAGATGACCTTCAAGGTCCCTTCCACCTCTGTTATTCTGTATTCCATATAACACACACACACACACACAGACATACACACACACACACACACACACACACGTTTGACTTCTTGGACACCATAACTAAAGAATCATTTCAAGGGGAGAATCATGCAGGAAGGCATCCCCTTGTAGAACTTGGAGAAGATACCTTCAGGGAATTTGGATAGCCTAGCTTAGCCTACCCTACCCTACCCTATCCCTTCCCTTCCCTTCCCTTCCCTACCCTACCCTACCCTACCCTACCCTACCCTACCCTATCCTATCCTATCCCTTCCCTACCCTACCCTTCCCTTCCCTTCCCTCCCCTCCCCTCCCCTCCCCTCCCCTATCCCTATCCCTATCCCTATCCCTACCCTACCCTATCCCATCCCTATTCTACCCTACCCTACCCTATCCCTATCCCATCCCTCTTCTACCCTACCCTGTCCCTGTCCCTATCCCTATCCCTATCCCTATCCCTATCCCTATCCCTATCCCTATCCCTATCCCTATCCCTATCCCTATCCCTATCCCTATCCTACCATATCCTATCCTTATCCTATCCTACCCTACCCTACCCTATCCTTCCCTACTCTATCCCTATCCCTATCCTACCCTACCCTATTCCTATTCTACCTTACCCTACCCTACCCTACCCTACCCTACCAGCTCATCAATTAGAAAGCTGGAAAGATCACGTGAGTGTCCAGAGACATACCAACTAATAAAATTACAGGTAGTCCTCGACTTACAACCACCAATGAGTCCCGAATTTCTCTTGCTAAGTTGTTCAGTGAATCACTGCAGTTGTTAAATTAATACCACATTGTTAAGTGAATCTAATTTCCCCATTGATTTTGTTTGCCGGAAACTCGCCAAAAGTGATCACATGACCCCAGGACACTACAACCATCATAAATAGGAACCAGTTCCCAAGCGCCTGAATTTTTATCACATGACCATGTATGAGACTTTTTCAGTGCTTTTGTAACTTCGAACGGTCACTAAACAAATGGTTATAAGTTTAGGACTACATGTAATTATCTTAATCACTTAATTAGAACTCTGGGAGTGGAAGCAATAGACCCCAAATTCATTGAAATTTTTAGCAGGATTTTTTTGGTTGGCATTGCTGAAAACTGAAGTGAATTTGAATTGTCTGCTTAGCATAGACCAGTGATGGCTAACCTTTTTGCCGTTGCATGCCAAAAGCGGGAGGGGGGGGTCATGCACGTGCGTGCCCACACCCATAATTCAATGCGCCATGCGCATGCATGCCCAACCCCCTGCACTCCTCCTGCTTTTGGCACATGATGGCACGGTGGACTCAGTAGGCCCTTTTTTTGCCCTCCCCAGGCTCCAGAGGCTTTCTAGGAACCTGGGGAGGACAAAAACGGCCTTCCCTACCCCCTTGGAGGCCCTCCAGAGGCCGGAAACAGCCTGTTTCCTGACTTCCGGTGGGCCCAGAAGACCCGAAAATCAGTTGGCTGGCATGCACATGTGCGCTGGAGCTGAGCTAGGGCAACGCTCGTGTGCCCACAGATATGGCTCCACGTGCCACCTGTGGCATGCGTGCCATAGGTTCACCATCACAGGCATAGACCTTACAACTTTATTAGGTGGACGTTTCCAAAGTTCTCAAATAGAGATAACCCTCTTATTATTCTCCTCTCAACAGTCCCTTCCCTTATAACCTTGGATCCTGCCACCAATCATCCCAACCTCGTGCTCTCCAAGGATCTTGACACAGTACGCTTGGAGGATAATCCCGAAGAAGTGGTCCTGGATGGTCCAGAAAGATTTAGCAAGACTGTATGTGTGCTGGGTGCCCAAGGTTTTACTTCTGAATGCCATTATTGGGAGGTAGAAGTTGGAAATAAAACCAGCTGGGACATTGGGGTGGCCAAGGAATCGGTGAACAGGAAGGAGGCCAAAGTGACCGTTAAGCCCAGCAATGGTTTTTGGGCCATTTGGCTACGGAACGGCAATGAGTACAAGGCCCTTGACTCTCCCTCCAAACAGTTGCTCCTCAAGATCAAGCCTCAGAAAATAGGAGTCTATTTGGATTATGAAGGAGGACAAGTCTCTTTTTACGATGCTGACACCATGACCCACATCTACACCTTTCTGGATGTCTTCTCCGAGTGCCTGTACCCCATGTTTAGCCCTGGGGTCAACAAAGATGGCCTCAACGGTGAACCTCTCCGCCTCCTGTGGCCACGGATCTAGCAAGGACTATGTAAGAGTTATTGGGCTCTGCGTTGGCTTTTATTTCAGTTGTGAATAATCTGAAAATGATCTAACATGTCATGTGGTTGAAACTTGGTGGAGCTGAGCCTATTCATAGGACCAGATGAAAGTTGGCTTGAACTTTTCCATATATGGAAAAAAGAACCATTTAAGAAGAGACGATGTTACATCGTATACACCGCGCAGAGTCCTTCTTTGAGGGAGATGGGAGGTTCAGAAATGTGAAATGTAAATAAATAAATATTCCCACAAATTCAAATACAATCAATCAACACGTTTTGAGGGGCTCTGGAGAAAGTTTTGAGATTAGGACTGTGTATAATGGACGTTCTTTTGCAGACTAACTTTCTTAATCTTTGACTCTACCAGCGATTTAAGACTTGTGAATTTCAACTCCCAGAATTCTTCAACCAACGATGCTGGCTGGAGAATTCTGGGCATTGAAGTCCACAAGTCTTAAAGTCGCTGAGTTTGGAGATCCCTGGACTATGCTTAACAATCTGGTTTCAACCCGTAGGTTCACTGCCATCCCATTTGAAAACCCTGTTCTCTCACTTATGACATTGAATTAAATCAATCCAAGTTCCGATTTTATGGGGCCAGCATTTCTTGGCTATTTCTCCCCACCTCCCCGTCAATCTACACATTAATGCTTTGAAATTTATGTTTAGCATATCTTCATTTAGAAGATATTTTGAGAAATGAGGAGTTCCACATAGGCAGCAGATGTTTCTGTGGCTTGTTCTCCTTAAAAGGAAGTGGATTTTTTTCCAGTCCTACAAATCAAACAATAACAACATTCTGATTGCTAAAAAAAAAAAAGGTTATGTTTTGAAAAGTATCTAAGGGACCCAAATGCTTTTTACTTTTAATGTTATTACTCCTGGGAGAGAAAGTACGCCTGTTCACTGGGGAAGCCACATGGGGAACACAGCAATATAGAAAGACATTGGTTGCGCCAATGTCAGAGATTTTCTTCTCTGACAATAGATTGGATCAGATTTTCAAAGATAAGTGCAAAGGTAAGTGTTTCTGAATAGAGTGAATACACTGTCTTAATTTTTTAATTATTTCAGGATGAAAAAAAATCCTTTAAAAAAGAATTTTAGGTTCCAAAAGACCCTAGTTGTGCAGTTTGCATGAAGGCCATTTGAGAGTCGCTTGTTTGATAGAATCTCAGATAAAGCTTTTCATTTTCATTTCAAGATGCTGGAATAATTTTCTGCATGTCACTCCTTGTGATGGCAAATGTTCCATCCTGAAGTGCATCTGGAGAACTTGATAGTGATTCACTGGGAATTTGTAGGCGATCATGATTTGCTATCTGGAATAAGTTAATATTTTATGTATCCAAAACACACATAATAATCTTAAGTTTTAAATTTTTTATTTACTACTACTACATTTCGATCCTGTTGAACGCCACATGATTCTGCCTAATGGTCTAGTGGTTTTAATCTAGAGATTTTTCACTCTGGATTAAAGTTAGACTATCCAAGTCCTTCCTTCGAAAAACTTCGGGAGAAGCCTATGACGGGATCTGTAAGTTGGCACTTTTAGCTTTATCATTTATGGTAAGTTGTCCTTCAATATTCAGTAGAATGAACTGAAGTTAATTTGCAGATGACAATTTATTATATTTTTTATAAATAATGGGAACCCCTCCCCCCAAAGTGGTACTGTGGCTTAAAAGGAACCAGGAAATTTAGGAAACCTAGATTTATTTAGGATCAGATATAGTTAGATATATATATTGCACTAAGCCATAGTTTATTTTAAACAAGTTAATAAAGTACAATTAGGTTCTCTGTTTCTCTCTGTCTCTGTCTCTGTCTCTGTCTCTGTCTCTGTCTCTGTCTCTGTCTCTGTCTCTGTCTCTGTCTCTGCCTCTGCCTCTGTCTCTGTCTCTGTCTCTGTCTCTGTCTCTCTCTCTCTGTCTCTGTCTCTGTCTCTCTGTCTCTCTCTGCCTCTCTCTCTCTCTGTCTCTCTCTCTCTCTCTCTGTCTGTGTGTCTCTGTCTCTCTCTGTCTGTCTGTCTCTCCTTGTCTGTCTGTCTGTCTGTCTGTCTGTCTCTGTCTCTCTGTCTGTCTGTCTGTCTCTCTCTCTCTCTCTCTGTGTGTGTGTGTCTATGTCCCTGTCTGTCTGTCTCTGTCTGTCTCTGTCTCTGTCTGTGTGTATAATGTCTCTCTCTGTCTGTCTGTCTGTCTCTCATTGTCTGTCTGTCTGTCTGTCTGTCTGTCTGTCTGTCTCTCTCTCTCTCTCTCTCTCTCTTTTTCTCTGTGTGTGTGCATGCTGCATGTAGCAACCTTGTTTTCTCCTTCTTACTTTTGTGCAATTACTCTATAGCTAGGGTGAGAAATCAGAGGGTGTCATCACCAAGGAGATAAGCCCATCTTTCAATTAAATAGCAGCAGCAGCAAAGAAACAGATAATATTTCACTGGTGATTCTTCATTTTCTCTTATGTCTTGCAGATGAGTCATCGACGGGTATGAATTATGTCCAATCGTTCATTGCTGGTGACCGAGTTCATTTTTGCTGGGTTTTCTGAACGACCACAGTTGCGGGTGCTCCTCTTCGTTCTGGTTTTGTCCATGTATGGCATGTCCCTTGCTGGAAATACTATCATCACCACTGTGATCAGGCTCAATCCGGTCCTTCATACACCCATGTACTTTTTCTTGACTAACCTATCCCTCCTAGAAATATGCTACACCACCTGCATTGTTCCTAAGATGCTAGCAAGCTTGATGTCAGAGTATGGCAAGAAGATAGCTCTCTGGGGTTGTGCTACCCAGATGTATTTCTTTACTTTGTTTGGAATCACAGAATGCTGCCTCCTTGCTGCCATGGCTTACGACCGCTATGTTGCTATCTGTAACCCCTTGCGTTATAGCGTCATCATGAGCCCAACGGTCTGCGTCCAGCTCTCAGTGGCCTCCTGGTCAGTAGGATTGTTGGTGGGGCTGGGTCAGACCAACTATGTCTTTAGCTTGACCTTCTGTGGCCCCAATAGGATCAATCACTTCTTCTGTGACATCCCCCCACTCTTAATGCTGGCTTGTGGTGACACCTCCAGAAATGTAATTGCTGTATACATGGTGGCTGTCCTTTTTATTACCATACCTTTCCTATTGATCCTGACCTCTTATGTCTATATTGTCATCTCTGTTTTGAAGATCCCATCAGCTGAGGGCCGTCGGAAAGCTTTCTCCACTTGTTCCTCTCATCTCATTGTGGTCTCGCTGTTTTACGGGTCAGGCATTATCACGTACCTTCGGCCCAAATCCAGCTATTCAGCTGAGAGTGACAAACTGTTGGCCCTCTTCTATACAGTGGTGACATCCATGTTGAATCCCATAATCTACAGTTTGAGGAACAAAGAGGTTAAAGTGGCTTTGAGAAGAATGATGGGTAATAAACTATGCTCTGGAGAAGATCCACAGTGATTGTTATTGGAATGGTTCCTTATCCTTTGAAGTCCATATAATCCTACTGTGATGATTATTATTTTTTCTGACCCAAACTAGTTATCTCTTGTATTTCTGCTGAGACAAGTATGTAAATGTTGGTTGGTTGTTACTTCTTGACCAGATGAATATTCTGAATAATTGCAATCTAGAAAATCTGGAGGAGAGTATCCTCAGTAGGTGGCCCCGCCTAGTTAGATCTCAGCAGTGATGGGATTCAGCCGGTTCGCACCACTTAGGGAGAACCGGTTGTTAACTTTCTGAGCAGTTTGGCAAACTGGTTGTTGGAAGAAATAATTAGGGCAGAGAACCGGTTGTTAAATTACTTGAATCCCATCATTGGATCTCAGCCTTGGTTAGCTTTTGGATGTGAAGTATTGGAAGTCCCAAGACTATAGATTGCAACGGAAAACTGAAAAGAAAAAGAAAAATCCTGAAAGCAAGCAAGGATAAGCCATTTCTATTTCACAGCCAAGAAAAGACCATCTATTTATTTTAATGATAGTTTTAATCTGGATTGAAATAATGTGATATCCAAAGGCACTTTTTTCAAGAGGCAACGGGACTTTCTGGTTTTTTTCTTTGAAGAAGTTTCGCTTCTCATCCCAGAAGCTTCTTCAGCTCTGACTTGATGGTGGGGAATGGAAAGATTTATACTTGAAGAGCGCTGGTCATTTGCTTTCTGTTAGAGAGTTGTTGAGACCACTTAGAGGTTTTTCTGTGTCCTCAGGGTCACCTGAGTAGTGCAAATGGATGTGGAGCTGATGACACAGATAAACCTCCAGGTGATCTTAACAACTCACTAAAAGGATGCAAATGACCAACTGTCTGCAAGGAATATAAACCCTTCCATTCCCCACCATCCAGTCAGAGATGAAGAAGCTTCTTGGATGGGAAGCGAAATGCCTTCAAAGAAAAACCAGAAAGTCCAGCTGCCTCTTGAAAAAGCACCTTTGGGACAACCATGACCTGGATGACTGAGAATCTCCAAAAACAATTAATGTGACAGTATTTTCTTTGCTGTTACAAGTCTCTTTGTCACATAGATAGAAAGTTTTGGGTATAAATCCATTAAACTTAAGTCAAAGCGTATGATCATCTGCAATTCAGGTTGATTTGAAGGAGCGTTATTGATGATTATTTAGGGGCATGTAGATGCATGTAGATTTGGGCATTTTATGGCCCCACCCTTTGGCTGTCCCTGTCCAGTCTACATGAGGTCAATCAGAAACTAGAAACTAACTATTTTTTATTTTATTTATTTATTTGATTTGATTTATATGCCGCCCTTCTCCGGAGACTCAGGGCGGCTTACAATGCGTTAAGCAATAGCCTTCATACTTTTGTATATTTATACAAAGTCAGCTTATTGCCCCCACAATCTGGGTCCTCATTTTACCCACCTTAGAAAGGATGGAAGGCTGAGTCAACCTTGAGCCTGGTGGGATTCGAACTTGCAGTAATTGCAAGCAGCAGATGTTAATAGATGTTAATAACAGGGTGCTTTAAACCACTGTACTACAGGCTCTGTAACTAAGTGTATAGCATGAACACAATGCAACTGCATTACTTTTATTTTGAAGGCGACTGTTATATTTTTTTAAGTTTACGTACGTGCTTGTGTACATGTGTGGATACATATCAGTGGTGAAATGTAAAATGTGTTACTTCCAGTTCTGTGGGCGTGGCTTGGTGGGGTGATTGGGTGGGCGTGGCCAACTTTTTTTTTTTTTACTTTTAAAAGCTTTTTTTTCTACAACCTCTTCGGCTGAAGAGGTTGTAAAAAAAATACTTTTAAAAGGCTCTAACGATCCCAGTTGCCTTTTGTTTTCTTTTAAAAGCATTTTTTTTTTTTGCTTTTAAAAGAAAAAAAAAAGCCTCTGACGATCAGGCAACTCAGCTGGGATCGTCTGAGCCTTTTAAAAGCATTTTTTCTACAACTTCTTTGGCCAAAGAGGTTGTAGAAAAAATGCTTTTAAAAGGCTCTGTTGATCCCAGCTGAGCCGCGTGATCATCAGAGGCTTTTTTTTTTACTTTTTTTTTTATTGAAAAAGTTTTACCAATACAAATTTTTCCCCCTTTTTCCCCCCCTCCCTAGCCCCACATTTTAAGATTACATTTAAAACACTATAAATATATGCCTCTTTCCCCACCCTAACCCTCCCCCTCCTCCCTCTTCCCTCCCCCCCTTGACTTCCATTATATGCAATGCTAATATTCCCAAACAATATATGTTATTCAATCTTCCATATCTTTTTTCTATATTTACTAACATACTGACATAATCATCTCAGCTAAAAGCGATATAATATTTTCTAGTCTGATACTTATTCTGTACATACTCAATCCATAATTTCCATTCCTGTATATACTTCTCATGCGTCTGGTCTTTTAAAAAAGCTGAAACCTTTGCCATTTCTGCAAATCCAGCCATCTTCTGGGTCCATTGGTCAACAGTCGGTAAAACATCACTCTTCCAATGTTGGGCAATCAACAACCTAGCTGCTGTCACCATATACAAAATCAATTTAGTTTCACCCAGTGTAAAATCTTTAACTCTACCCAGTAGAAAAAATTGCGGAGAAAATTGTATTTTTTTCTTTAAAACATTTTGCATAACCCACCAGATTTTTATCCAAAAAGCCCTCACTTTCCTGCAAGTCCACCAGATGTGATAATATGTAGCATCTAAAAAAAAAAAAAAGCACCTTTGGAACAATCATGACCTGGATGACTGAGAATCTCCATAAACCTCCTCAAATAGAATTTTGCAGGTCAAGCCAAACAGCTGCTGACCACAAAGCATTTTTTCTGGCAAGGAAAAAAAAGAAAAAGAAGAAGCTAACTCAGCTATAGGATATCTGTTTAGCCTGCCAAATTAGCCCCTTTGTAAATACACTTTCTTAAGGAAATTCAACTCTCAGCTCAACCAAGACTCAAAATCCAAGGAATGGTGGTTGGCTGAGAAAAGATGCTAGGGGGCGCAGAGTACATACTGGGAAACAAGGATAGTCTAAGCAAAAAGTAACCCATTTCAGGTAGTCCTCAAATTACAGCTGTAGTGGAGCTTGCCCATTATGGCCATAAGCCATAATTATGGTTGTTACACAGGTCAGTCATATGACGGACCTGATTTTACACTCTTTTTATGGTGGCTGCAAAGCAAACACGTTATTAAACAAACCCATTACTTAGTGGAAGTGCTGCTTTTTGGCAAAACCATCATAAAATACGGCCACATGATCATGACAAACAATAATAAATTCATCCACGTTGCCAAGCATCTGAAGTGCATGCAGTCACCTGACTATGGAGGGGTGGATCTGACTGATGGAATTTTGGATCCGGGTCATAAATCCCTTTGTTCAGGTTGATTATAACTTTGATCAGTCATTAAAGTTACTGGTTATAAATTGAGGGATAATCTGCATAAATAAACACCGTTCATGGAATGCCAGCCTTTATGTTCCTTCAGCACCCCACCTTCCACCTTGTCTTTATAATCCTGCCCCATACTTTCATAATTGTCTCATCGACTTCATTAGATTCATGATGGGATTCACTCTCTTTTCCAAAAGATTTTGGAATCTAAGATTTCCAAAATCTTAGATTTTGACCCCAATAAAGCAATTCATGCTTCAGTGCAGCGGTGGGTTTCACATTATGTTACTACCGGTTCGCCGCGTGCGCACACGCTTGCTTTGTGCACACATGTGCCTGGTTTGTGGGCATGCCTGCCTTCCGTGATGTGCTTTGCTCAGGTGTGGACTTTCTGCGCATGCGCCTTGCCTCAAAAATGTGCCTAAATAGGATGACAGAGCCGGGGCGGGTGGCCAGGCCCACCCACGATTTCTGCTACCAGTTCAGGCGAATCGGTCTGAACCGGCTGAATACCACCTCTTCGTTCAGTGTCATTGTGTCCTGGTCTCTGGTTTAAAAGCTATGCCTAGGAAAATTCTTCTACAAACGTTCATTTTATAGATACTTTTGTCAGCCCTGAAGCCATTTTGGGAGGATCTTCAGGGCTGCCACAGCCAGGCCGGTTGAAGCTGTGGGAATGTAAGGGGGGGGGGGGAGAAAGAGATAGCTGGGGGAATGTGCAGCCAAAATAACATTCTTTCCATGGGAGTCAAGGACGCTCTACCAGGTGTTGGAGGGGCATGGTCAAATGCCCATCGGAGTTGGGACTGCAACCTGATTGGATCATGTGATGGACATGTGACCTGGGGGAAAGAATACTGGGTTTTGATTTGGGTGGGGGAAACCTCAGGTCCTTAAGAGTTGGGTTTTCACCAGTTGTGCCAATATGACATTCCTTTTTTTTTTGGTTAAATTTTATTGGATTTTAAAAAAAATATACATCAGTATTAATACATGAATAGTGTGGCCTCTGGGTATAATTCATTTCATAAAAACAGCAATAATCCTTCAACACTGTCAAACTATTCACTAAGTCTGCATTACTATTAATCTTCTCATCGTTCCTATCACCCATCTCTTCCCACTTATGACTGTTTGACTGTAACTTGTTGCTTGTATCCTTACAATTTATATTAATTGTTTCCTAGTATGATTTAATTGCTTATCTGTACCCTATAACTATCATTAAGTGTTGTACCTTATGATTCTTGACAAATGTATCTTTTCTTTTTATGTACGCTGAGAGCATATGCACCAAAGACAAATTCCTTGCGTGTCCAATCACACTTGGCCAATAAAGAATTCTAAATCTAAATCTAATAGTAATAATAATAGTTGTTCCATTAATCAAGCTTATGTAATCCTAATATTGATATACATGATTGTTTTTTATAGTTATTCAATATTTCAATGTTCTATTTTAATACCAGATATTAAGCATACATAGTGATACCATCTTTCAACCTCTAATCTTTCCATCTAATTATTACCTATATTTTGTTGTATAAAAATTATATCTGCTAATATTCCCCCTATTTCTTATTTGTACCTCTATTCTAGCTTCTAATCAGGCCACCATTACTAATCCTAGTGTTAATACACTTGTTTATATTAAGACATAGTCCTTCACTATTTGATTGCTCAAAATCACAATATGCCATTCAAGTACCAGTCATCCTATTATTTAAACATACCTAATATTTATTTATTTATTTATTTATTTATTTACTTACTTACTTACTTATTTATTTATTTATTGGTTTGATTTATATGCCGCTCTTCTCCGGAGACTCAGGGTGGCTTACAGTGCGTTAAGCAATAGCCTTCATACTTTTGTATATACCTGCTTAGTAGGGCTTTCGACTCCCCCTAAGCAGTGTTCTTTTTTATACAAAGTCAGTTTATTGCCCCCACAATCCGGGTCCTCATTTTACCTACCTCGGAAGGATGGAAGGCTGAGTCAACCTTGAGCCTGGTGAGATTGGAACTTGCAGTAATTGCAGGCAGCTGGTGCTACTTAACAGCACTTTAATCTGCTGCGCCCCCAAGGCTCTATATCATCTTTCAACCTAACTCTTGCTTTATATAAAGGTGTGTATTCTTATTTCTACCTCTATTCTTGTTTTTAATCAGGCCATCATTATATTAACACACACACACACACACACACACACACACACACACACAAAAGAGAAAGTAATGATTATGATTCCTAATAAATTCATACATTGAGGAAACTCCGGGCCTCAGGGTTTTGATTGCTTTGGGTCTGTTACTTGGAACTCTGACAACTTTCTCATACCTATCACTTCATATTTCCTAAAAAAATATGTATTAAAAAATTCAATGTTAGTCTTCTGTTATATATTTTTTTTCTTTAATTAGATCAGCCATTGTACATCTCAAGATTTATGGTTTACTCCTTGTTATTTGCATGGTGATGAAAGATCTGGGTAATAATAATTCAGTGTAATCCAATTTACGAAGGGCCATCTGGAGAAATGGTCTAAAAAGTTCCTGATATAAATACACTACATTTTGGTAACTAACACACAGTTAATGCAACCACATCCTATGCTTGAAATAATTTCTCTTTTCTGTCACATAAAAATATTACAATTTAGGGTCAGCCTTTGGATGGGCTTTGTAGTCTCCAATCAAAGTTTAAGGGAATGAGTGAGTGAATGAATGAATGAATAAATCTTCTTTCAAGCGATTAATTGCAATCTTCCCAATGAGAATTAATTATTAAAAGGGTACATCTCTATGTATCTGGTGTAAGCCATGATGATGATATGCACTCCATGGAGTCAACACACCAATGATATTATAATGCATATGTCACTTCCCTCTCTATAATGCTATTCTACAATGGATTTTAATACAGTTTTCCACTGAAAATCGGTGGAAAATTGCAATGATTTCTCAATGCTTTCCTGCCAAAGTGTGACAATGTGATCTCCAAGGGATGCAACCAAGGATCTTGGTTGCCCATCCCCATAACTCAGGCCAGGCAACATTCAAAGAACAGTCTCATTCTCACAATTGGGGGTAATAATTCAATAGGGATGAAATTATAAAGTGTAAGGAGAATTCACTTTTCTCTAATTGAACCCGGGAGAAGATCTACGAACCTTGAGCCATTTGGCTCAGGAGATACTCAGGAGATACTCACCTAGCTGTACTTCTGAGGCTCTTAGAGGAAATGCTCCAATGTCAGAGGAAATGAATTTCTTGCCATTAAATTCATTAGTTTTAATAATGCCTGTTGGGATTTGTTTACCAAGTTAAACAAAACTTACATCACTTCTTTTGTTCTCTTTCTTGAGCTGTTGAATTTCATCAGCTGTAAAACTTTTATATGTCAACACATTGGTTGAGAGGACCCATTGCACTAAACCCTGATTTGTTAAATTGTGATTGATTAATGCAACATAATTATTCACATTAAACCATGTCTGAAAATTATTAGATAGGGAGTCATACACTAAGCCAGTGATTCTCAACTTTGACAACTTGAGGATAAGTGGACTTCAATTCCCAGAATCCCCCAGTCAGGTTGACAAACACTGCACTAAGCCAATCTAAAACCAAATAACTCTAAACTAATGATGCATTTGACCCCGGGCTCAGCCTAGTCATCCCCTACATCCTGTTACAAAATGGTCAAGATTTATGTCAGGCTCCAGAAACTAAGAAAGACACATTCTAAGCAGATTTCTTTATTTTTCTTCACCTATAGACAGAAATCTTGCCAAACTAAAGCAGACTACTTGCACCATGAAAGATACACTCTGGGAACTAGTAGGGAGGAATTGTCTTAACGCTCTTTCTCCCACACAAACTCTTTAAACTGTGTTGTCTCTTGGTTTTCTGGAATGCACTCCCTTCCTCTTGGGAATCCAGACAACATTCCATCACAGTACCATAGTTGAGCTGCAATCATCCAGATGACTTCAAGATAACAGCAGATTTGTCATTGAGAGGCCTTCTGGAGTTTTGCAGCCTAGACCTAATAGCCCTTTTTAGAGCCTCTGTTAACCCCAAATCTAGACTCAGCCATGTCTGGAGGAATGGCAAAGAAAATCAAATTACTAAAATGAAGAAAAGCAAGCTATAAACTCAGTTCGCACATCCCATTAACCTGTAATGTGTATTTGATCTGGCATTTTCAGCTGAACTTAAATCTACTGTTGCTAAGTGAGACATTTGTTAAATGAGTTTCACCCCATTTTATGACCTCTCCACATTTGTTAAGTGAGTCACTGCAAGTTAGTAATACAGTTGCTAAGTGAATCTGGCTTCCCTATTGACTTTGCTGGTCAGAGGTTCGCAGAAGATGATCTGATGACCCTGGAACACGGCAAGCGTCATAAATATGAACCAGTTGTTAAGCATCCAAACCAGGGGTGGGTTCTAAATTTTTTTACTACCGGTTCTGTGGGCGTGGCTTATTTTGTGGGCATGGTTTGATGGTCATGTGACAATTCTTTAGGATTTAGCAGAGGTACTGGTCTACCAGGCTTTTAACTGCTTGCAGAGCTGTACTGGTCTACCCATTTGTTCTTGGAGCGTTCTGGTCTACCCATTTGGTTTTGGAGGCACCGGTCTACTCATTTATTTTTGGAGGCACCAGTCTACTTATTTGTTTTGGAGGCATCAGTCTACTCATTTGTTTTTGGAGGCACTGGTCTACCACCACACTGCCTTTTAACACTGATCAGCTGTAGGGCGGCCCTTTAAAGCCCCGTGGCAAGAGTTTAAACAGTTTTTTTCCTTCTAGCCGATCAGCTGGGACTCAGGAGGCAGCGAACAGATTGGGTGCGGGGCCAAATAAAAGGTAAGAATACCGTGTGTGTGTGTGAGTGTGTGTGTGTGAGAGAGGGCCCACCTCCCGAACAAAGAAAACCGGTTTGGTGATGTCATATCATCACTGCTACCGGCTCGGCCAAACCGGGAGGAACCCACCACTGATCCAAACTCTGATCATGTATATCAAAGCTGCAACAGTTGTAACTGCGAAAAATGGTCAAGGACTATCTGTTCAGCTTGATCTTTTTCCTACTCATGAATCCAATCTAGAAGCCTATTTTTTATTTTTTTTAACCTGGAGAATTGTCAGGAGGAATATATATATATAATGATTTCCTTGTGATCCTCAGAAGGCAGTAATTCCTTGTGATCCTGATGCAGTGATTTAAAAAGGTTGCAAAATATCCCCCACCACCTCCATTCAGGCAAAGGAATGTGAGTCAGTTGCAAGTAAGTATTGCAGATTAGCTTTAAGGAATTGTGGAAGGCAAATGTATCATGTGTTGGAGTGGTTAGGTTTACAAATTTGGGCACTGTCACAACAGCAAAATTCATAATTAATGTGAAAGGTGGAGATGTTCCCATCTTCTCCAACCTACAGGAAGATGAAAAGAGGCATAAATATTTGACCTTCTGCCTCTTGCAGGATGTTTTTGTCAAAATTTACTTCAGCTTTGAAATACTAATCCCCAGATTTTAACAATATTTGTACAGCTGTGGTGTGAAATAACAGGGTGAAAATGAATGGACATAGCTTCAGAGATTTTTGAGTCTGATGTTCAGTGATGTGACATTGATTCCTTTATGACTGATAGGGCTTTACAACAGGGGTGGGTTCTACTTACCTTTACTACTGGTTTGCAATGGGGCAGTGCTCGCTTGCTTGCTTTGCTCTTGCACATGTCCCTTCCTAATGAGGTCAGGATCAGTGAGTGGAGCCTCCCGCAGGTTTTACTACTGGTTCTATAGAACCGGTCCGAACCGGGGGCAACCCACAACTGCTATACAATCCCAGCAGGACAATTGTCAACACTGGTCAGAATCAGAGAGTGGTTTGATCAAAGCACCTTTCAGAGGTAGCTTTGGAAGCCAATGGCCCATAAAAATCTGCTCCTCAAAAGGTTGCGGATCACTTCTTTCCTTGGGGGTGTTACTTGGAACCCTAACACTCCGCAAATAAAGACACTTTGAGAGTGATTACCAAGAAAAGATAATTCGGTATGGAAATATCAAAGCAATAGCTGGATTTAACAAAAACATTCCCGTGTTGATTAGAATCATGAAATTAAACTGATTGGCAGTGGATTCAGCCAGACAATGGAAGAATGAATGTGAAAAAAGCAGCTTTTACGGTTTCTCCGAACTACCGGCCATCATCGCTACCGGATCACCCGATCCGGTCTGAACCGGGAGCATTTCACCTCTGCTTTTACCACAGGAAAGTGCCTGCTATTGGCTACAATTGTTAGAGAGGTTCTCCTTTGTATAATACTTCCAATTCATTTTCTTTCAACCCCTATAATCTCTGGCTGAGATGCACAAAGGCTGGTGGTTATAGGAACTGGAGTTACAGAAATGGGACTGGAATTTAACATCTGGTGACAACATAAGATGGGGAGAACTGTCAGAGAGGAGTGATTTATTAACATTTTAAAATCAAGAACATCCTTATCATCAAAGACCAAAACAACAGAATAGGCGATAGCTTTGCTTAGATATAAGACATTCTTCCTTTCTCTATATAATGTTTTCGGAAGGCTTCACATTGTAGGTTTTGGCGTCAGATGTTGAAACAATTTTCCGCTGCATGCAACTCTTGAACGGAAAAGGAATATATTTTATTTGGATAATGTCACAATGGATTAGACAAGGGTGGGGATGGTATTTGTGTGTGTGTGCATGCATATTTGTGTATGTCTAGAAAGGAGAGGATACACTGATTCATTTTTCTGTTAGCTTTAATGGGTGGGACTGTAACCCACAAAAGCAAAGGTCACAATACATCTATTTGACTTAAAATATCACAAGTCTCTTTGTTATTATTATTATTTTTGCAGAAAAAGGATAGTAGAATATCCCATCTAGAAACTATTAGCTTGACAAAGTAATTTTAAAATATAACAAGCCACCTATGGAAATTCTCAGCCATCCAGGTCGAGGTTGTCCCAAAGTTGCTTTTTCAAGAGGCAACTGGATTTTCTGTTTTTTTTTCTTTTGAAGACGTTTTGCTTCTCATCCAAGAAGCTTCTTTAGCTCTGACTGGATGGTGGGGAATGGAAGGATTTATATTCCTTGCAGACAGCTGATCATTTGCATTCTTTTAGCGAGTTGTTAAGGCCACCTGGAGGGTCAACTGAGTGGTGCAAATGGGTGGGAAAATGGCACCACTCAAGTGGTGGATTCTGTTGTGTCTTCAGCTCCCGAGCCCAGACCTTCGGAGGAAGAACCCTCCGAAAGTGAAGAGGAGGAAGAGGCAAGGCCCCCCTCTCCTGGCCCGTCTGGTTTGGCAGCACCCCAGGCCCCAGCTGAAAGCCCTGAGGAGGAAAGCTCCTCTGAGTCAGACGTTAATGAGGAGAGGGAGTGGATTAATCCCAGGTGGCGACAATCAGAGAGACGGGCTCAGCAAAGGAGTGGGTGGGGCCGAGCACGAGGTGATGAGTCACAAAGCCAACGCCCCACAAGGTATAAAAGGAGCTGACCTTACCTTGTTGGCTTTTGTGACAAACAAATTATTAACTTGGCTGCTTGTTTCCTGAAGTACTGCATCAGATAAGTGTTTGCTAACCTTAAGACTGTTTGTTTTTGGACATGCCGAAGAGCCTTATCAGGGACTGGCCGTGGCAACTCAAAATAACAGCTGTCTTTATCTCTCCTGGGCTCGCTGCCAGCTTGTTGTTTATGAATGGTGACTAAACGACTTTCGTACACTTCTGTTTGTGTGTGTGCTTGTCTGGGCTCCTGAAGCAGGGAGGGGACAGAACAGATTCAGATAAATCTCCAGGTGGCCACAATGACTCTTTAAGAAGGCAAATGACCAGCTGTTTGCAAGGAGTATAAATCCTTCCATTCCCCACTATCAATCAGAGCTGAAGAAGCTTCTAGGATGAGAAGCAAAACGTCTTGAAAGAAAAACCAGAAAGTCCAGTTGCTTCTTGAAAAAGCAAGACATTGGGACAACAAGCCACCTAAATTCTCAGACATCCCTGAGAATGAGAGAGAGGGAGAGAGAAGGGGAGGCTAAAGGGCAGGGGGAAGGAAGGAGGGAGGGAGGGAGGGAGACAGAGAGAGAGAGAGAGGGAGGGAGGGAGGGAGGGAGGGAGGGAGAGAGAGATTCCTGAGGGCCAATTCACATTTTAGACATGGAATGCAAAAGAGCCACCAGTTCTGATAGGAGGTGTCTTGAGGAAGACTACAGAAATTAATTTAGACGATAAAGTTGAAGGTCTAGCTATTTGAACACTTCTAAAATCCCAACATTGGGCAGGTATGCCTGTATAATGAGATTGTAGCTATCATGTTTACTGTATCATACTCTTCGATCCTGCTGAATGGCAATTGGAAGTAGATAACCTCTTTAGAAGTTGCTGGAAAACCTGGTTTCTTTTTTGAACTGTGGTGTCAAGTAAGTATCACTGCAAAATTCTCTATGTGTTCTGTGTGTGTTAAGATGTCATATCTATCTTCAACCTCTTTTAGGAGAGCTCTGAGATGGGCAGACAAGTGGAGAATGTCACTGCAGTGATGGAATTCATCCTAACTGGACTTTCGGATCTCCCAGCCATCCGCTTCTCTTTGTTTGTGGTCTTTCTGCTTATCTATCTAGTCACACTACTGGGCAATGGCACCATCCTCCTTGCCATAGGAACTAATTCTCAGTTGCACAACCCCATGTATTTCTTTCTCAGTAATCTTTCCTTGCTGGACATCTTCTGCCCCACAGCTACAGTGCCCAAGATGCTGGAGAACCTCTTGACAGAAAACAGTTCCATCTCCTTTGCTGGCTGTGTGCTACAACTTTACTTCCTGGTGGCCTTGGCAGGGACTGAGGTCTTCCTTTTGGCCGTCATGGCTTATGACCGCTATGTGGCCGTATGCATCCCTTTGCGGTACATGGTCATCATGAACAAGAAGCTTTGCCTTCAGATGGCTTCAGGCACATGGGTCACCGGCTTCCTTAATTCATTGTTGCACACTGTAATGACCTTCACGCTTCCTTACTGCCAAGTAAATAAAGTCAACCAATATTACTGTGACATTCCACCTGTGTTGGCTTTAGCGTGCGCTTCCACCTATGCAGCTGAGATGGTTGTCCTTATCTTTGGGGGAATTTTTGGGGTGGGGGCATTTCTGGTCACTCTGATCTCTTATGTTCATATCATCTCCTCGATTTTGAGAATCCGTTCTGCGGAAGGGAAGCGCAAGGCGTTTTCCACTTGTGCTTCTCATCTAATAGTAGTTTGCCTTTTCTATGGGACTACGATCTTCACTTATGCCAGACCTTCTTCAAGCCACCATCCAGACCAGGACAGGCTGGTGAGCATGCTGTATGGGGTGATCACCCCAATGCTGAACCCCTTAATCTATAGCCTTAGAAACAAGGAAGTGAAAGGAGCCTTGAAAAAACTGATAAATCCTAAATAACTGTAGCACAGAGGTGGTGGAGGTCCAGCAAAATTTGTTTTACGTAAGTTACGATGTGTAACTTAGTCATCCTTGGAATCACTATTACACAGACACCAATGTAATCCTGATTCAAGGAAAAGAAACGTCAAAACGACGCTATAGAGCACTGCACTCCAGAACAACTAGACGCAACTAGACACAAGACACAGTTTTTTCCCTGAACGCCATCACTCTGCTAAACTCTGCTAAATGAATAATTCCCTCAGCCCTGTCAAACTATTCACTATCTCTGCATTACTATTATTATTAATCTTCTCATCGTTCCTATCACCCATCTCTTCCCACTTATGACTGTTTGACTGTAACTTGTCGCTTGTAGCCTTAGAATTTATATTGATTGTTTCCTAGTATGATTTGATTGCTTATTTGTATCCTATGACTATCATTAAGTGTTGTACCTTATGATTCTTGAGGAATGTATCTTGTCTTTTTATGTACACTGAGAGCATATGCACCAAAGACAAATTCCTTGTGTGTCCAATCATACTTGGCCAATAAAGAATTTTATGTCTATGTCTATGTCTTTAGAAAATGAAAGAGATGCATTCATGTAGTCACCAGAAGCTGAGCTTGGATGTGGGAGTGGAGAGAGAGAGAGGAGGAGGATGCTGAACTACTGTTGTTGAAAGGCATTTCAAGAATTATACAAAACATATTATAGCTAGAGCAGTGCTTCTCAATTATTTTCTGTCATGCCCCCCTAGGAAGAAGAAAACATTTTTCGCGCCCCCCGCGCGACTGTAAATAGTATCATTATTAGAAAAAGGTCTGTTCTCCTTGAAAGGGAGGAGCATGCGCAGTCACATGTACTGGCTTAATGCTCACTATCGATGCAAATGTCAGCAGCGGTAGCCCGATTTCTTTAGCAAGTTTGATTAATTGGGGCAGCGTTATGTTTCACAGGAGAAGGTCATTGTCAGTCATTTGAGCATCAATTGGGTGCACATCCGTCGGGCAACAAAGTAAGTGTGGACGGACGTCCCACACTAAAGATGGCTCCGACAGGCTCGTGTCACAAGGGTTTTGGACAGCCAATCAGATGCTGAGGTCAAACACGCCCCCTTTTATGGAGCCTCGCGCCCCCCCTGGGGGGCGCGCCCCACTATTTGAGAAGCACTGAGCTAGAGTCAGAAGTAACTCTTTCTCTGTCTAACTCTTTAATCTTCAGACCAAGTGAAATCTCTCTTTAAGAAGAGAGCAGTGTTCAGCTATGGTGGCAGAAAATCAGGAAACTGGTGGTGTCTTTTCAAATTAGAAAATTTTATTAAAAGGCACGATGCATCTGATGACAGTTAAATTGCAGTTTAGTTAAAAACACCTCTCTGCTTTTTAATCAGATGTGCTAATCAGAAAAGGTGCTACTAGGCTCTTCTTAAGGTTTTAAATCCTTAACCTAAGTTAACATCCCTTGATTCTCCTCATTGCATTGTTCTACATGAGTTTCTTTCTTAATGTTCTGTAGATATATTAAAATTAATATTATCAGACATTTGGGAAAGCATCTGTTTTTGTTTTTGCTCATATATGACTCCATAAAATACATGTACAGGTATATATGTATAAAAAAATAAAAAAGCGAATGCATAAAAAGTCCAAAATATTGCAGTTTCTTTTACTGTATACAGGTACTCCTCAACTTACAACCCAAACTGACCCCAGCACTTCTGTTGCTAAGCAAGACAGTTGTTAAGTGAGTTTTGCCCTGTTTTATGACCTTTCTTGCCACAATGGTCAAGTGACTAGTTACAGTTAGTAACATGTGAAGTGAATCTGGCTTCCCCATGGACTTTATTAGCCAGATGGTTGCGAAAGGTGATTGCATGACTCTGGGACACTGCAACGGTCATAAATGTGAGCCAGTTGCCAAGCATCTGAATTTTGATCATGTGACCGTGGGGAATTCTGCAATGGTTTTAAGTGTGAAAAATGGTCCTAAGTCAATACCATTATAATTTCAAATGGTCACTAAATGAATGGTTGAGAACATTTCTTCCTTTTTAAAGCTTTCCTCTTAATGTAGCTTAAAATCAGGGCTGTGCACACTTTGAAAATGATGCAGATGTAGTTTGGAGCTTGTGTGTGAGTACAGCTACAGGAAGCTACCATTGTATGTGTGTGGGGGAATAGAATGTGGATCTCCCCACTTGTAGTCCAGCACCAGATAAATGTCTTCAGTAGCAAAGTAATGCAGCTATTGGAACCCAAAATAAGGCCTCATCTTGAATTTGGGCCCTTCATGGCTTTTAAAACTCATGGTTTTAACCATGTACAGTACAAACCACGAGGTTTATAAACTAGGAATCATAGTTTAGCCAGCGCCGTGCCTTCTAAATGTGGGGGAATTATCCAGATTGGATAAATGTGTGCCGTTCTTTTAGGTAAAGACATCGGAACCAACTACCCATCACAACAAGGAAATTTAAATTGATTTTAATTTCAATTTAAAATTTAAATAAAATAAATAAAAAATCAAATTAAATTTAAATGGCCCCCTGTGCTAAAATGTATTCAAAGATCTCCCAAAATATTATCCATTGCAATTTGTTAAGATGACATTTAAAAAAACGGTGATATACATTTTTTTTATAATGCAGGGAGTCCTCCAGTTACAACCGTGGGTTTAGCAACTGTTCAAAAATTATGACGGTGCTGAAGGAAACAACTTTCTACTGGGCCTCAAAGTTCGATAAGACTTTTTGATAAGTGGCTTTGGGTAACGAAGGATACAGTTTGGGCAGGGCTGGCTTAGCTCATGGCAAGAGCCAGCTACTTATGCATTCAACTGTGTCTCACTAAAGATTTGCTTTGCTTTCTCCTCTGTTGCAGCAATTTGCGGTGGGAGGAATAACAGCACGATGGAGAATACCATCCTTCTCTCACTGCTCTGAGAAATAGTCCTTTGGTTAGTATTATGTGCTAGAAAAGACAACATTGCCGCCAAATCCTTAGAGCTTCCAATTCCCCAACCCCAGTAATTCCCACTGTACTACAGACTTCACGGAGGAAATTTGGCTGGTGACAAAAAGGACAAGCTTCCCTCTTGTGTGTTTTCGGAGCACATGGAAAAATTTCTTAGGCTTTTGGGGTTAAGAAGATGGAAATACAGCAGCGGTCGACAGTGAGTACTGGGAGAGATTAATCTTATGGAAGCATTGTGAGGGCCAGGACTGAAGGAGGAGGAGGAAGAAAGGAATTGGGGCAGCTAGGATTTAGTCCAGCTATGACCAACCAAACCCAGTAGGAATACCTGGAACAGAAGAGGTTCAAGGAAGGATCTAAAAAAAAATGCCCGGAGACCCAGACATCTCCACCAGAATCCGAAATAGAAGAAAAACAGCACTGAAATGGACCAACGTCTATAGAGCACAATCTTTTGTTTTTTGCCGTTGATTAGCTGGAAACCTTTGAGAAGCTCCTCAAGCATGACAAGAGCATTATAGCTCTATTCTCATCTGCCCCCCAAAAACTGCGAAATGTAACAGAGAACGCTCATATTTAGTAGCTGTGATAGCCTTTTCCTCCATGTGTTTGCCAAATCCTCTTTGTGAGTCCACTAACTTGATGGCTATCATGTGGCACCAAAGTCCTTCTTCCTTTTCAGACATTACATTTTTTAATGTAGCTGAATTACTCATTCTCATTCGTTATATATTTGCACCTTCCACATACCATGTGTAACACACATACACATACAAGCACACACAAGCACATACACAAATTTGAAAAAAAAAATTGACATTTGAAAGCTTTGAAAAAAATTCCCACCGCTTGAGATAGCTTTGAGACTTTCTGATTCAGAAAGACCAGTTAAGGAAATGCATGCTGTGTGGATGTGTATACCCACAAACGGGTGAGTTCGAGAGTAAGACGCCAGTACAGATGGAAACGACAACTTCCTCAGAACTGAAATAAATAATTAATAATGGATCAAAGGTTACAGGTTCCTCCAATATTTGGAGGAGAAAAAATAAAATAAAACAATTGGATTGATCAGAAATGATTTAGTTGTTAACACCTGCAAACAAACAGATGATGAATATAATAATATATATTAAAAACAATTAACTAAAGGGCCACCATCACTGAGCTGTTGGACAGCATTACTTGGTCTGTTGTGTGGATGTTTGGGTGGTTTAGGGATGGGGAATTGTGGTGGGTGGGAGTGTGTTTGGGGATTGTTATGTGTGTTGGACCTGGTCTTTGGGTGTTAAGTGAATTTCGTAAGGGTATATTGTGTATACACGTACAATGACAATAAAGTTGTTATAATTATTATTATTACTCAGGCTAAATGTGGAAATTAAATCCTCTCAAATAAAGCAAGCAAAAACACTTTATTTTTTATTTTTTTCTACATTATATACTGCTCCCAAATGAAAATTTGAATGATTTTGCAACAAACTGAACTAAAACCCCTATCAGAACATATTGGGATGAGATTTAATAGACCAAGATGTAGAGAAATCAATGGTTGCCACCTGAATTATGAGGTTACCTAAAACTCCAGGGCTATCTGATGCTTTTAATGCAGGGTTTTATACATTTAACAAAGAACTTCCCTTAATTCCCTCAGATTAAACATGTCAAAATGAAAGGTTGTTATTTTCCTAAGGCACAGAAAAAATTCATGAGTTCAGTGCCCACTTCCCATGAAGTGGAGTCTTTCCAATTTAACTTTAAAATGTAATTTCTTTTGTGTTTGGTCTCTTACTGCAAATAGGTTTAAGGCCGTTGATATGGAAACCTATAGGTCAAGATGGATTTTTTTTCCTGAAAGACGGATTGTGGTCCCAAGCAAGGACTGTTGTACTCATATGAGCTAATAACTCTGTCCCTGGAAGAAAGAGTTTAATGCTTTAAATTACTACATATTGCATCTATTCTACTGTCTAATATCTAGGTAATATTGTCAACTGTAGACATTGGGACCATCTGGGAAGGACCTGATTGGGAAATAGTCCATTTTCTGTAAAATAAATAAAAGGCAGTATTTCATTCTTGGAACAGAAATAGACCATGGCTTTCTATTGTTCTCTGTCTCCTACTTTTTCACATGTTTTATACATATTTTCCCTCCCTTACAGGGAGAATGCTCCCCTATGAGCCAAGGACCAGAGAACAGGACACAAGTGACAGAATTTATTTTAATGGGACTTTCAGACCTCCTAGCTGTCCGCTTCTCCCTGTTTGTCGTCATTTTGCTTATCTATCTAGTCACACTACTGGGCAATGGCACCATTCTCCTTGCCATAGGAACTAATTCTCAGTTGCACAACCCCATGTATTTCTTCCTCAGTAATCTTTCCTTGCTGGACATCTTCTGCCCCACAGCTACAGTGCCCAAGATGCTGGAGAACCTCTTGACAGAAAACAGTTCCATCTCCTTTGCTGGCTGTGTGCTACAACTTTACTTCCTGGTGGCCCTGGCAGGGACTGAGGTCTTCCTCTTGGCCGTCATGGCCTATGACCGCTACGTGGCCATATGCAACCCTTTGCGGTACACGGTCATCATGAACAAGAAGCTTTGCCTTCAGATGACTGCAGGGACGTGGGTCACCGGCTTCCTCAATTCATTGTTGCATACAACCTTGACTTTCATTCTACCTTACTGCAACTCCAATAGAATCAACCAATTCTATTGTGACATTCCACCTGTCTTGGCCTTATCTTGCGCTTCCACCTATGTGGCTGAGATGGTTGTCCTCATCGTTGGTGGCATATTCGGTGTGGGGGCTTTTCTAATCACCCTGATTTCCTACACTCACATTATCGCCACCATTCTGAGGATCCGTTCTGCCGAGGGAAAACGTAAGGCCTTTTCTACCTGCGCGTCCCACTTAATAGTGGTTTGTCTTTTCTATGGAACCACCATCTTTACGTACATAAGACCTTCTTCCAGTTACCATCCAGACCAGGATAGGCTAGTGAGCATGCTCTATGGGATGATTACTCCCATGTTAAATCCCTTGATTTATAGCCTTAGAAACAAAGAAGTGAAAAGGGCTCTTGAGCGGCTAATAGTTCGCCAATTCTGTTAACAGCAGAAGAATTTAATGAGATTGTAGAAAATGTAATTTGTTTAGTTTAGTTTAGCTTATCAGATATGAAGGTGTGTCCAGAATTTTGCAACAAGGAGAAATAGAATTTGTTGGGGGCAATAGGTTATCTCTGTAAATCATTTTGAGAGAGTTGTAATGCACTGTGAAATGATGTATACCATATTTTTCGGAGTATAAGATGCACCGGAGTATATAACGCACCTTAGTTTTTGGGGAGGAAAATAAGAAAAAAGCTGATTGGTGGGTGGATCGGCCTCCCAGAATACCCCCAACAGCTGACTGGTGGTTGGATCAGCCTCCCAGAATACCCCCAATTAGCTGTTCCCAGAGGTGAATTTTAGCAACAGGTTCCTTGGTTGTGAGCTCTGTGCCTTGCTTTTTTTTCTGCCTCTGAAACTTCTGAAACTCTGTTTCGGAAAAAACTTTTTTTTCTGCCTCTGAAAGCTTCCAAAACAGAGCTTCAGAAAAAAAGGGCTTTTTTTCTGAAGCTTCTTTCAGAGGCTTTTATTCTGAAGAACTATCTGTACTCTGTTCAATCTCCTTTCTTTGGTATTGGTATGTAGATTAAAGTCTTCTGCTCTGTTGGCTATTGTGTCATTCTCCAGGTTTGTTAACATAGTTTGGTTAGAACCTTTACTGATTCTTCTTTTGTTGCTTGCCATATTATTTTAGATAAAAGCCTTTCTGAGACTTTTTTTCCCCGAAGCTTCTTTCGGAGGCTTCTTTCAGACTCTGAAATCTCTGTTTGTGAGGCTGGGTGGGGCTACATTCGGAGTATAAAATGCACCCAGATTTTCACTCTCTTTTTTTGAGGAAAAAGGTATGTCTTATACTCTGAAAAATACGGTAAGCCTAAGTGCTATTGCTATATGGCAAGTCACATTACCCTAATGGTTCTGGCTATTCTCTTTCTCATCACTTTTGTTAGGAGATGGTTATTTGTCTAACTAGTTGGTCAGGCAATATATAAACCAACAATGTATGTTTGCTGTCAGAAAGGTATTATATTGCTTTAAGACTGCATTGCATAATCTTGTATCCTGATTGGCTAAGCTCTGTAGCCAATGTACTTAAGGGAAGTCAGGATCATGGCTTGTGTGGATACTACACCATTTTACCTGCTTATTTGCTGTAAGTCTCTACCTGATCTCTCTGCATGATCACTGTTTGATCATAGCTACATGTTGCTTTCTACTATTTATTGAATGTTTTGATATTGAACTTGTTCCTATTTTAAGACTCAGGAAGAACTGTTTTATTGTGTATAACTACAACTGGTAAGAAGACTTTGTACTTGAAATATCCCTGGATTGATCTTTTAACTCTTGTCTTATCTGTGTATGACTTGGATTGTTTTTGGACTTTGCTTTACTTTTTTCTAAAAGTAAAAGACTACAACAACTCAGTGTGTTTGTATGTTAACTATGATTGTTCACAACCACTCCCAGTTGCTTTTCATGCATTTACTCAAAAGGTACTCTGCTCAATAACCCACAACATCGGTTATGAGCCAAGAATATCCTTAACAACTTTTATTAAACCTTGATTGGAATTAAGTAGAAACAGGTTTTATCTAATGAACTGATGGTGCCTCAACCCATGGTGATGGATGAGGTCATTCATTGGCCTCATTGGAAGAGTTGATCTATGACAGTTCACCGCAGCCAACTTGCCACGGCCAACTCGCCAGAGGACAACTCACTGAGGGACATGAGTTAAACTAATATCAAAGAAATGGTGGAATAGAATCTTTAAAAAAAGGGTGCAAAAGGGGGGGGCAGAATGAAATGTCCATGGCAAAAATTAAAATAATCTTTTATTTATTTTAAATAATTAAATACAATTGTTAAGTTTTTCATACAGCAAGTTGGCCCATGGTGAAATGACTGCAGTGAGTTGGCCATGGCAAGTTGGCTGTAGCAAGTTGTCCCATTCTGTCATAGGAATGGAAAAAGCACCTACCTTGTGGCATTCCACATAGTAGAAACCAAGGATATGTTGATCTGGGCCCTGATGACTCAGTATACATGCACTCCATGCCATAGCTTGAATCTGGCACAACAGATGGGATCTCTCTTCCCCAATCACCAGCAACTAGAATTGACCTTGAAGAAAAGAGATGAACCAGCACAACATTGTGCTGTCCATCCTGATCCTCTAAGTTGATCGAGAAGAATACCATAGTCGATGGTATCAAAATCTGCTTAGAAGACTAAGTTGGGCAAATATGGGTGTATAACCCTTGCCAGATATTTGGGAATGAGCCAGATTTCTGTAATTAATGGTGGAGATAGAACATGCTTATGAGGGGAGATCCAATATCCTCTGGCTTGCAACATTCTCATAGTTGTGACACCAGAGTTGTAATTTTCCCATCTCTAGATTTGTAAAACATATATTTAATGGGTTTGTTAGTGAAGAGTGAGACATATACCTGGCTTTGGACTTTATCAAGAGAGGAAAGATTTCATGAGCTGATAAGGGGAAAA
>WNWU01013601.1:2054822-2105968 GCA_012654045.1 Ptyas mucosa
TATTCTTGGTGCTGTTTTAATAATGGAAAATAAAATTACTAAATTCATTTTTCAGTTCTATACATACTGTAAAACAAAATACTGGTTGGTAGTCCTTTATCTTCATTTGCATGGAGGTAATAACTAGCACACTAATATTTCCTAGATTCAATTTATTAAATAGATTTTCTTGAGTTCATGGAACATCTGCAATCTGCAGTTGAAGATGAAATGCAGTGTATAAATCCAGTCCTTATTTGAATTTTTTCACTCCCTTATCTCTGACATTGACCCAAGTTCCATTTTTGATGATTTAGTGCAACCAGTGATAAAGTTCTTTCAAATTTATAATTATTTCAGAGTAAGTTGAGGTACACTTCAGTCTGAAACTGCCATCCAACAGAATTTTGTACACGTGGTTGAGGCAAGCTATGTTATAACTCTTCATCCAGCATTTTTCCATATGAAGCTTTCAATATGGGACAATTTTTAGATATACCACCTCCTTTTTATTTAGGTTTCCTAAAGGACTCTACAGCTTTTCATTTGAAAAAGATGAATATCATACGCAAAATGTGTCTGAAATGGCATACCCTTTTGGATGTATGCTCCATGAATGCTGATGCTCTCTTAGAGAGTTGAAATTACAGGTAGTCTTGACATGACTTATGACTGGTTATTTTTACATCCATTTGGAGTTATGTAGGCCTTGGGATGAGTACTTTACGAAATGAGGCTGTACCAAAGGTGCTTTTTCAAGAGGCAACTGGTTTTTTTCTTTGAAGATGTTTTGCTTCTCACCCAAGAAGCTTTCTTAGCTCTTCAGAGAGAAGAGAAGAAGTTTCAGAGAACTGAAGAAGCTCCTTGGATGAGAAACAAAATATCTTCAAAGAAAAACAGGGAAGTCCAGTTGCCTCTTGAAAAAAGCACCTTTGGGACAACTATGAATTGGACGACTGAGAATCTCCACAGACATTTACAGCGTGTAAAACACTTCCAACCATTGCAGAATATTGCCCCCCCCCCACTGCTCTCATAATCTCACTTCAGCCACTGAGCAATCAGCTCGCATTTACAACTGGTTGCAGCGTCACACAGTCACGTAACTGTAATTTGTGCCATTTTTTTTTTTTGCAATTTTCTGACCAAAAAACACTTATTCAGAAGAATGGATTTGCTTAAAGCCCACTCAGCTCCCTTAACAATTGCAGTGATTTCCTTAATGACAGCCACACATACACAAAAAATGTTAAAAAACACATCTGGTCACATGAGTGCCTCAATTTATGACTGCAACAACTTACAACCATATTTTTGGTCCCAATTGTAGTCGCAAGTTGAGGACTGCCTGTAAGGGATTTTAATGCTATAAGAGAGGGTAAATAAAGGGATTTTTAAAAAAGCAGTGAGGTAACCCAACCCCCCCCCCCGGATATGTTCATTTTCTGTTCCAGTTTCCCTTGTTAAAATCTCATCCTCCCCCCAATATTATTCTTCACACATCACAAAAGTTCCGTGTGACCTTGTCTCCAAAAGGTGACAACCTATAAATATATGCTTACATATATCTAGTTGATTGATTATCTTTAAAGGAATTAACCATTTTAAAAGAGTCCATGCATCATATTTTAAAATCTCATTGAATGATAACAAAACCAAACCAAACCAAGGGGTATTGCATGAACAGTATTAACCTGATGCATCAAGGAATAAAGTGTAAGAGAGCTTTGAAATAGTTGTTTACTACATGATTTTTGTAGAAAAGAAAGAACACAAAATATGACGTACTCATACGCTGGAGAGTGAAGTGTGGCAGGTTAGAACATTATCAGTTCCATTTCTCAGTTCATTTTGCATTGTATTTACAATAAAGACAACAATACAGTTTCCTCAGAGAAGAACAGAAAATAAAGTTAGAAGATAACAAAAGAGTAAAATTTAGGTTAAATTGCTAAACCGTAATATACGATGTCTTTGGTCTTTGACCCCAGAAGTCCCAATGTAAAATTATAATACTGGTGGCCAGTCATATAATATTTCTCATTTGATAACAATGACACAACCATAAAAATAAGGTCCAAACCACACTTGACAATTGAGGGGAAAAGATTGATGAGAAATATTATTTGAACTCAAATACTTTGGCCACCTAATGAGAAGGAAGGACTCACTGGAGAAGAACTTAATGCTGGAAAAGATTAAGGGCAAAAGAAGAAAGGGACGACAGAGAATGAGGTGGCTGGATGGAGTCACTGAAGCAATAGGTGTGAGCTTAAATGGACTCCAGAGGATGGTCGAGGACAGGAAGGCCTGGAGGAACATTGTCCATGGGGTCGCGATGGGTCAGAAATGACTTTGCAACTTACAACAACAATACTATTTGAGATGCCACCAAATGACAAATATTTTTAAGACATTAGGTCCATCTGAAGGCTCTGAGTTGCATTGATAGGGGTTACTTTTCAAGGACATCCATGATGTTAAGACTACACGACAAGTTAGTTAGTTAGTTAGTTATTTTTTTTTAATGTATGTATGTATGTATGTATGTATGTATGTATGTATGTATTCATTCATTCATTGGTTCGATTTAATGCCGCCCTTCTCTGGAGACTCAGGGCAGCTTACAATGTGTTAAGCAATAGCCTCCATACTTTTGTATATACCTGCTTAGTAGGGCTTTTTGCCCCCCCCCCCAAAGGGTGTTCTATTTTATACAATGTCAGCTTATTGCCCCCACAATCCGGGTCCTCATTTTACCTACCTCGGAAGGATGGAAGGCTGAGTCAACCTTGAGCCTGGTGAGATTTGAACTTGCAGTAATTGCAGGCAGCTGGTGCTACTTAACAGCACTTTAGTCTGCTGCGCCACCAAGTTGCTTTATAATCTTCTGAAATTCCTCCTAAAATGTGAGATACTTTGAAGACCCCTCTGGTTTTCTTCTTAAGGAGCTGTATCAGTGGTGAAATCTAAAATTTGTTATTACTGGTTCTGTGGGTGTGGCTTGGTGTGTGTGTGGGTAATGTGACTGGGTGGGCGTGGCCAATTTTTTTTTTTAACTGAGCTTGGATCATCAGAGGCTTTTAAAAGAAAAAAAGCCTCTCGCGATTAGGCAACTCAGCTTGGATTGTCAGAGGCATTTAAAAGAAAAAAAAATCCAATGACGGTCTCATAATTCAAGTTCATCACAATAAAATTAAATGTACCAACCAACTTCTATATTCCTGTTCAGGAAGTTCTCAAGGTGGCCAGTAGAAATTCAGGAATTCTACAATGATGAACATCCAAAGTGCCGAGGTCACATTCCAGCAGAGGAGAAGGTTATAATAGAATAACAGAGTTGGAAGGGACGTCGGAGGTCTTCTAGCCCAACCCCAATATACAGTAAATCTTAATGAGGTTGAGTCTCCTTCGAGGAGAGGTTGCTTAATAAATGAAATGGCTAATTTCTTTGGGTCTGCAAAAATGTAACATGAACCATACCTGAATCCATAGGAATGCTTTGGTGAAATAAGGGAACTTAGAAGCATCTATTGAGCCGTGGTGGCACAGTGGTTAGAGTGCAGTACTGCAGGTTACTTCTGCTGACTGCCAGATCCCCGCAATTTGGCAGATTGAATCTCACCAGGCTCAAGGTTGACTCAGCCTTCCATCCTTCTGAGGTGGGTAAAATGAGGACCCAGATTGCTGGGGGCAATATGCAGACTCTGTAAACCGCTTAGAGAGGGCTGTTATATACTGTGAAGCGGTATATAAGTCCAAGTGCTATTGCTATTGAATAGTATGCATATCAATAAGAAATGCTATAATGATAAGACATATTTACAGGAAACCAAATCACTTATAATTATGGGAGAGAAAAATAAATCTAAAATATGTTTTTAAAGCATTGTCATTGACTAAGATATTTTCAGACTTTCTAAGCCTTGCGTGAAACATATTATTGGTTTTAATTTACATCAGTGTTTTTCAAACTTGGCTACTTTAAGATATGTGGACTTGAAAAAAAATGGAAGCTGAAGTTTACTTATTTTAAAATGGCCATATTTGAAAAACCCTGGTTTACATCATTCTCTTTGCTTTATAGGAAGAAAGAGGAATAGAAGTAAATTAAAATAGGTGTTTTCTTTATATCTTTCATTTGCAATGGGAATTGATAGATTAACAGAGTTGGAAGGGACCTTATAGGTCATCTAGTCCATCTAGCTCAAGCAGAAGACCCTACACCATTTCTGACAAATGGCAGTCCAATCTTTTCTTGAAAATCTCAAATGACGAAGCTCCCACAACTTCCGAAGGCAACTTCTGTTCCACTGGTTGATTGTTATCACTGTCAGAAAGTTCCTCCTCATTTCTAGGTTGAATCTCTCCTTGGTCAGTTTCCATCCATTATTTCTTGTCTGGCCTTCAGGTGCCTTGGAAAATAGTTGGATCCCGTCCTCTTTATGACAGCCCCTCAAGTATTGGAACAATGGTATCATGTCTCCCCTGGTCCTTCTCTTGACTAGACTAGCCATTCCCAGTTCCTGTAACCGTTCTTCATATGTTTTAGTCTCCAGTCCCCTAATCATCCTGGTTGTTCTTCTCTGCACTTTTTCTAGAGTCTCAACATCTTTTTTATAGTGTGACCAAAACTGGATGCAGTATTCTAGGTGTGGTCTTACTAAGGCTTTATAGAGTGGTATTAGTACCTCACTTGATCTTGATTGTAGGATTGCATTGGCTTTTTTGGCTGCTGCTGCATGCTGCTGGCTCATATTTAGCTGGTTGTCCACTAAGATTCCAATATCCCTCTCACAGTCACTGCTATTGAGCCTGGTTTCCCCTAGTTTATATGTGTGCTTGTGGTTTTTCTTACCTAAGAAAATTGGAAGAGCTTTGCGATACTTAATCAATTCCATGAAAGCAAATCTCATCTGTTTGGGAGATGAATAGATATACTTGAAAAATCCTGGTGCCCCAAACACAAAAATGATTATATCTCAAAGAGATCTTATATTCCCTGTTTCCTGTTTTTTTGCAGCTCCACTCCAAAATATGTAAAAACCTCAAGAGAAACCGAATGGAGCATAAGGCTCAGTATATTCCATCACCTTTATTCAGAGGATCAGTTATTTAACCTTGTATGAAGCCCCTTGCTTCTCTTGAAGAAATGCATCATCCAAACTCCTTTGTGTTTTATTCCAAACGCTTGATGAATGACAAGATTTCCTTCTGGTTTATATAGATACTGATCATATCCTTTTATTTTCTCTGCTTTTTATATCATCTAACTTTTGACTTGTCTGTCATGTTTTACACAAACCAAATATTAGACCAGAGTTGGAAAATTACATTCAATTTTGGTCACCACAATATAAAATGATGTTGAGACTCTAGAAAGAGTGCAGAGAAGAGCAACAAAGACGATTAGGGGACTGAAGACTAAAACATATGAAGAACAATGGGAGGAATTGGGCATGTCTAGTCTAGTGAAAAGAAGGACTAGGGGTGACATGATAGCAGTGTTCCAATATTTGAGGGGCTGCCACAAAGAAGAGGGGGTCAAGCTATTTTCCAAAGCACCTGAAGGCAGGGCAAGAAGCAATGGATAGAAACTAACGAAGTAGACAACCAACCTAGAACTAAGTAGAAATTTCCTGACAATTAGAACAGTGGTGGGTTGCCCCCGGTTCGGATCAGTTCTATAGAACCGGTAGTAAAACCGGCAGAAGGCTCCGCCCACTGACCCTAACATCATTAGAACTGATCTGTGCATGTGCAGAAGTTTCTTCGCAGGTGTGAGCGCAGTGCGTGCGTGTGTGCGATGCCATTGCGAACCAGTAGCAAAGGTAAGTAGAACCCACCCCTGAATTAGAACAATTAATCAGTAGAACGATTTGCCTCCAGAAGTTATGGGTACTCTATCACAGGAGGCTTTTAAAAGAGATTGGACAACTATTTGTCTGAAATGGTATAGGGTTTCCTGCCTGAGCAGGGGGTTGGATTAGAAGACCTCCAAGGTCCCTTCCATCTCTGTTATAATTCTGTTACTATGGATACTAGAAAAGCCAACCCAGATGAGCACACCAGCAGTCACTGACCAGAAGTGTCAAATCCTTTGCATAGCTGTCCCATAGTGGAGATCCTCAGCATCTTTCTGCTACCTGTTCACCCCAACTAACTGAGAGGGGGAAAGAGTGGTTGACATCTACAGATTATTATTCTAATGGACCTATATGGTCTCATCCTCCTTGCATTTGACCTTAATCTTATAGTCTTAAAGCTAAAGGTTCCCCCACACATTCATGCTAGTTGTTTCCGGCTCTAGGGGTGGGCCGCATCTCCATTTCAAAGCCGAAGAGCCAGTGCTGTCCGAAGACGTCTCCATGGTCATGTGACCAGCATGACTAAATGCCGAAGGTGCATGGAGCACTATTACCTTCCCACCAAAGTGGTCCTTATATTTCTACTTGCAATTTTTACGTGCTTTCTGCTAGGTTGGCAGAACCTGGGACAAGTAACAGGAGCTCACCCTGTTATGCGGCACTAGAGATTCAAACCGTTGAACTGCCGATCTTCTGATCAACAAGCTCAGCGTCTTAGCCACTGAGTCACCACATCTTTATAGTTTTACACTGACTCTTTTTCTCTACATAGCTTGAACTGTCCAGCAGCCTTCCTACTAAAAAATGGAGAGAGAACTTTTACTTGTATTCTATCATAAAAATAAATTTAAATTAAATTAAAATAAGTTTCTTTTTAGGGACTCTTCCCTTTTCAAATAAATCTACCTTCAGATATAAGTCATTTCAGAGTTAAGGGTAATGTCAGCCATTGACATTTTCTAGAATTTATTCTATCCCTATATATGCGGGTGAGAAAGTGATCTGTTGAAGAGATGAAACCAACTGATGCAATTGGTTAAGAGCAGAGGTGGTGCAGTGGTTAGAGTGCTGTACGGCAGCTACTTCAGCTGACTGCTAGTTCAGCAGATCAGCGGATCAAATCTTACCGGCTCAAGGTTGACTCAGCCTTCCATCCTTCCAAGGGGGGTAAAATGAGAACCCAGATTGTTGGGGGCAATATGCTATTTAGTATACTGTCGATTGTTGTAAGCCCCCCAGAGTCCTCGGAGAGTGCGCGGCATAGAAATATGAATAATAAATAAATAAATAAATATTACCTAAAGAAGACCTAATCCCTTCCTACAGATTCTTGAAAGCAGTTTTTATCTCTTTGTTCCTCAAGCTGTAAATGATGGGGTTCAAGCTTGGGGTTACTACAGTGTAAAGCAGCGTGAAGAATCTCTTGCTATCCATGGAATACACGGAATTGGGATGAATGTAGGTAGCAGTGATAGTCCCATAGTAAAGGAAGACAACAATGAGGTGTGAGGAGCAGGTTGAAAATGCTTTGTGCTTTTTCTTGGGCCCTGGCATCATGAAAATAGTGGAGATGATGAGGATGTAAGAAAAGAGGATGAACAAAAGAGGTATCAGGACAAATACCACAGTTAGTATGGCAATGGCCACTTCGTTTTTGTAGGTATTGGTGGAGGCCAGCTTCAGGACAGGCATAAGATCACAGAGAAAATGACTGATTCTATTCAACCTACAGAAGGGAAGGGTGAAAATTGATATAGACTGCCCTATGCCCACCGATATCCCAATGGCCCAAGAGGCAGCAGCAAGGCTGGCACATGCCCTGAGATTCATGATATATGGATATTGCAAGGGTTTGCAGATGGCAACGTAGCGGTCATATGCCATGACACAAAGAAGACAACACTCAGTGGTACCAAAGAGAAGAAAGAAGCACAACTGAATTCCACAGCCCTCAAAGGATATCGTCTGGTCATCAGATAACAAATTCACTAACATCTTTGGTGTGATGGTTGAGGTGTAGCCAATTTCCAAAAAGGACAAGTTCCAGAGGAAGAAGTACATTGGGGTGTGAAGGGTGGGACTGGCTATAGTTACGACCAAAATCAGAGTGTTGCCCATCAAGGCTATGAAGTAGAATATTAGAACCAGACAAAACAGAAGTTCTCGTATAGTCTGGAAATCTGAAAAGCCCAACAGAACAATCTCAGTCAAGCAAGTCCGGTTGTCATTTTTCATGGTACCGTCCAGATTGAAGCCTGAGAACATAAGGGAAATGTGCAATTAGACAATTATTATGAACAATTATTAACGTATAAATATGTTATAGAGGTGACCGCTATCCTGTTTTGATAAATGTATTTTGTGTCATCCAGTCAATTAGTTACCACAAAGATGGATTCTCCCCATGATGAGTTGAACTGCTTACTCAAAAATAAGAGGTTGGATCAAATCCTTGGAAAAAGGAAAAAGACCCTCAGATTTAATTTAGTGTTATGTGTATTTTGTGTGTGTTTACATCATTTTAGGCAACCATTCTAGTTCTCTTTCCTAGAATTGAATGGACAGAATTTTTAATGCTAGTATTTTAAATGTGGCCCACCTGGAGTTTAAGGTGTATGTATAATTTAGACATTCTTTATAATTTGTTTGTTATTTTCAGGAATTCTGTATTCTGTAACAATATCTTTAACGTTTAAAATTAATTATCTTGGAATAATGTGCTTTTTGTGCGTGAAATTGGCTGACATTCTGTCTGGAAATTTTGAAATTCTAAGATAGGCGAAGCATTGGAACTTGCAGAAATCTGATTTTAGGCTGAAAGTAGCTTAATTTCTCATTAGCTGAGATTTGCACCCATCAATGATCCATCATTCTTGTCAATTAAAGAATCTTTTTTTTTCATTGAGATAGGACATTTTTCTGTGAAGAAATTTTAGATTACCTGTATAAAGCCATATTGCTTTTTTAAAAAAAAAACACATAAGCATAAAAGCAAAAAGCTGAAAACGAAACTTTCTTAATGTTTCACTGAATATCTTCTACAAATAAAATATATTTTCAAGAAGTTGGGTAAGGGAGAAACCAACCCACCAAACCCACCTTAGGTAAACAACGAAACGTTGATCTTACTTTTGTATTGCTTTCTGATATTTTTAGAAAGGTGGGGTATTTCTTCTTGTGAAATGCTTTAACATTCACTGACTATTACGGTATATATGTGAAGCCATGTAATCCTTCCTCTGGAAACAAATATCTCCTATATGTATGCTTTTTGCACCCTCCAACATCAAAGACTATGGAGACTTTAACTTGACTCCTGCAGGATCATAAATTTTTGAGATACTTAAAAGTCTTTTCACTAACAAGGTCTCCTGATAGAAGCTTGAGATTTCATACTGGGCATTTCATAGCTTAATGTCAGGGGAAACATTTGACCTGGTTAAAAGCATTACTGACAGCAGAGTTAGAAAACCCTGTGCCCTCAGATGCTGACTTTCTTTCTTTCTTTCTTTCTTTCTTTCTTTCTTTCTTTCTTTCTTTCTTTCTTTCTTTCTTTCTTTCTTTCTTTCTCCCCCCCCTCTCTCTCTTGGCACCCCAAGTTTCATTCATCCTAGTGCTGACATGAAGGAAAAAAAAAAGAAAAGGAGAGAGAGGAAGCAGGTTGACCTTTCACACAGTTACAACCTGGTAGATAACATCACCTAGGAGATGGGTTGGGAGGGGGACATTCCTGTGAGGTGACATAGTAAGAGTGATTTGGGAGATGGCCAATGAGACGCTGGGTAATGAGGGATGGAAAGGGAAGGGCCTGGGGGTTAGCAGGTCAGTACTGGCACCGATGGAGTCGGGACCAGACATGTTTGTTCTTAAATAAATGAAAGATTTCATCAAAGACTATTTGTTTGGACAATGTGATTTGTTTAAGACAACATCAGGACCTGACACTATCTATCTATCTATCTATCTATCTATCTATCTATCTATCTATCTATCAGCAAGTACAAGATAACAAGCAACAGTATAGACATAGACATGGACACATGAAGAAAATTGGCACAAATAAAAGGATATCAATAGGCAAAACATAACCATAAATGCATAGAATGATTACATATAAATGGGGACAGTAGGACAGGGACGGTAGGCACGCTGGTGCACTTATGCATGCCCCCTTAGGGACCTCTTAAGCAGGGAAGTGTTCTACTTACCTTTACTACTAGTTCACAATGGGATTGCGCATGCGTGCTTGCTTTGCTCGTGCATGCGTGCTTTCCTTCTACACATGTGCAGAAGCTGCTGCGCATGCACAGATTGCCGATGATGACATCCGGGGCAGTGGGCGGGGCCTTTGTCTGGTTTTACTACCGCTTCTTGTGAACCGGTCCGAACCGGGGGCAACCCACCACTGCTCTTAAGAAACATGAAAGGTCCATGGTAGACAGTTTAAGGAAAAGGTATGGGGATTAGCGAGACTAACAACAGGATCAGGTAGAGTGTTCCGGACATTTACTACTCTATTGCAGAAGTCATATTTCCTACAATCAAGATTAGAGTGAATTACATTTTTTTTAAAAAAAAATTCTTATTTATATGCTGCCTTTCTCTGGAGACTCAGGGCGGCTTACAATGCGTTAAGCAATAGCCTTCATACTTTTGTATATTTTATACAAAGTCAGCTTATTGCCCCCACAAACTGGGTCCTCATTTTACCCACCTTAGAAAGGATGGAAGGCTGAGTCAACCTTGAGCCTGGTGAGATTCGAACTTACAGTAATTGCAGGCAGCTGGATGTTAAATGCTGCCTTGTAGGAGGCATTAGCCTCCTACACCACTCAGGCTCATTTACAATTTTCATTTACAATTTCCAAGATTTTCTGACCACTTGCCTACTGGCTGGGTCTAATAGGAATTCCTTCTCGGTGGTGACCCCCTCTCTCTGTATCATCATCCCCCCAGAGATTAGAATGGCCGCCACTCTAATACTCTTCTGAAGACCTGGTTCTGCATTGGGCCTGGGGAACCCAGAGCGGGATGGAGCCCATTAAATGGCTCATGTGAGGTGCTGTCGCTGGAGCAATGGGTGATTTTATTATATTAATTTATTATATGGCTCTTCTTTTTTTTAAGTTTTATTGTTTTTAGATATTCTGTAAACTGCCTTGAATGAACAGGCAGCAATAGGTGTGAATAAGCAGCAATATAAATTCCCTAAATAAATAAATAAATTGTAGTCCAAAAGATTATGACAATGGAATAACTGATATCGGGCCCACAAATTCCTGCCATTGGGATCAATAACCACGTGTAAAATATTTGGGTAGATTTTTACCTGAGCATCTTTTGTCACCCCTGAGCTTCCACCTATATGGTTAAGACAATTGTCCTCATTGTTGGTAGTATATTTGGCAAGGGAATTTTTTTGATCATCTTGATTTCTTATACTCACAACATTGCTACCATGCTCAGGATCGGTTCTTATGGTTGTGTATTGCTATGTTCTGACAATGGTGGTTATGTCACCAGAGTTACAATTACTACATTTGTAGATATTAAATTGGGGCTCCCATAGATTTGTCAGTGAAGAAATGTGGAAAGAAATATTTCAATACAGGATAATGACACACGAATATCATATTAAATATGATATATGAGCCACAATGGTGCAGTGGTTAGAGTGCAGTACTGCAAGCTATTTCTGCCGCCTGCCGGCTGCCTGCAATTTAGCTGTTCAAATCTTACCAGGCTCAAGGTTGACTCAGTTCCATCCTCCCGAGGTCGATAAAATGAGGACCCAGATTGCTGAGGGCAAGAGGCTGACTCTGTAAACTGCTTAGAGAGGGCTGTATAGCATCGTAAATTGGTATATAAGTCTAAGAGCTATTGCTATTGCTAAATACATAAATGGATAACAGAGGGATTTTTTTTAAATAAGAAAGAACAGAGAAACTAATAATTAGTGTATTATTATTGCAATTTTATTAAGACTGATACTCATGGAATTTTTTTTTTTTTACAAAAATCAAAATTAGTTCGAAGTTTTTTTAAGGTGGTATCATCTCTCAGTTCAGTGCTCAGTTCTGTACATACTTGAGTAAATAATACTTTCCGATACTCCTTTATTTTCCTTTGAATCAAAGTAATAACTCATACAATAAATTTATCATCCTCAGGGTCATTCTGCTGTAAAGGGTGAAATCTGCCACTGGTATTCCTTGTAGTCCATTGACCCCATAAATATGTGCATGACCTCCACATCAGTGGTGGGTTGCTCCCGATTTGGTCCAGTTCTGTAGAACCAGTAGTAAAACCAGCGGGAGCTCCGCCCACCCGCCACAACGTTATCATGGGTGATCTGCGCATGTGCAGAAGCTTGCGCACACTCCAGCTGCAAACTGGTAGTAAAGGTAAGTGGAACCCACCCCTGATCCACATTGTATTGAAGAGATCAAACGTTGGGATCTACTAGAATTATTCCATAAAAGGAGACTGCAGAGCCCTGATCATCTTTGCAAAAAGCTTTTGGCCCAAAGGGAGGGGGAAAAGGCCTTGAGAAAAGCTGGCCAAAGCCTGCAGAGGTGAATGATTACATCCTGGCAGGCTCCAATCGTCTTTGCAAAAAGTTTCTGGCATGAAGAACAGAGGCCAGGAGGGGCGTGCACACTGCTCCCAGCCTCCGTTCTTCCTGCCGAAAGCTTTTTTCAAAGATAATCAGAGCCTGCAGGGACGCAAGGGGAAAAAAAAAAAACCATGGCAGAGAGCTTGCTAGATCTTTGCAAGGTAAGTGAGTCCAGAGGGAGGGAAGCAGAAATAGTCAGGGTGAATGTTGTAGTGCATCTTCAGTCATTTGTTAGGCTGAACGACTACTATGAGGCTGCAATATTCGTAACCCTGGGATTGTGTTGTAACTGCCAAGACCGGGTGATGTTGTAACTTCAAATGGTTGCTAAGGGAACTGTCGTGACCCAAGGATTACCTGTATAAGTAAATCACAATAAATGAATTAAAATAAACTGTCAACAGTTTCTTTTTGGATTAGAAATAATCGGCCTTGAGGGGAAGCTTCATGCATCTGATGAGTCTTAGTATCTTCTCTTTGGAGGGTTAAATGGATGTACCAGAAAAACTCAGTGCTGCCACTCTAAAATTCATCACAAATGGGTCTTCTATTTTTATTTTCTGTCTTCTGAATTCTTCTCTTGATAAATCAGAAGGAGAAAGGAACCTAGCTTATTATACCATGTTGATATTTATCAAATCGAGAGCTGTCAGTATTAAGGCCCCTGGTTCCAACACAACCCTAAGAAATCGCAGATCCAAAGCCCTCCATTCATCAGCAGGGGATGTGGTTGACGCCCATTCATGATTTTCTCAAGGAATCTGTCGTCAGGCACAAATAACCAGGAGCATTCGTTGTGCTCAAAACACAGAAGAGTTTATTGTTGATACATCTAAGGTTCAATGGAATTTTCAGGGTACCTGATTTAGTTTCTTTTATGACAAAGTAATGATTCTAAACTCCGGACATGTTTAACCCTGCCTTCCAGCTCAGCCTCTTCTCCTAACCTGACTCATTCACCTTGCTCTAACCTGGTCCTTCTTCCCCCACAATTACTTCTTTGTTCTTTCACCCCCTCCCCCCCCATATTCCTTGAGCTACTTAGCTGACAAGGTGGCTCAGTGGCTAAGACGCTGAGCTTGATGATCAAAAAGGCCGGCAGTTCAAATCAGAAAGGTCGGATTCGAATCCTTAGTATAGGTCTCCAGCATAAGCAGGAGGTTGGATTAGATGACCTCCAACTCTGTTACTGTTAAACCTGGTAGTCTTCCTTGTAAGGAAATGGCTCTTCAATCATTTACTTGTTTTATCAGAATAAAAGATTTAGGTTTCTAGTTAGGGTTCTAACCTTCTTGAAATAAATTATCTCCAACTCTGAGTAATGCAGGGTGGAAGGGAAACGTCTACCCTCAGCATCTTCTGGATTTTATTTTTACCCATAACATGAGCAAAAGAACTGCAATCTGATTACGGGATGAAAACAATTAGATTCTTGGATTATTACATAAAGAAAGATCCATCTCGTTGAGAATGCCTCTTGAAATCAATTTTTATGTCCATTCTTTTGCACCCTCCCCTTTTCCAGATGTTCTGGGCAGATGGGCAATCAATCTTTTATTTGAATTCTACTACAATAATGAACTTAGGTTACCTTTCAGGACTCTCCATTTCTTTGAATAAATCTATGCCACCTCCGGATCATTCTGCTCTAAAGGGTGCAATCTACCACTGGTATTCTCAGAAGTAGATTTGGGGACTGGAGGCTAAAAATGTTTGCTGGAATTGGGTATGTCTAGTTTAAAGAAAAAGAAGGACTAGGGGTGACATGATAGCAGTGTCCCAATATCTCAGGGGTTGCCACAAAGAAGAGGGAGTTAGTCAGGCTATTCTCCAAAGCACCTGAGGGTAGGACAAGAAGCAATGGGTGGAAACTAATCAAGGAGAGACACAATTTAGAACTAAGGAGAAATTGTAAATGCTCCAACACTGGAAGTTTTTAAAAAAGAGTCTGGATAACCATTTGCCTGAAGTGGTATAAGATATCCTGCCTAAGCAGGGGGTTGGACTAGAAGACCAAGGTCTCTTCCAACTCTTATTATTCTATATTACAAGTCTGTTGTAACCCATAAATATGTGCACAATAACCTCATTGTTTTGAAGAGATTATACTTTTATACACTAAGATTATTCCATAAAGGAAACCTGTTTCCTGGCTACAGATTTCTTGAAAGCAGCTTTTATCTCTTTATTCCTCAAGCTATAAATAAGGGGATTCAGACTTGGGGTCACCACTGTGTAGAGCACGCCGAGGAATCTGCTACTGTCCATGGCATATTCTGAGTTGGGACGAATGTAGGTAACAATGCCAGTTCCGTAGAAAATGCAGACCACAGTGAGATGTGAGGAACAAGTGGAAAATGCTTTGCGCCTGTTTTTGGCCCCAGGCATGTTGAAAATAGTGCAGAGGATGAGGATGTAGGAAAAAAGGATGAGCAAAAGTGGTGTCAAGATAATTAGAGCAGCTAGTATGACAATGGCCAGTTCATCCTTATAGGTATCGGTGGAAGCCAATTTTAGGACATGCTTAATGTCACAGAAAAAATGGCTGATTCTATTTGATCCACAGAAGGGGAGGGTGAAGATGGAAACAGATTGTCCAAAACTCACAAAAACACCAATGGCCCATGATACAGCAGCAAGCTTAGCGCACTTCCTGTATTTCATGATATATGGGTATTGCAAGGGTTTGCAAATGGCAACATAGCGGTCATACGACATGACACAAAGAAGACAACACTCAGCGAGACCAAAGAGTATGGAGAAACACATTTGACACCCGCAGCCCCAAAAGGATATAGTCTGATTGTCTGATAATATGTCCACTAGCATCTTTGGGCTGATGGTGGAGGTGTAGCCAATTTCCAAAAAGGACAAGTTCCAGAGGAAGAAGTACATTGGGGTGTGAAGGGTGGGATTGAGAATGATGAGGATCAAAATCAGACTGTTGCCCATCAAACTCATGAGGTAGAACATTAGAACCAGGCAAAACAGAAGCTCTCGCATGGACTGGAAATCTGAGAAGCCTAGAAGGACAATCTCATCCAAACAGGACTGGTTGCCTTTTTTCATGGTATCATCCAGATGGAAGCCTGAGAACACAAGAGGATCATTAAATAAAGAACCAAACAATTCCTAACAAGAAAATAGGCTTATTATCCTTGAACTCTAGATCCTGTTTCCTTATATTTCTATTAATCAATTAGATCAATAAAATTTTTCAATGATGTTACCCAACAGGAATAATCAACCCACCAAACATAATCTTAGGGAAAGTAGTAAGTATTAATCTATTAAATCTTACTTTTGAATTTTTTTTCTGATAGTTTTAGAAAGATGGAATATTTTGCCTTCTGAAAAACTGGAGATGTACTAATATGCACTGGTGATTCAAAGTCTCAAAAATTTCAGTGCCATGCATGACTCTTCATCTATCCTTTTTTTCTGGAAAAATGTATTTCATATATGCAGATATTTTGCATCAGCCAGTATTAAAGACTGTGAAGGCGCCTTTAAAATCAGTTGACTCCTAGAGGATCAGAAATTTTAGAGACAGGAGAGAATTTTGTTCTTTAACAAGATCTCCTGAGAGAAGCCAGAGGATTCATCCTGGGAATTTGGTAAATGGATGGACCTTAGGGGAAAGATTCTGTAGAGTAGAGTTGAAAAACCCAATGAAACCCCTTAACCAGGTAGCAGCTACTAACCGGAAGGAAATCTTGACACTTATGAAGACAATAAAGGAAGAATTGTCTTCCTTTAAGTCAGTAATGTCATGATTTTAAGGAGTTAACACTAACTGCAAGCAAAATTACCATGCAAGGTGTTGTAGCTTGGGAATTAATGAATGAACAAGCAGGCAAGTAACAACAGCTCTTTTATTTACAGTGAGACTTCAGCAAAACACTGGGGCTGCAGCCCTCCTTATATACAGTTTGGGAGGGGCTGTCAGCCAATTAGGAATTAATCCCTTATTCGAAATTCCCGCCAAAATGTATCAGAACACAACACCCCTCCCCTCCCAGAAGGCACTTATACTCAAATATTTACATATGTACAAACAAAGTCTCGCAGGTGCCTTGGGCGTGTTCTCGTCCGGGCTGACCTGCGCAGATCAGTTTTGGGTGAGGCGTCGAGCCGGTCGGAGGGACCCTCTGTCTCTCCCGGCTCCGCCAATGGAACCTCCTGGATTTGATCCAGGGCATGGTTATCCCCAGAGGGGAGTGTCAGCTCGCTGGGGCAGCACTGGACCCAAGGTTTCTCAGATAAGTATTCCCTCGGCAACAGGTTTGAGTTAGCTGTTTTAGAGAAGTTGTTAGGGTTAGGGTCTGTGACTTCTGAGTTGTGCTCGACCTCGCTAATTACCCTTCTCCTGAGCTGGTCTATGTGGCGTTTCCATATTTTGTCAACCCCTACATCTACCGTGTAGGACTTTGGTCCCGTTACCCCAGTAATTGTTCCTGCAACCCATAGTGGGCCGTTTGCATAGTTTCGGGCGTAGACTAAGTCCCAGACATGGAATTGTCTCAGACTGGTGACTTCTCCCTTAAAACTATCATGGGAGTAGTTCGGGTGGAGCCTGTCTAAGGTGCACCGAAGTTTCCTCCCCATAAGTAGCTCTGCAGGGCTTCTCCCTATAGCTGTGCATGGTGAGGCGTGTTGAACTGCTAAAAATTGATCTATCCTGGCTTGCCAGTCACCATTATCTAACCTGGACAGGGCTTCCTTGGCCGTCCTCACGAAACGTTCAGCCAGGCCATTCGAAGCCGGGTGGAAGGGGGCTGAGAGGGCATGGCGAATGCCCAGCTCGGCCAGGTAACCCTCGAACTGGGTGGCCGTAAACTGAGGCCCGTTGTCGGATACCAGAGTATCCGGAAGGCCGTGTGTGACAAATAATTTCTGAAGGGCCCTGATAACCGCTTCGGACGTGGTGGAAGACATGAGAATGATCTCGAGCCATTTAGAATATGCATCGACTACTATCAAAAATGTTTGGCCATGGAATGGCTCAGCGAAGTCGATGTGAATCCTCCCCCATGGCCCTTTTGGCTTTTCCCACTCTCAGATTGGGGCAACCGGGGGATCGGGGCGAGATTGCTGGCAGGGCGTGCATGTCCCAACCCACTGAGATATGTTCTGGTCCATATTGGGCCACCAAACGTAGCCCCTAGCTAGGCTCTTCATCCTAACTATGCCTGGGTGTCCCTCGTGAAGTAACTCCAGAACCCTGGTGCGCAGCTTGGAGGGCACGACAACTCTATCACCCCACAGTAAACATCCCCCTTGCATAAACAATTCATTACACTTATTGACAAACGTTTGAAACTCCCCTCCGTCCACCTTGGGCGGCCATCCCTTCAACACCCAACCACAGACAGTACGCAAAACAGAGTCTCTTGCAGAGGCCCTGGCTACTTCCCTAGATGAAATGGGACCCAGAGTCAGCGCGTCCAGCAATAGGACAGGGGCCTCCGGTGTTGGGTCGTCCAGCAGCTCGGGCAAGGGACAACGGCTGAGTGCATCTGCATGGCCCAGGGCTCGCCAGGGCGGTGAACCAGTTTGTAGGAATATGCAGACAGGAAAATAGTCCATCTGGTCATACGCAGAGAGAGGGCAGCGGGAGTGGGCTTGTCTCCGGCCAGTAGGCCTAGTAGTGGCCGATGGTCAGTAACCAATTCGAATGTCCTGCCATAGAGATATTCGTGGAATTTCTTCACCCCCGCGATTGCGGCCAATGCCTCTCTGTCTGGGCGCCTCTAGGCCATTTGGCAGTCTATGGCCCAATACGGCGCCAACTCCAAACGGAGAGGCATCACACACTAAAACGAGTGGCAATTTGGCGTTATATTGAATGAGGAAACTGTCTTCAGCCAGCAGTCTCTTTACAGCCTCGAACGCAGCAGACTCTGGTTTTCCCCAAACCCACGGTGCATTTTTTTTCAAAAGTTTGTGAAGTGGGTCAGCCGTGGTGGCCTTGTCCTTTAAGAACATCGAATAGAAATTCAGCAGTCCAAGGAAGGCTTGGAGCTCTGCTTTAGATTTTGGGGTGGGCGCATTCCTGATAGGCCTAACCTTACTTTCCGTGGGGTGGATGCCTGCACCATCGATCCTATAGCCTAAGAACTCGACGGAAGGGACAGCGATCATGCATTTGCTTTTCTTTAATTTTAGTCCCGCTTCCCTGAATCTTGACAGAACGCTCCTAACTCTGTCTCCCAGTTGCTGTTCGGTCTGGGCGCTAATCAAGACGTCATCGAAATAGGGCACCACCCCCAGAAGGCCTTGCAATAGGCGCTCCATAGTGCTCTGGAATAGCCCAGGAGCAATACTAACTCCGAATTGGAGCCGGGTACATTTGAATGCTCCCCTATGTGTCACAATTGTCTGGGCCTCAGCTGTAGCATCGTCAACTGGTAATTGTTGATAGGCTTGCGCCAAGTCTAATTTTGCAAAAAATTTTCCGGGCCCCAGGGAGTGTAGTAGATGATGCACAATCGGCACTGGATAGGTGCTCGGCTGCAACGCCTTATTGATTGTGCACTTGTAGTCGGCGCAAATTCTGACCGACCCGTCCGACTTTACTGGGGTGACTATGGGGGTCTCCCATTTAGCGTGGTCAACAGTAGGCAACACTCCCTGCTTAATCAATTTGTCCAGTTCAATGTCTATCTTTGGCCGTAATGCAAAGGGGATTCTTTGAGCCTTTAGTCTGACTTGGGGCATGTTGGGGTCTATATTTAAGGAAATAGGGGTCCCCACATACTTGCCCAAGGAATCCGAAAAGACGTCCTGGAACTCGGTCAGGAGACTGTCCTTTAGTGGTGACTTGATCATGCTGTGGACGCCGGTGAAGCCCATGCCAAGGGCTCGGAACCACCCCATGCCCAAAAGGCTGGGCAGTTGTCTGGTCACAACGGTCAGTGGCAAGGTTCTTTTGTAGTCACCGTAGGTTACTTGAAACATGCCAACACCTTTGACAGGAACTCAGTTGCCTTGGTAGTCGAGAATCCTCAGCCTTTGCCTTGCTAGCTGGTCTTTTTGAAACGAAGGTAGAATTGACTTCAGGGTCGCCCACGACATTATTGAAAGGGCTGACCCGGTGTCAATTTCCATTTTGCAGGGTCTGCCGTTGATCTCGACAACCGTGGAGACCTTGTCCTCAACCACCGTGCTGGCCTGGTCAATGTGCGTGCTGTTCCCGTCTCGCGGTTGAATTTCGCGCCGGTTTTTCACGCCGCCATCTTTGGTTGGTTGTCTTTGGCGCGTCGATTCTGGTTGGCTGTGGTTGTCACGTGGTTGGGTTTTTCTGGGCATGGCGGCCCTACAGACTCGCGCCAAATGTCCCTTCTTATTGCAACGTCTGCAAATGGCCTCTTTGAATTTGCACGACAGTCTTGCATGGTTTCCGCCGCAACTCCTGCAGCTTTGTCGGGGGCTGCTCGAGTCTTTCCGTTTTTCCGTCCGGAAAACGTCCTCATCTGAATCAGCCTCCGAGCTGGATCGGGCATCCTCTCTATGGACTGGTAAGGACTTGGAACTGTCCTTGCTGGTCAAGGGGCGCTGCAGGGCTTCCACGGCTTTCGTGGAGGCTTCGTGAGCCCTGGCCTCGTCTAAGGCACCTGAAAGTGTCAGGTCCGGTTCGGCGAGCAGCTGCCTCTGTAGTCTTGTGTCGCGAACCCCACAAATTAGTTGCTCTAGCAAGGCATCGTCTAGATCTCTGTAATCACAGTGGGTTGCGGCTTTGCGGAGGCTCGCCATATAGGCGCTGACCGGCTCTCCCTCCCGCTGGATGCGCTGTTGGAACTGGTACCGTTGCATGAACTTGGAGGGCACGGGAGCGTAGTGAGCCCGAAGGGTCGCCATCAGGGTGTCCCAGGGGACGGTCTAGACAGGCGTTGGCTCGCTGAGTGACTCTGCCATCTTGAACACGTCTGGTCTGCAGTGGCTCAAGAAGAGGGCTCTTTTTCGGTTTGCAGAGAGCCCCTGCATATCGCTGGCTTCGAGCGAGCACTCGAACCGAGTCATATATGAAGCCCATTTTTCGCAGGCCGGGTCAAAAGGCTTGGGCGGAACGTAGGCAGACATGTTCGGTATGCCTCCTCTTGTTCGCCTCGTCGCCTAGCTGAAGCTCTTGTCTCACTGGCCGCCTCTTGTGATCCTATCCCATCCTCGTCGCCAATGTTGTAGCTTGGGAATTAATGAATGCACAAGCAGGCAAGTAACAACAGCTCTTTTATTTACAGTGAGACTTCAGCAAAACACTGGGGCTGCAGCCCTCCTTATATACAGTTTGGGAGGGGCTGTCAGCCAATCAGGAATTAAGCCCTTATTCGAAATTCCCGCCAAAATGTATCAGAACACAACACAAGGAGTATAAATATATCTTTTTCTTTTTTTGACAAGGTGAATTGCCTGTTGATTCCCTTCATTTTGGGGACGAGTTTGAATCCCCAAAATATTTCTGATGCATTCTAAACCTTATTTCTATCACATTATTTGGTTAGGTCATATCCTTCTTTTCAGTGTATAGAAGAAAATCAGAATAAAAAATGAATTATAATAAACTATTCCATTAAGAATTTCTTTCTGGATTAAAACCAACCAGACTTGAGGGGAAACTTCATTAATCTGATTACAATTTGTTCTTTTTTTGGGGTAACCCCATTCTTAAAAAAAGAAGAAATTGTCATCAGATTAAAATCTCAGTGCTATGATTCCAAAACCCATCATCAAATGAATCTTGCCTGATATTTCCTTTATTCTGAATTCTTCTCTTGGTAAGGAAATACCTCAGTCAGAGTGAGCAAGGAATTGGGCTTCTTATATTCTATCACCTTCAATTATTTATCATCCATTAAACATTCAGAATAACATTGTTTGAAGGGAGAGTGTGATTATTCTTCTTTCAGTGATATACTTAGGTTTCTTTCATTTTGCAATTTTGCAGAATGGAAGGTTTTTATACCTTTGGCATCATAAACTAGCGGTAGGTGTCTATGGAAATTCTCTGTCTTCTGGGTCACAGGTGTCTCAAAGGTGCTTTTTCAAAAGGCAATTGGACTTTCTTTGTTTTGGGCCAACTAGGCCCAAAATGGGGCACAGGTGTGTGTGTGTGTGTGAGGTGCACTCCCCCATGGCCCGTTTTTGCTACCAGGAGGCTGGAGGGATGCTTACTAGGCTCAAAATGGGGCACAGGGGGTGAGGCGTGCCCCCCCCAATAAATATTGGCCGATCAACTGAGGAACAATGCTGAGACCAGGATCTTCTCACAGGTAATATTTAATCAAGGCCACACATCGTAACTAGGAACAACACTAACTCTGTGAAAAATACCACGAACCTCTGTTTGACAGCTCTTATATATCAGCTGTCAAGCAGCTAACCAATCCATGAACAGAACGTTACATCAACACCCACTAGGGGGCCTGCTCCGGGAGCAGACTCAATACATTACACCCCTTTCCCCCTGGACCGCGCATGCGTAGTCCTGGAGGTAGGCTGGTTGCCGTCATATGTGGTCTGACCGCCATGGGCTCGTGTTCTGCAATGACTCCAACTGAACCGGAACCTTGGTCTCCCCCGGCTTTGCTCAGCTTGCTCCTCCACTGACTCTCCTACTGGATCCAGATTTGCGATGACTTCGTCAGGTAAGCTCACAAGTTTCCTTTCTTTTGCCCGGTAGCCTTCGCCCGCCGCCAGGCTTATTGGCCCCCTTAAACTTGTTCCTGGTTCCAACCCATCATCTTCCGGGATCTGGGCCAGTACAGTTCACCTGGCCCTAAGCTGATTGCTGTGGCGGTGCCACAAATGGCCGTGGCCCAGATCCATCTTGTATGAGCAGGGTCCCGTGACATCTGCAATCCACCCCGGAAACCATAAAGGCTGCCCTCCATAATTTTGGGCATATATAGAGTCCCCTACACTAAATGCCCAATTAGTTCTAGTAGAGTCCAGCGGACTGCTAGGGGCATATTGTAGGTGGAGCCGGTCAAGGGTGGTCCTTAACCGGTGGCCCATAAGTAGTTCTGCCGGGCTTCGGTTTGTAGATTGGCACGGAGTGGTGTGTTGTCCTAACAAATACTCAGCAATTTGCTCGTGCCAGTCCCTGGACCCCATCCTTCCTAACGCCTCTTTGGCTGATCTCACGGCCCATTCTGCAAATCTGTTACTAGCTGGATGAAACAGGGAGATTAAGCAATGCCGGATACCCAAACTTGCTAAAAATACTTCGAATGTGGAGGCTGTCAATTGGGGCCCATTATCCGACACTAATAGGTCAGGTAGACCATGAGTGGCAAATACCCTTCGTAGTGCTCTGATCACTGCTTCCAAAGTGGTGGAGTGCATCAACACAATATCCAACCACTTCCAGTAAGCATTCGCTAGTATTAGGAACATCTGTCTGTGGAATGGCCCTGCAAAATCAATATGGAGGCGGGACCACGGACTCCATGGTTCCTCCCAAATCCGAGCCTTTTCCTTAGGTGGCATGGACCATGTTCTTGACAATTTCCGCAGGTGGCCACCCACTCTGTGATGCATCTATCCAGGTTAGGCCACCAAAGATAACTCCTCCCCAGGGCCTTCATCTGTACTATCCCGGGATGGCATAAATGTAGGGTGTCCAGAATAGATTTCCTCAATGGAGGTGGAATCACTACCCAGTGTCCCCATAACAGATAACCCCCCCTGGGATGACAACTCCAATTTCCTCAAGGCATAAGGTTGCAAGTCAGGCCTCACGGGCCCATTTGGCCAACCCCTATTTACCCAGTCAATGACCTGAGATATGTCTGGGTCTCGTGCAGAGGCCAGAGCAATGTCACTGGTGGTCAATGGAAATGGCGAACTGTCAATCAAACACACCGTCGATGCTGGAGCTGGGTCACACAATAGGGTGTTTAGGGGGCAACGGCTGAGAGCATCAACATGGGCCAGATTCTTTCCTGGAACGTGGAATAACGTGTAGCTGTAGGCAGACAGGAAGACCGACCACCTAGTCATCCTGGGTGACAGTATTTGTGGGGTTTGCCGGTCCCCCCGCCAAAAGTCCAAGCAATGGTTTGTGGTCTGTGATGAGGGAAAAGGGCTGGCTGTAGAGGTAATCATGAAACTTTTTGACTCCTGCTACTAGGGCTAATGCCTCCTTGTCCAGTTGAGAATAGTTTCTCTTGGCTGGTGCCAGGGTCCTAGAAAAGAATGCCACCAGGGCTTTGGAGCCATTTGGAAACCTATGTCTCAAAACTGTGCCCACCCCATATGGTGACGCATCACATGCCAACACCAGTGGTAGTGTCTCAGAATATTGTGCGAGCACTGAATTTGATGTCAGGAAGCGTTTAACAGCAGAGAATGTGGCCGCCGCTTTGGCAGTCCATACCCAGGGTGCCCCGTGATCCAGCAGCTGGTGCAGGGGTTCAGCGACGGATGCTTTGTGGGGGAGGAACACAGCATAGAAATTTAAGAGCCCCAGGAAGGCTTGGAACTCCACCTTGCTGGTAGGAGTGGGCACTTCCAGGATTGCTCTGGTTTTTGCAGCCGTGGGATGAATTCCCTCCTTGTCAATTAAAAACCCCAGGAATTCAACCTGGGAGACAGTGATGTAGTATTTGGATTTTTTGACTTTGAGGCCAACGCTTTGGAATTGGCAGAGCACTACTCATAGTCTGTCCATCAGCTCTGTTGTGCCCGCTGCCGAGATCAGCACATCATCAAAATATGCGACGATCCCAGGAATCCCATAAAGTAGCCTTTCCATCAGGCTCTGAAATATTCCCGGGGCCACACTGATGCTGAATTGGAGGTGGCGACACCTAAATCCCCACGGTGGGTAACGATCATCTGAGCATCAGCAGTCTGGTCATCCACAGGCAACTGTTGGTAAGCCTGTGCTAAATCAAGCTTGGCAAAGACAGATCCATTCCCCAGTGAGTGCAGCAGGTGCTGCACCACTGGGACTGGGTATGCATGGGCCGTTAACGCCTGATTTATGGTATCTCAATAGTCTGCGCAGATTTGGAGAGACCCATCCGCCTTAATAGCTGTGACGATAGGCGTCTCCCAGTGGGCTTGGTCCACTGGCTCTAGAATACCCTGCCCTATTAGTTTGTCAAGTTCGGTGTCTACCCTGGGCCTTAATGTGAATGGCACTCGGTGGGGCTTAAGTCTCTTTGGCTGCACCTGGGGGTCCAGGCTAAAAGACACTGGAGTCCTGTTATATTTGTCCAGTTTATCATCAAAAACTGTGGGGAACTCTTTGCATAGAGCTTCTAACTCCGATGATCTTATTGCGTTGACCCTGTGAATGGTCAAACCGAGGGCGTCGAACCAATTAAGGCCCAAGAGGCTAGGCAAGGGGCCATCCATGATTACTAAGGGCAACTGGCCAAGGAAATTCTTAAAACTGACCTTGAAACTACCTGTGCCAACAATGGGGATCTGGCTACCCTGATAATCCTTTAAGAGGAGGTCACAGGGATCTGGTTCCCTTTTTATCAGTTTAGGCACTAGCTGCTTAATTGTGCTCCAGGATACCAGGGATGTTGCTGATCCGGTATCCACCTCCATTAGGCATGGTTTGCCTTCAATATGGATATTGAGGTGAATTTTTTGTTTCATTAGTTTGTCGGAGTGTCCTACCATGTGGACATCCAACCCCCGGTAATTCTGGAACTGATTCTTCGGCTGCCTGGGCAGCTGCCTTCTCTCCATGCTATCCTGGGGATGTGCTATCGGCTGTGGTTACACTGACCGGCATACTCTCTCAATGTGACCCCTGACGACTGCAACGATGGCAAACAGCATCTCTAAACTTACAAGAGGCCCTTTGGTGATTTCCCCCACAGCTCAAACATTCATTTTGATCACTTGTCATATACCCCGGTCCCGTTGATTTATTTCTCATTTCACTAAGGTGATATACACTGGCCTCATCGTCTGCTTCTGAATCGGGGAACTCAATCTCATTTATGGGGACAGAGTCTCCCACCTTAGGTGGGCTGTGTCCCCGGGGCAATTTGGCTATAGACAACATGGCCAGTTCAGCGGTATAAGCCTCATCCAACGCCATTTGGAATGTCAGCTCATGGTTGGCTATCAGTCATTTCTTTAGGTCTTGGTCTCTCACCCCGCTCACCAGCCCTGCTCACCAGATAATCTTCGAGATTCACAAACTCACAGTGTCACAATGCTCACCTCAGGGCTGCAACATACTGGTTAATAGTCTCCCCGGGGGCCTGGTCCCGGTGATAGAAATGTTGGCGGCCGGCTATTCTTGAGGGGGCTGGGGCGTAATGCTTCTTAAGCTTCTTCAGGAACTCCTCCCAGGTCCCTGAGTGAATCGATTCAGGTGCCATCAATGTCATGGCTGCGTCAAACATCTCGGTACACCAGAAACTTAAGAAGTATGCCTGTTTACACTCACTAGACAAATTTGTATAATCGTGAGCAATAAGGAAACAGTCAAATCGGGCCATGTAAGCATCCTATGATTCTGTTGCTGGGTTAAATGGAGGAAAATTATGTGGGGATGCCATTTCACGCCGCCTCAATAACTCACCTGTGCACCTGCCACCACGGAAAGAAATTGTCGATTTAACTGCTGCTAACAGTCGCTCCTAGCCCCTCATATGTCCTTATTAGCCTATCGTGTTTCCTCAGATTGGCGATCCCACCTTCATCGCCACTTATAAATACTGGCCGATTATCTGAGGAATGACGCTGAGATGAAGATCTTCTCACAGGTAATGTTTAATCAAGGCCACACATCGTAACTAACAATAGCACTAACTCTGCGAAAAAGACCGCGAACCTCTGTTTGACAGCTCTTATATATCGGCTGTCAAATGGCTAACCAATCCATGAACAGAACGTTATTTCAACACCCGCTAGGGGGCCTGCTCCAGGAGCAGACTCAATACATCACACCCCCCATGGCCTGTTTTCATTCCCAGAGGGGTGCAGGAGGCTGAGTGCTGCCTGTTGCACCCTCTGACCATGCCCACCATGTCCACACCAACCCAGCTGGTCATTAGGTCAGACAACTGGTTGTTATATTATTTGAGTCTCGCCACTGATCCTGCCCTTAGGATTGAGGGAAGAATTACCATATTTTTTGGAGTATAAGACGCACCTGAGTATAAGACGCACCTACCTTTTTGGTGAGGAAAAAGAAGAAAAAGAAATCTCCCTCTGCCTGTGAGCAATTTTGCCTTGTTGCAGCAAATAGCAAATAGCCTGCTTTACTTTCATTTTCATTTTTAGCATAGCTTGATTAGCACAAGGGAAAAATTGCTCCAGCAATTTACCTCTTTGCAGCAAGCAGCAGACCCCTGTGCAAAACAGCTGAGAGCAAATCAGCTGAGAGTCGGGAGGCTGATCCAATCAACTTGTGCTAATTAGGTGCGTCTTATACTTCGAAAAACACGGTAGGTTTTTAAGGCCTTCGGGAAGACCAAAAAGTTATTTCCTCTAAAATAATAAAGTTATTTCCAAGTTGTGCTCCGATATTCTTTTACCAAATCCTCAGGATGAGCCTTGGGCTTCTGTCATATGAGACCTTGTTAGAGAAAAAGTCCTCCAGTGTCTCTGGAGTTTTGGATCCTCCAGGAGTCCATGGCTCCTTCAGAGTCTTTGAAGTGAGTTTATGTAAACAGCTTCCGTAACATCAAACATTTATTTTTCTAGAGGAAAGATTATGTGGAGATTCTATTGTAGAGGAACCTTCAGGATCTTCAGCGAATATTACCGAATTTCAGGCTTGTGTTAAGAAGAAGCCTCCCACCTCTCTAAAAATAATCAGAAAAGGATTGACAAAGTAAGATCATGTTTCATAGTTTGATTCCTCACGTTATGCAACTACATGAGAAGATGTTTTATTTTCAGAGGATATTCAGTGGAACATTAAGAGAGTTTTATTGTCAGCTTTTCACTTATGCTTTAACATTTAAGTCTTTTGAGCCATTTTGATGCTCTGTCTAAATGGAAAAGGCCATTCAACATGTAACAGGAATAACTGATCATTGGTGGTATATAATGGAATCAAATTACATATAATGGGAAATTAAGCTTCCTTTGATTTAAGTCACTTTTCTCCAATCTCCAATTCTTCCCTTACACCTTTTCCCCCTTCCGTTCAATTCTGTCTGATTCCTAGAGATTGTCTGGACAAATCCTTTCAGGTTTTTTTGTAAGAGTTTTTGAGAAGTGTTTTGGCCTTGTTTCTTTCCTATGAGTGAGAGAAAATGATTGGCCAAAGGTCACCGAGCTGCCTTTGTGCCTTGGGCTGGACTAGAATTCCCGGTCTCCCAGTTTCTAGTTTGATATTCTTTTACTTCTTAGCTGGAATATTAATGCAAAATTTCCAATGTTGAAGGGATGCATTTTAAAGGAAATGTGTAAAAATGTTTGTAATTGTTATTGAATTTTCATTATTTATAGAAACCCTGAAAGAGTAATAGAAATTATTACATGGCAGGGCAACCAATAAAAACACACACATATACAGTACATACACACACATGTGAGGGACCAAATTGAGAGTCCAAGGACTACTGAGTTCTGAGAAAAGATCCTAGAGTGATTGTGTGATTCACTCAGATAATATAATCACAAATAAATTCACCGGTCACTAAATTAAAATTGCAGCCTTTCCTTTAGCATTTCCAAAGGATTTAATCCAAATTACTAATTCTGAGTAAATGGAAATGAAAAACATAGAGGTGTCTAGTTTGAGAAGGTGATATAATTATTAATAATTCTTCAGAAGAATTGTTTAATTCTTTACTTAACGTTTCTCTTTTGTTTTCAGGCTTCCATCTGGATGATACAATGAAAAAAGACAACCAATCCTGCTTGACTGAATTTCTCCTGCTCGGCTTCTCAGATTTCAAGTCTATGGAAGAACTTCTGTTTTGTTTGGTTCTAATATTCTACCTCATGACTTTGATGGGCAACAGTCTGGTTTTACTCCTCACCATTGCCAGTCCCACCCTTCACACCCCAATGTATTTCTTCCTCTGGAACTTGTCTTTTTTGGAAATTGGCTATACCTCATCCATCAGCCCAAAGATGCTAGTAAATTTGTTATCAGAGAACCAGACTATATCCTTTTGGGGCTGTGGATGTCAAATGTGCTTCTTCCTTCTCTTTAGTGTCACTGAGTGTTGTCTTCTTTGTGCTATGGCGTATGACCGCTATGTTGCCATTTGCAAGCCCTTGCAATACCCATATATCATGAATGAGAAAAAATGTGCTAACCTAGCTGCCATCTCGTGGACCCTTGGTGCTTTTGTGAGTTTGGGGCAATCTATTTCAATCTTCACCCTTCCCTTCTGTGGGTCAAACACAATCGGCCATTTCTTCTGTGATCTTATGCCTGTTCTGAGATTGACTTCCATCGATACTTATAAAAATGAAGTGGCCAATGCCACACTAACTGTGGTGTTTGTCTTGGTCCCCCTTTTATTCATCTTCTTTACCTACTTCCTCATCATCTCCTCTATTCTCACAATGCCAGTGGCCACGAGCAGGCACAAAGCATTTTCCACATGTTCTTCACATCTCACTGTTGTTCTCCTGTACTATGGAGCAATCATTGCTGCCTACATTCATCCCAACTCGGCAAATTCTCAGGACAATAACAGGTTTCTTGCCCTACTCTACACAGTAGTGACCCCAAGCTTGAACCCCATCATTTACAGCTTGAGGAACAAAGAGATAAAAGCTGCTTTCAAAACATCAGTAGCAAGGAAATGGGTCTTTGAATGTAATAATCCAGTATCATAATCCAATAATAATTGATCTGATCCCATTGTATCAATCAGTTTCATTTTTTCGAGAAATCACCATCTCAACCACACATTTATGCGATAGAATGGAACTGAGTCAACCTTGAGCCAGTTGGGATCGAACTTCTGACAGTGGGCAGAGTTAGCCTGCAATACTGCATTCTAACCACCAGGCCACCATGGCTCTTGAAAGGAAAACAACATTTACGGTAATGATTGAATGCAAGGAAAGGATTGACTGGCCATTTTCTTGGAACAGTGATGTCAAAATCAAGTAGAAACAAGTGGTATAAGGATCCACATATCTTAAACCACATATTGTATGTTGATTTTATTGTTTATTGGTTCAATTTATATGCCACCCTTTTCCAGAGACTCAGGGCGGCTTACAATGCGTTAAGTAATAGCCTTCATACTTTTTGTATATACCTGCCTAGTAGGGCTTTCGCCCCCCCCCCAAGCGGTGTTCTTTTTTATACAAAGTCAGCTTATTGCCCCCACAATCCAGGTCCCCATTTTACCTACCTTGGAAGGATGGAAGGCTGAGTCAATCTTGAGCCTGGTGAGATTCAAACTTGCAGTAATTGCAGGCAGCTGGTGCTAGTTAACAGCACTTTAGTCTGCTGCGCCACCAAGGATAAATCTCTTTTATTATTATTATTGCATCAACACAACCATCAAATAGGAAGTAGATGTAACTAAAACATAGAAATGAACATTATCATGCATGTGGCAATTAGTTTTCAATATGTGCATTGAAATATATTTGCATATATATTGTATGCAAGTACACACACACACACACACTTATTTATTTCCCCCTCCCCAACCCACTCATCGCTTCCTCCCAATTTAATGCCAAATTTTTGGGCAAACCATCTCCATCTCCAATATTCCCACTTATCTCCTCTCTATAATGTTCCTTCTAATTTCTGATATCCTATGTGTGCAAGAAGAAATGTCTTGTCGGCTTTTCCTCAAATCAGGTGCAAATTAGTGCACTACAATACAAGAATTTGAGTAGATTGCATATATATATATATATTTATATATATATATAATTATAAATTTATAGGAATATTAGAAAGATGTTAGGATATTTATGTATTTAATGAAATAATCATACAAATAAATAAAATAAAATAAAACTTGTGCCTCACTCTATCCTTCTCTGAGTTATTTCTTTAGTAGGAGAACAACCGAGCAGAAAGGAAATAACAACATTATATCTATTTTCAATTATAAGAACCTTGGAGTTAAATTTATTATAACTGCATGGTGACGAGAGGAGAAATAATATGATATTTATTCTAAACCATAAAGCCATTATTTATTTTTCTATTCATTCAAATTGATTTGCTGCCCATTTGTAATGGACAGTTTATATACAGATGCTCTTGTTTTGGCAAGCAGGGAACTGAATTTGAAGTGACGTTTACAGTATTTAGAAAAAGAGTTAAGCTTTGAATATTTATTTATTTATTATTTATTTATTATTGTGATTTATATGCCGCCTTTCTCCCTGGGGACTCAAGGCGGCTTACAAAATGAGAACATCAATACAAATCACAATAAAAAAAATTAAAATCAACAACCCCATTAAAACAATTTAAAATTATCTCGGTGTACCCCCTAACAGATCAGCCTAGTTGGCGGAAGAGCCACTTCTTCAGCTCGTGACGGAAGGAAAGAAGGTCGGGGGCTGTCCTGAGCTCAGTGGGCAATCCATTCCAAAGGGTCGGGACTCCCACAGAGAACGCCCTCCTCTTGGGGGCCGTCAGTGACATTGTTTGGCGGACAGCACCCTGAGGAGGCCGACTCTGTGAGAGCGCACAGGACGATGGGAGAGTGGTTGGAGATGGTCCTGCAAGTAGCCTGGGCCTAAGCCATGAAGGGCTTTATAGGTAAGCACCAGCACCTTGAAATGTATCCGGAGCGCCATCGGCAGCCAGTGCAGCTCACGCAGGAGAGGTGTTACATGGGAGTATCTAGATGCCCCCGTAACTACCCGCGCGGCTGCATTCTGGACTAGCTGGAACCTCCGGACGCATCCCAAGGGCAGCCCCATGTAGAGGGTGTTACAGTCGTCCAACCTAGAGGTAATGAGGGCGTGAGTGACTGTGGCAAGGGCATCCTGGTCTAGAAAAGGGCGCAACTGGCACACAAGATGCACCTGAGCGAAGGCCCCCCTGGTTACGGCCATCAGATGGTCATCTAAGGATAGCCGAGAATCCAGGAGGACATCCAAGTTGTGGACCCTATCGGAGGGAGCAAGAGTTTCTCCCCCGATCATTAGCGATGGAACCTCCAGATCCCGGGATGCCGGCATCCACAGCCACTCAGTCTTGGAAGGGTTGAGTCTAAGTCTGTTCCTCCCCATCCAAACCCGCACTGCTTCCAGGCAGTGGGACATCATGGAAAGGGCATATGAAATTAAAATTATTAGGATAATTTCAATAGTTAGTATTTTCCCATTGTTTTTTATTTCTTGGTTCTGTCTAATATTTATAAAAATGGTTGACTTTTATATTCCATTATTTGCTTTTTTGTTTATTCTTTGAATTTTTCTATTTTCAGTATTCTTGCTGAACTCCCTCCCATCCCATAAAAAGTCAAAAGAAAGAAAGAGATTTGGGTTTGGATTACTGGGATTTAAAAATTATTTATTCATCTCCAAACAGAAGAAATTAAATAAGTTTTACCATGAGCCACTTAGATTCCAATCCTGAAAGTAATTATAATTAATTGTCTTACTTTAAATCACTGTTGTGTTTTTTCTTATCAAACGAATGATGGATTGAGCTCAAACCAGTAATCACAAATGCTATATATACAGTATATCGCCATTGTACAATATTTGGCTTACAATGAGTCTTAACTCATGATCATCCTGCCAACAAAAGTGCGTATAGTTAAGGCTATGATTTTCACAGTTGCAAAACTTGCTGTTAAAGTTGGACCATAAGAAAGGCTGAGTGCCAAAGAATTGAGGCCTTTGAACTATGGTGCTGGAGAAGATTCCTGCGAGTCCCTTGGACTGCAAGGCGATCAAACCGGTCAGTCGTAGAAGAGATCAACCCTGACTGCTCTTTAGAAGGCCAGATCCTGAAGATGAAGATTGGTTATACTTATTTAGAGTGATACCAGTAAATCCAGGAAGAACATATTTTAAAGATTTAGACAGAATGATATTAAAATTTATTTGGCAAGGAAAAAAAGCAAGAATCAAATTAAAGCATCTACAAGACAAAAGAGAGAGAGGGGGAATGGGACTTCCAGATTGGCAGAGTTATTACAAAGCCTCAGCGTTAACATGGATAAAAGATTGGATCCAACTCAAAAACACAAGAACATTAATATTGGAAGGTTTTGACTTGACAAGGGGATGGCATGCATATCTTTGGGGAGAGAAAATTATAAAACAAGAACAATTTCGCAGATATATTGTAAGAGACAATTTGCTTAAAATATGGAATGAAATCAGAAAATATCACTATGATAGGATTCCTAGGTGGACTTCCATAATGGAAGGACATATTTACCCAAATACAATAGATACAAATAAATTAAAAACATATCAGGACATCTTAAATGAAGAAGGAAAACTAAAAACAAGAGAAGAATTGATAATGCAAAATGTGGAAATAGAGTGGTGGTCATATTTGCAATTAAAATCCAGATATAAATCTGATATGGAAAAAACTGGAATTCAAATGGAACCAAATCAGTTGGACAAAATTTTATTAGGCCCCAATGAGAAATTAATAACCAAAATTTATAATTTTCTAATGGAATATAAATTAGCAGAGGAAGTAGTTAAAGAGAATATGATCACATGGGCGACGAATTTTGGGTATGCAATAGAATTAAATAAGTGGGAAAAATTGTGGAAAAGTATTAATAAATTAACATTATCTGTACCATACAAAGAAAATGCTTATAAATTGTTCTATAGGTGGCATCTACCACCGGCGCGCATTTCTAAAATGTTTCCCAGTACGTCTCCACTCTGTTGGAAATGTAAAGCGCATAAAGGGACATACTATCATATATGGTGGTCATGTCCCAAAGCTAAAAAATTCTGGAACAATATAAAAATGCAACTGGAACAAATAATAACTCAAAAGGTACCATTAAAACCAGAAACTTATTTATTAGGAATACCTACAAGCAAATATGAAAAAGAAGTAATATATTTAATAACACACATTTTAACTGCAGCAAGAATCATATATGCACAAAATTGGAAACAAGAAGAGGTCCCGACTCAAGAGAAATTAATATCCAAAATTATGGAATGCGCTGAGATGGATAGACTCACCAAGGAGATCCAAGGAAAGGAAGAATCTGAATATTATCTGGTCTGGCAAAAGTGGTATAAATGGTTAGAGGGAAGTGGGAAAAAAAAAGAGAGAGAGAAGAAGAAAGAAAAAGTAAATAAAAGAAAAGATATCAATAGAGTAAAATAAATTTTTAAATCACATGAAATTTAAGAAAGAGACACCAGATATCAATAAAATAATATCATTATATAAGGTGAGAGAAATAATGTATACTTAAGAATATAGGATATTGATATTGTAACAATTCAGATATTGTAGGTAGATGTCATTAAGAAGATGCTTGTTGTAAATTGTTTTACTTGCATTTATAAATGTATTATGTGGTTTCTTAAATTAATACAAGTTTAAAAATTAAAAAAAAAGATTAAATGTCCTCTGTACTACAAGACTCTCCAGCTATTGATTTCCCCAAATGCAGGAAAGCTGTATTTCATTTGGTGAATCTTTATCATTTATATGAATGCCATCAGAGAACAATAAAAAAAAAATCATTGTGTGCCATAAATTATATAAACATAATATCCTCCCTCTATAGCAGTGGTGGCTTGCTACTGGTTCGGTCCAGATCTTGTGAACTGGTAGTAATGGCGGTGGGAGGCTCCGCCCACCTGCCCAGAGGTCATCACGGATGCTCTGTGCATGCACTCCCGTTGTGAACCTTTAGCGAAGGTAAGTGGAACCCACTCCTGCTCTATAGATATATATCTAAAGAGTTTTGTATTGTTTTAAGTGATTTTTTTCCCCATTAGGAATTAGGAGTTTAATTTGCAGATATTTTGTTTTAGAATATTCTGGGGCATGCAAGTCAAGAATATATGCTGTAGATCCCGTTCATGTATGATGATTGGAGACATATAAGGATAAAAATGGGCAAAATGGATAATTTAATTATGAGAAACATACCCCACAGTTTGAGACTGAAATCATGTGAACTTCAGACAATATGGAGGAATATGAATGGAATAAATTACCATTGTTTTAGCCAGGGAGGAAGAGACACTTTAAAAGTATTCATAGCACACAGATTTTCCATGTGATTATTGATCATACAGAATAACAGAGTTGGAAGGGACCTTGGAGATCTTCTAGTCCAATCCCCTGCCTAGGCAGGAAACCCTACACCGCTTCAGACAAATGGTTATCCAACATCTTCTTAAAAACTTCCAGTATTGGAGTATTCACAACTTCTGGACTACAATAACTATACAATCGAAATGGACAGAGAGTCCTGGAAATGGAAGCCAAAATATCCAGAATCTGAGGGCACTGGGTTTACTGCCTCTTCTAAACAATGTTTCCCCAAGGTCCTCTGGCGTTCATTAATCAAAATCCCAGGATGAATCCTCTGGCTTCTGTCAGGAGATCTTGTTAGAGAAAAAACTTCACCTGTCTCTCTATAATTTCTGGTCCTCTAGGAGTCAAGTGATTTTATAGGCTCCTTCACAGTCTCTGCTGTTGGCTGATCCAGAATCTTTCTATCAATATCAAAAAACAATTCTAAAATAAGGTCAAAATATTCCTTAGCATCATGTTTGGGGATTGGTTCTTCCTGTTGTACAACTCTATGAAATATTTTATTGATCCAATAAAATATTTATCGATTGTAGTGTAAGATAGTATATTAGTCATGAAGATTTCAGGGGTAGCTAGGCTAATTCATTGTTAATAATGTCTTAATTAATGACAAGTTTTAATTAACAGATTAATAAAATTGGAAGGGACTTATAAGTCATCTAGTCCAACCTCTCGCCCAAGCAGGAGACCGTACACCATTTCTGACAAATGGCAGTCCAATCTCTTCTTGAAAGCCTCCATTGATGAAGCTCCTACAACTTCTGAAGGCAAGCTGTTCTATTGGTTGATTGTTCTCACCGACAGAAAATTTCTCCTTATTTCTAGAGTGAATCTCTCCAGTTTGCATCCATTATTCCTTGTCTGGTGGCCTTCAGGTGCCTTGGAAAATAGTTTGACCCCTTCCTCTCTGTGGCAGCCCCTCAAATACTGGATCACCGAGTGGGGAAAAGGAAGGGGAAGTAGGAAGAGGTAGGAGAAGAGGAAGAAGAAAGTAGGAGAGGAGAGGAGGGAGGAAAGGGAAAGAAAGAAGGTTTGTTGCAAAATGAGGGAAGAAAGGATAGAAGAGCAACTCAGAATGTAATTAAAATGCCTTATTTTAATGCTTTTTAAAAGGAAAACATGTATATGTATGATTAATTATGTATAAGAAAGTGTACATTTTATATTATGTGTGTAAGAAATAAAACTGAAAAAAACTTTTTTTTAAAAAAAAAATTGGAACACCGCTATCATGTCTTCCCTGGTCCTTCTCTTCACTAGACTAGCCATGCTCAGTTTCTGTAACCATTCTTCATTTCTCCTTTGTCCTCAGGATTCAATCATGAAGAAAGAGAATTGGACTTGCTTAACTGAGATTGTCCTACTTGGCTTTTCAGATTTCAAGACTATGCGAGAACTTCTCTTTTGCCTGGTTCTAATATTTTACTTCATGTCATTGATGGGAAACAGCTTTATTTTGATCCTTACCATTTTCAGTCCTAACCTGCACACCCCAATGTACTTCTTCCTCTGGAACCTGTCCTTTGCGGAAATTGGCTACACCTTCACCATCAGCCCAAAGATGCTAGTAAATTTGTTTTCAGGGAACCAAAACATATCCTTTTGGGGCTGTGAATGTCAACTGAGTTTCTTTATTCTCTTTGGTATCACTGAGTGTTGTCTTCTTTGTGTTATGGCATATGATCGCTATGTTGCCATTTGCCAACCCTTGCAATACCCATATATCATGAACCTCAGGGAATGTGCTAAGCTTGCTGCTGCTTCATGGGTCATTGGTGTTTCTGTGTGTGTGGGGCAATCTATTTCAATATTCACTCTTCCCTTCTGTGGGTCAAATAGAATCAGCCATTTCTTCTGTGATCTTATGCCTGTTCTGAGACTGGCCTCCACCAATACTTACAAAAATGAGGTGGCCGTTGCCACAATAACAGTTCTATTTATTCTGGTACCTCTTTTGCTCATCCTTTTTTCCTACATCCTCATCCTCTCCACTATTCTCAACATGCCTGGGGCCAAGAACAGACGCAAAGCCTTCTCCACTTGTTCCTCACATCTCACTGTGGTCTGCATTTTCTACGGAACTGGCATTGTTACCTACATCCGTCCCAACTCAGAATATTCCATGGACAGTAGCAGGTTCCTTGCTCTGCTCTACACAGTAGTGACCCCAAGTTTGAACCCCATCATTTACAGCTTGAGGAATAAAGAGATAAAAGCTACTTTAAAAAAATCTATAAACTCTATAGCAAGGAAACAGTTCCTCTTTATGGGATAATACAAGTATATCCATAGCCTTGATTTTTTAAACAAATGCAGTTGTCATGCACATATTTATGGGTGACAGATTTCACCTTTTACAGCAGAATGTCTAAATTTATGTTCGATTTATTCACAACGAGGACCCTAACCTACCCTACCCCTACCCCTACCCCTACCCCTACCCCTAACCCAAGTCCATTATTCTGGTACAATTCAAATAAAGGGTTGACTGGCTATTTATTGAAAAAGGAAGCTGTTGGACTGTTCATAAAGTCTAAACAAAACTGGGAGGGCAAAGGAAGGACATAAAAGATGCTTTCAAGAAATCAGGAGCAATCAGGTTCTGACTATGAAGCAGTGGGGAAGACTCCCAAAATAGCTGGAGTTGTTTTTTTTTAAAGGCAATATTACATGAACACAATTTTTGTATAGGGAGTTATAATCTTTTACTTTCCCAGACCTCTGCTTACTTTGTGTTACTCCTTCTCCAAGGCTACCATCATTCATTGGCCTTCTTAAAGTTTTATAATAGAATAACAGAGTTGGAAGGGACCTTGGAGCTCTTCTAGTCCAACCCCCTGCTCAAGCCAGAGACCCCATACCATTTCGGACATAAATTCGGCTGTCAAATCTCTTCATAAAAACCTGCAGTGATGGAGCACTCAATGCCTGAGCTGATAGTTACTCTGGAAAAGTGTAAACGTATCTCTTTTGTAGAAAGGATAGTTGTGTAATTTGAAACCATATCGCTTTGCCAATGCTTTATTTTCTCTGGAAAGATGTATTTGGCTTTAGGAGCTTCTAACTTGAGAACAGCATGTGAGGTTTACAACTTTCATACAAAGGGAGATAAAGGAGAATCAGATAGTATATATACAACTGAGCTCTGAATTCAGAGATGGTGCCACATAGGAAGGAAAAAGCAGAAAAGGAAGGAAGTGTTGGAAGAAATATCCTTCTGGGTTCAGTTCCAAGTGGGGAAAAAGACACTGGAAACATGGAGACTGCTTGGAAAGATGGTTTAATGGTGGACAGAAATCACATGGCTTGAGTTCCTGAACAGAATCACATGGCTTGAGTTCCTGAACAGAATCACATGGCTTGAGTTCCTGAACAGAATCACATGGCTTGTGTTCCTGAGCAGAAAAGGGGCAGAGATGTTGAGAGTCCATCGGTTTTATGCCCTCTCTGAGCTTTGAACTTCCTGGGGCACAGGAAGAGTATCCTGATTGATTGTCAGACTACCAGAGGGTGGGGGTCTTAGCTAGCCTTGCTGGCTGATGTAATCTTCCCAGGTGCCATGTGGTGAGTTTCTGTTGCTAGATCGGTCCTATTGTGTTGCAGATGATGATCCATTGACAAAGGTGGAGGGAATGAGTGAGCTTGGCTGAGGCCTTAATGGCCCATTGACAAAGTTGGGGGGAGGCAGGAAGCTGCAGGGAGCTGCTTTGTCTTTAAAACATGTTTCTCCATTTTGCATCCAGGGAAATATAATATTCTGCCTTTTTAATATTTCCTAAAATATTTCATTCTTCTAGGAGAGGGGTGAGTGCTAACTTCCTATGGACGGACGGACGGAAGGAAGGAAGGAAGGAAGCAAGGAAGCATGGAAGGAGTTTATAATGAGTGTGGGGGAGGGTTTTAGGGAAGTCTTACCTTAGCACTTGGCCACCACAAGTGCCCCTGACACAAGTCCCATGTCATGCCCACCCTGGCCACATCCACTTCAATCACGCCCACCATGCCCACCCTCATCCTTGGCCACACCCCCCCCCCCCAGCCATCCAAGGTCAAACACAACCCTGATGCGGCCCCCAATGAAATTGAGTTTGACACCGCTGAGGTAAAGAGTCAACTGCAATCTCCATTATTGGTAAAGAGACTTATCTCCTTGCTGGATGAGTCAGAAAAAATTTCTTAACATGGAAATATCTTGGATTTAAGTGGGAAATAATTCAGTTGCTGGGATTCTCATAACCTCATCTCATTCATCTCAATAAATTTTGCTAAAAACAGTCTGTGAGACTCATGGTTGGAAAAGAAGCAGTGTTCGAATATCTCAGGGGCTGCCATAAAGAAGTGGGTTGGGTCAAACTATTCTCCAAAGCACCTGAGGGCAGGACAAGAAGCAATGGATGGAAACTAATCAAGGAGAGAAGCAACCTAGAACCTAGGAGGAATTTCCTGACAGTCAGAACAATTAATCGATGGAATGATTTGTCTCAAGAAGCTGTGAGTATCCCAATATTAGAAATTCTTAAGAAGAGATTGGCCAACTTGAAATAGTGTAGCGTTTCCTGCTTGAGCAGGGGGCTGGACTAGAAGACTTCCAACTCTGTTATTCTGCTCTGTTAATTATGTTTACAACATTGAGTTTTCCTTCTAGTTGGCATTGTTGAGATGGGGAGGACAAGTAGCTTTTAATAGATGGGAAATGAAGATGCTGTCTTCCAGCTGGGGACAGGAGGGGGATCATAACTGATGTTAGCAGTGGGCACAGCAAAATCAAAACTGTTTTAGTTTTGCTTCCTCCTCTGGAATGGGAAGAGTACACATTAATAAAGCTGAGGAGAGAAGCACTGGGCACAATCATGGTAGGCAGGAAGGGATCACGAAAGTGCTGGGTTGCTCCCAGTTCGGTCCAGTTTTTGCGAACCGGTAGTAAAAGTGGCGGGAGGCTCCGCCCACCCACCCGGATGTCATCATGGACGATCTGCACATGCGCAGAAGCGCACATATGCAAATGAAGCAAGCGCACATGCACTCCCGTTGTGAACCGGTAGTAAAGGTAAGTAGAACCCACCCCTGGTTCACTAATGAAATGGTGAATGGTGGATATTGGTATTCTATGCAGTGCTCAACATTGTGTATTATGGGTCATTCTGGACAAGCTGCAGCTTCTGTTCTATTCAAGGCAGCCCCTTGTAGAACCCATTGCAGTAGTCTAACCAGAAAGTGATTAATCAATAACTTCCCTGGAGATGAAGATGGATTAAATGCTCTCTGTATTATAAGAATCTCCAGCCATTGATTTCTCCAAAATGCTGGAAAGTTGTATTTCATCTGGTGAACCTTTATCATTTATATGAATGTTGCCAGAGAACAATCTAAAAAAGTAATCACTGTAGGTCATTTATTTTAGGGATTTCTGGGCATAAAAGTCAAGAAAATATGCTGTAGATCAGTGAGCCCCAACTTTTTGGGCACTAGGGACTGGTTCCTTGGAGACAGGTTTTTCTGCTGTCCGGAGGGGGAAAGGTTTTGCCTGCTGCCTGCATCCCACGGATGGGACTTGGCTTGTTTGCATGGCCCAGTTTCTGCCATGCCTGGTGCTGGTTCATGAGCCAGGGTTTGGAGACCCCTCCTATGGATCTCCTTCATGCATGAGATGTATAAGGATAAAAATCAGCAAAATGAATAATTTAATGATCAGGAACAAACTCCACTGTTTGAGATTGGAGGAAGTATGAATGGAATACACTGTCATTGCTACAGCCAGGGAGAAAGAAACATATTAAAAGTATTCTTGGTCTGCATATTTTCCATGTGGTTATGATCCTGAGCAGAGAGTGTCCTCAGGAAAAAAAATCTAAGTTATTCCACTAGCAGGCCTTTTGGACTACAATAAGACAGAGAGTCAACAGAAGGACAGAGAGTCCTGGAAATGGAAACCAAAATATCCAGAATCTGTGGGCCCTGGATTTCCTACCTTTTCTAAACAATGTTTTCCCAGGATCCTGGTTGTCCTTGCTATTCATTAATCAAATTCCCAAGATGAATCCTCAGGAGACCTTGTTAGGAGATCTTGTTAGAGAAAAAAGTCCTTTCGTCTCTCTAGAATTTCTGATCCTCTAGGAGTCAAGTGATTTTATAGACTCCTTTATTCCTTTAATGTTGGATGATTTTTCCAGAGAAAGGGATGCATGGAGAATCACTTATGGTGAGCTGATCTTCAAGATCTTAAATTTTTAGTGCCTTTCAGGTTTTTCACTAGAAGAAATTTTCCATCTTTCTAAAAATATTAAAAAACAAATCTAAAGTAAGGTCAATTCATTCCCTTGGTTCATGTTTGGTGGGTTGGTTCTTCCTGTTGTACAACTCCATGAAAGCTTTTATTGATCCAACATACTAATAGTAGTGTACTGTGGTGTAATCATGTAGATTTCAAGAATAGGAAGTCTAGTTCATTTTTAAAAAAATGTTATGAAGAATTCTTTAATTGTTCATTTTTCTTCTTTTCCTAAGGCTATGATAATGAAGAAAGAGAACTGGACCTGTTTGACCGAAATTGTCCTGCTTGGCTTCTCAGATTTTCAGCCTATGCGAGAACTTCTGTTTTGCCTGGTTCTAATATTTTACCTCATGTCTTTGATGGGCAACAGCTTGATTTTGATCCTCACCATTTTCAGTCCTACCCTGCACACCCCGATGTACTTCTTCCTCTGGAACTTGTCCTTTTTGGAAATTGGCTACACTTCCTCCATCAGCCCAAAGTTGTTAGTGAACCTATTATCAGACAATCAGAACATATCCTTTTGGGGCTGTGAATGTCAAATGTGTTTCTTCATTCTCTTTGGTATCACTGAGTGTTGTCTTCTTTGTGTTATGGCATATGATCGCTACGTTGCCATTTGCAAACCCTTGCAATACCCATATATCATGAGCTTCAGGGAATGTGGTAAACTTGCTGCTGCTTCATGGGTCATTGGTGTTTCTGTGGGTCTTGGGCAATCTATATCAATCTTTACCCTTCCCTTCTGTGGGTCAAATAGAATCAGCCATTTCTTCTGTGATCTTATGCCTGTTCTGAGACTGGCTTCCACCAATACTTACAAAAATGAAGTGGCCATTGCCACAGTCACAGTTCTATTTATTCTGGTACCTCTTTTGCTCATCCTGTTTTCCTACATCCTCATCATTTCCACTATTCTCACAATGCCACTGGCCAAGAACAGGCACAAAGCATTTTCCACTTGTTCTTCACATCTCACCGTGGTCTGCATTTTCTATGGAACCTGCATTGTTACCTACATCTGTCCCAACTCAGAATATACCATGGACAGTAGCAGGTTCCTTGGCCTGCTCTACACAGTAGTGACCCCAAGTTTAAATCCCATCATTTACAGCTTGAGGAATAAAGAGATAAAAGCTGCTTTCAAGAAATCTATAGCAAGGAAACAGATCCTCTTTATGGGATAATACAAGTGTATCCATAGGCTTGATGTCTTTAATACAATGTGGTTGTCGTGAACATATTTATGGCGTAGAATGGACTCCAGGGAATACCAGTTTCAGATTTCACCCTTCACAGCAGAATGATTCAGACAGATTGATTTAAAACAAGGAGAGAGCCCTGAAAGATAACCTAAGTTTATTATTGTGGTAGAATTAAAATAAAGATTGACTGCCCATTTATTTAAAAAGAGAGCTGTTGGACAGTTCTTAAAATCTAAAGAAAAGGGAGGAAAAAGGAAGGAGATAAAATATGCAATCAGGGTGCGACTATGGAGCAATGGAGAAGACTACCAAGACTAGCTGGGGCTTTGTTTATTTTTTTGGGGAAAAAAAGGAGGCACTATTCCATAAATACAATTTCTGTGTAGGGAATTACAATATTTTGCTTTCCCAGAGCTCTTTTCAACTTGCCCCATCTTGTCCTTCTGCAAGTTTAATATCATTCCTTGGCTTTGCAAGGTTTTATACCTGAGTTGATAGTTAGTTATTCTGGAAAAGTGTTTTTGTAGATGAGATGATTGCATAATTTGAAATTACACAGCTGTCCCTTGGCTTTATTTTTGCTAGGAAGATATATTTGGCTGAGCACCTTCTAACTTGAGCTGCAGAAATACTAGCATGTGACGTGGAAAGGGAGATCAAGGAACATCAGACAGTATTATTTATTCAAGTACTATGAGGACCCAGATTATTGGGGGAAGTATGCTGACTCTGTAAACCGCTTAGAGAGGGCTGTAAAGCACCGTGAAGGAGTATATAAGTCTAAGTGCTATTGCTACATATACTGCTGAGCACTGAATTCAGAAATGTACCATATAGGAACTTTAGACTAATTTTGATTTTTTTCAAATATTCCCTGAAATAGCGATTTTATTAGAATTGCAACAATAAACTATGCTCTTTCTTACCATCCACTTATGCATTGATATGAGATTAATGTTTTATTATCCTGTACTGAAATATTTCTTATTCTCATTCTTCACTGACAAACCTATGGAACCCTTGATTTAACATCTACAGATGGAATAGTTACAACTTGGGTGACCTAACAACTATGCACAGGAGGTAGCTAGTTAGATTTGCCCTTCTGCCACTGAATGCAGAAATCCAGATAATCCTCTGGATATTCTCCAAATGCCATTCCAGAACAGACTGCAGCCATAGTAGCATTTCAGTAAGAGGGTTGACAAAGTATATGAGAACGGTATAACTTTTAACATAAAAGTAATCCCTTATCAAAATCTAATATTGAGGCATGTTCATTCCAGAGAAGTAGTCCTTATGATACTCTGAATACAAGCTGTTTCTGTAATTCCTGAAATTTTTCTTTGATGGAAACTTTTAGAAAAAGTTTTTTTTCCTAAATCAGCTTCGCTTAAGATGTTCATCCTCCTGATATGTTAGAAGAAAGCATTTTCATGAGGTCGCAAAGGTGCTTTTTCAAGAGGCAACTCGATTTTCTTTCCTTGAAGATTTTTTCCCCTTGAAGATGTTTTACTTTCCATCCAAGAAGCTTCTTCAGTTCTTCAGTGCTTCAGTCAGAATTGAAGAAGCTTCTTGGATGAGAAGTGAAATATCTTCAAGGAAAAGCATCTTCTAGGAAAGAAAGTCCAGTTGTATTTTGAGAAAGCATATTTGGGACAGCCATGACCTGGGTGAGTAAGAATCTCTGTCAGATATATACTGATGGTCGTGCTCATTCAGTCTATGAGGAAGTTATTTAGGCCATACAGCTTCAGGTTTAAAAGTTATTTTATTATTTACAAATATACAATAATGAACAGGGTGTCCTGTTGCATTTGTTACCCTAACTGTATGACTCAGAGGTTGAGAGGGAGAGAAGTTCACTGTTGTCTTGCTGAGATGGATGGGAAGATTAGGGAAGATATCCAATTGATTTGTGGGTATGACTCCAATAAGGGAGTTCATTGGTTTATACAGTCACATGGGATGTCTGTAGACTTAGAAGACTTAACCCCTTCTGGTGCCTGGGGCATCATACGTAGGCAATATCTGACAATCTCTATAGATAGCTTTCAAAGGATTGGGCCTTTCTGGATATTTGAACCTAGATCTATATAGATCTCCTTTATTGTGATTTTAGGAGTCTGAAACAGGCCAGTTCAGTAGTGTCTTTTCCTCTGGAAGATCTTATCTCAACTGGTTAGTATGGTCCCCTCCAGTGGTGGGTTGCCCCCGGTTTGGACCGGTTTGCAAGAACCAGTAGTAAAACCAGCGGGAGGCACCGCTGACCACCACGGATGTTGTCATTGGCAATCTGCGCATGCGAGATTGCCAAAGCGCGCATGTGTGTGTGATCCTGTTGTGAACCGGTAGTAAAGGTAAGTAGAACCCACCCCTGGTCCCCTCCCTTTTAATATTCAGAAGTGCCACTAGATGCTTCTTTTCCCTAAGTCTTCCAAGGCAGAGTATCAGGTAATGAAGAATGCTGGGCATTGGGGTCTCATTTTGAGTTTAGTGGAATGTTTGGGTGTTTGTTAATGAATAATTGAAGAGTCCTCCACTCCTCTGCTCGCAACAAAATACCTTATGCCACCAGACTTGAAATTCTGGGTTTAGAAAACTTAGAACTATGCTGCCTTCGGTATGACCTAAGCGTAGCTCATAAAATCATCTGCTACAATGTCCTACCAGTCAATGACTACTTCAGCTTCAACCACAACAATACACAAACACACAATAGATACAAACTTAAAGTGAACTGCTCCAAACTCGATTGCAGAAAATATGACTTCAGCAACAGAGTGGTCAATGCCTGGAATGCACTACATGACACTGTGGTTTCATCCCCAAACCCCCAAAATTTTAACCTTAGATTGTCTACTGTTGACCTCACCCCATTCCTAAGAGGTCTGTAAGGGGCGTGCATAGGAGCACCAGCGTGCCTACTGTCCCTGTCCTAATGTTTCCTCTATTTTATGTATCCAATCCATGTTTATACTTATTACCTAACACATTCTTGACAAATAAATAAATAAATAAAAATAAATTTAGTTGTTACTTTTTCCATGTAGCCCAGGTCAGAAATTGACTTCACCAGGTTGATTGAAACTCTACAAATTGATCTGGCCTATAATAACAGAATCTTGAAAGCTTGACTCAGCCTCTTATACCTGAGTGAATGAGGATGGAGCCAATCAGAGCTTCTTTCTCAGGATTTCCATGTTTCCTTTTATTTTTGTAACCATGTCTGCATCCTTTTTCTGACATCATATCTCTGCCTCTCTAATAAAATATAGATTTTTAAAAAGATACTTTATGATGTCATCTTCTGAAAATCTTGGCTAGGTGGAGCAATCAGTAATTTTCTATATCAAGAAAACATTCATAAATGCTACTCCCAGTCAGATCTGGTGGTGGGATTTAGCCAGTTCGCACCACTTTGGGAGAACCAGTTGTTAACTTTCTGAGCAGTTTGGTAAACTGGTTGTTGGAAGAAATAATTAGGGCAGAGAACTGGTTGTTAAATTATTTAAATCCCACTAATGGTTGGATCCCCTGCGAACCATTCAATTCCTACTAATATGTGATGCTAACACAATCATGCACTCTTCAAATTATAAAATCCAGGATGGATTTGCTTATAATTTCAATCTCTTCATCCGCCCAATCATACAAAAGTCTAGGTGAATCACTACTTAATCCAACAATGTGAATATTTAACTATGAACAAACTATAGTAATTTGAGATTCAAATTGTGTGAGAATGGAAGAAATGGGAAAGGAACTGGAATAAAATTGGAATTTCTTCAGTTTAGGAAAAAGGAGAGATATTAAAATTATCTCAAAGTTACAGAAATTGTAAATGAAAATATCCAGTATCTGAGATCACTGGTTTCTTAATTCTGTTGTGGAGAGTGTATTTCTCTGGGGCCAGGGTGTCTTCTAGTATTAATTTACTAGATTCCCAGGATGAATCTTTGAGTTTCTTTCATGAGACCTTGTTAGAGAAAAAATCCCCCAGTCTCTCTGGAATTTTGGAACCACTAGGAGTCTAGAGGCTTCTTCAGACTTGTTAATGTCAGCTCCTATAAACAGCCTACTTTATTCATTTTTTCTTGAGGAAGGAATGCATAAACGCTCATTTTCAAGATCTTGAATTACCAGTGAATGTTACAGCATGTGCAGTGTTCCTTAAGAAGAAATATCCCATCTCTATAAAAATCATCAAAAAACCATTCATAAAGTAAGATCGATACTTCATAAATAAACAAGGTCAGGTTAGGTGCTCTGGTTCTGGTTGGTATGCAACTTCATGAAAATAAGTTTCATTTTTGAATGAGAGACTGAGAAATATTAAGAGAATTTTATCATCAGCAGTATAATTGTAAAAAGTTCTTAATTCAAATCACTAAAAATTGAGCTCATTCTTACAATGGCCAGACTCTCTGAAATAAGAAAGAATTAAATAGGCAAAGCTGTGTCACGCTGAAATTTAGTCTTCACCTTAAACACAAGAGAGTCAAAATTAAATTGTGAGCATTGAAAATTCTGACAAATCAGTTCTAAAAAAAGAGGGAATTATTGTGTGATTCATTAAAATGGTATAATTGCAAAATAGTATGTAGGACACCAAGTTAGATGAGCAGTCTCCAGTTTTCAAGAACTTGTTCCAATTAATTACTTTTGATAAATGTGAAGGATATAGAAAATAAGTACCTAGTGTGAAAAGGCTATTCATTGTTAATAGCTGCTAAAATTGATTGATCAGTTGGGTGTCATCAAGTTGGTGTTGACTCTAAATTGTCTGTGGGATGATCTGTCCCTTACTTGATCCCTTACTTCAGGTTTCCCAAAGATGCACCTTTGGCACTTAGACAATATAACTTGCTCATCCTCTTCTCTTTCCTCTCATCTTTTCCAGCAATAGAACTTTTTCCAGAAACGCTGATCTCTGCATAATATGTCCAAAGTAATATAAGTCTGATGATTTGTACATTTGGTGAGAACTCTGAAATGACTTGTTTAAGGATCCACTTGTTTATTTTCTTGGGTGTACATGATATTCTCAAGCGTGTTCTTTAAAACCGATGTTCAGACATTTTAATACACTTTCCATTCTTATTCCTCAAAGGTGAAATTATTAAGAAACAAATGTAATTTTTATTTCACATTTGTTTTGTGTTCTCAGGCTTCAATCTGAACAATATTATGAAAAAAGACAACCACTCCTGTTTGACCGAGATCGTCCTGTTGGGCTTCTCAGATTTCCAGACAGTACAAGAACTTTTATTTTGCCTGGTTCTAATATTCTACTTCATAGCCTTGATAGGCAACAGCCTGGTTTTGCTTCTCACTCTTACCAGCCCTAGTCTTCATACCCCAATGTACTTCTTCCTCTGGAACTTGTCCTTTGTCGAAATTGGCTACACCTCCTCCATCAGCCCAAAGATCCTAGTGAATGCATTATCAGACAGCCAGAACATATCATTTTGGGGCTGCGGAATTCAATTGTGTTTCTTCCTTCTCTTTGGTACCACTGAGTGTTGTCTACTTTGTGTCATGGCATATGACCGCTATGTTGCCATTTGCAAACCCTTGCAATACCCATATATCATGAACTTCAGGGAATGTGCTAAGCTTGCTGCTGCTTCATGGGTCATTGGTGTTTCTGTGGGTCTGGGGCAATCTATATCAATCTTTACCCTTCCCTTCTGTGGGTCAAATAGAATCAGCCATTTCTTCTGTGACCTTATGCCTGTTCTGAGACTGGCGTCCACCAATACTTACAAAAATGAGGTGGCCATTGCCACAGTAACAGTTCTAGTTATTCTGGTACCCCTTTTGCTCATCCTTTTTTCCTACATCCTCATCATTTCCACTATTTTCACAATGCCGCTGGCCAAGAACAGGCACAAAGCATTTTCCACTTGTTCCTCACATCTCATTGTGGTCTGCATTTTCTTCGGGACTGGCGTTTTTACCTACATTCATCCCAGCTCAGAATATTCCATGGATAGTAACAGATTCCTTGCTGTGCTCTACACAGTAGTGACTCCAAGTTTGAACCCCATCATTTACAGCTTGAGGAATAAAGAGATAAAAACTGCTTTCATGAAATCTGTAACAAGGAAGCAGATCTTCTTTACTGAATAATCCTAGTATACCCATAAATTTGTTCTCTTCAACAGAATTCAATTGTTGTGAACATAAATATAGGGTAAAATGCATATATTAGTGGCAGATTTCACCCTTTATCACATAATGATCTGGATAGATTTATTTAGAAGAAGGAGAGAGCCCTGAAAGTTAATTTAAGTACATTATTCTGATAGAATTCAGGCAAAGCTTATTTGCCCATTTATTGAAAAGGAAAGATACCAGGCTGCTTACAAAGTCTAAAGAAAAGGGTGTCAAAAGGAAGAAGATAAAATATGCTTTCAAGAAGTCAGTAGCAATTAGGATGTGAGAATGAAACAATGGGAAAGATGACCAAGTCAGTTGGGAAGGCAATGTTCTATAAACACAATTTCTGTGTAGGAAGTTGTAATCTTTTGCTTTCCTAGACCTCTGCATACCTTGTGCTATCTTTGTCTTTTCCAAGTTTACCATCAGTCCTTGGCCTTTGCAAAGTTTTATATCAGAATAACAGAGCTGGAAGGAGCCTTGAAGGTTTTCTAGTCCAATCTCTGCTCTGCCTTATATCATTTCAGATGAGTGGTTTTCCGAGCTCTTCTTAAAAATCGACAGTGGTAGAGCACCCAATGTCTGATCTGATAGTTACTCTGGAAAAGTGTAAAAGTATCATTTGTTTAGAAGGGATAATTATATTATTTGAAACCATATAGCTGTTCCATTGCTTTACTTTTTCTGGGAAGATGTATTTGTCTTAGTAGCTTCTAACTTTAGGTGTAGAAATAGGAGCATGTGAGATTTACTACTTTCATGGAAAGGGAGATAAAGAAATACCAGGCAGTATTATTTATTGAAGTATATATGCAACTGAGCACTGAATTCAGAGATGGTACCACATAGAAACTTTAAATTAATTTTGATTTTTTTTAAAAAAAAATATTCCTGGATATATTGGTCTTCTTAGAATTGCAACAATAATAAACAAACTCTGTTCTTTCTTATTAGAAAACCCTTTATCCATTTATCATTTGTATGAGATCAGTGTTTTATTATCCTGTATTGATATATCCTCTATCCTGTACTGACAAACTTATTGAATTCCTGTTTTAACATTTACAGATGGAGTAGTTACAACTTGGGTGACATAACAACTATACAAGGAGGTAGCAAGCTAGGTCTCCCTTTCTGTCACTGGTTGCAGAAATCCAGATCTTTCTCTGAATATTCTCATAAGGTCAATCTAGCTTCAATAAGAGGTTTGACAAAGTATAAGAGAACTATAAAATTAAGATAAAAATAGTCCCTTATTGAAATCTGGGCTAGGGAATCTGGGCTAGATGGAGCAATCAGTAAATTTCAATATCAATAAAGTAATTAACAAATGGTACTCTCAGTTGGCTCCCGTATTCAATTTCTGCTAAATCGATAAAAGTGCTATCATAGCAACAGCAATATGCACTCTTAAAACTATGAAAGCCAGGACTGATTTGCTTATAATTTTAATTTTTACATATCCCCAATTATAGGAGAATCTAGATGAATCACCAGAGGAAACCCAACAATGAGAATATTTAATTATAAACAAACAATACTACTTGAGAGCCAGATCATGTGAGCATCAGGTGGTATGGAAGAAATGGGAAAGGAATTGAAATAAAATTGAACTTTCTGGAGCTCAAGGAAGAGAAGAAATATTAAAATCAGCCCCAAAGTTTTTCACACAGTTGTTGATTCCATGGCAGGAGTTTAGGCACAATATCTATTATGCCACTGTAATAATCTTTTGAACTAAATTCCCTATATGAGTGCATTAGCATGGAAAATGGTTAGGGAGTCATGGAAATTGTAAATGAAAATATCCAGTATCTGAAGCCACTGGGTTTCCTAACTCAGCTGTAGGGAATGCTTTTCCCTAGGTCCACGTTGTCTTCTGGTATTAATTTACCAGATCCCCAGGATGAAACCTTGGACATTTCATGAGACCTTGTTAGAGAAAAAATTCTCCAGTCTCTCTGGAATTTTGGAACCTCTAGGAGTCCAAGGGCTTCTCCAAATTTGTAATGTCAGCTCCACTAAACAACGTACAGTATATTTATATTTTTCCTGAGAAAGAAATGCATAAAGACTCATCTAAGGCAGTAGAATTTTGAAGACCTTGAATTGCCAATGAATATTACAGCATGTGGAGTGTTCCTTAAGAAGAAATATTATCTCTATAAAAACCACCAGAAAACTATTCACAAAGTAAGATTGATATATCATAATTTATCAATGTCAGATTTGGTGGAATTGTTCCTTGAGATACTCAACTTCATGAAAAGAAGTTTTATTTTTGAATAATAGTCTGAAGAATATTAAGAGAATTTTTATCATCAGCAATGTAGTTATAAAAAGTTTTTTATTTCAAGGAAACTCAGTTGAGTTCATTCTTACAATGATCAGAATCTCTGAAATAATAAAGAATTAAATGAACAAAGGCGTGTCACCTTGAAATCAAGTCTGTGCCCTAAACTCAAGAGGGCCATATTTAAATTCTGAGCATTGAAAATTCTGACAAATCAATTCTGAACAAAAGAGAATAACTGTATGATTCATTAAAATGATATAATTGCAAAAAAAAATATAAAATATGTAGGACACTAAATTTAAATCAGCAGTCTCCAATTTTCAATTAACTTGATTCAGTTGACTACTTTTGAGTAAATGTGAGGGATGTTGGATATAAGTATCTATTATAGAATAGAATAGGATAGGATAGGATAGGATAGGATAGGATAGGACAGGACAGGACAGGACAGGACAGGACAGGACAGGACAGCATAGCATAGCATAGCATAGGATAGGATAGGATAGGATAGGATAGGATAGGATAGGATAGGATAGGATAGGATAG
>WNWU01013601.1:2105978-2122647 GCA_012654045.1 Ptyas mucosa
AGGATAGGATAGGATAGGATAGGATAGGATAGGATAGGATAGGATAGAATTCTTTATTGGCCAAGTGTGATTCGACATACAAGGAATTTGTCTTGGTGCATACGCTCTTGGAGTACATAAAAGAAAAGATACATTCGTCAAGAATCATAAGGTACAACGCTTAATGATAGTCATAGGAAAACAGTCAATATAAATCTTAAGGATACCAGCAACAAGGTTACAGTTATACAGTCATAAGTGGGAGGAGATGGGTGATTGGAATGATGAGAAGATTAATAATAATGCAGACTTAGTAACTGAGGAAATTATTTGTTTAGCAGAGTGATGATGGTTCGGGAAAAAACTGTTCTTGGGTCTAGTTGTTCTGGTGTGCAGGGCTCTATAGCGTCGTTTTGAGGGTAGGAGTTGAAACAGTTTATGTCCAGGATGTGATGGGGTCTGTAAATATTTTCACAGCCTTCTTTTTGACTCGTGTTGTATACAGGTCCTCAATGGAAGGCAGGTTGGTAGCCATTGTTTTTCCTGCAGTTCTAATTATCCTCTGAAGTCTGTGTCTGCCTTGTTGCGGAACCAAAGAAGACAGTTATAGAGGTGCAGATGACAGATTCAATTATGAAAAGGCTATTAATTGTTAACAGCTGCTAAAATTGATTGATCAAGTAGGTGCTATCAAGTCAGTGTTGACTCTAAATTATCTGCATGATGATCTGTCCGTAATCTGGTCCTTCAGGTTTTCTAAGGATGCATTTATTGTCACTGCAACTTAGTCCATGTAACTTGCTCATTGTTTCCCTCTTCTCTTTCCTTCTACCTTTCATAGCAACAAAGCTTTTTCCAGAAACCAACTCTTTGCATAATATGTCCAAAGTAAAATAATTTAAATCTGATGATTTATGTCTTGAGAACTCTGGCTTGACTTGCTTATTAGGTCCACTTGTTTATTTTTTTGGCTATCCACGATATTCTCAGGTATATTCTACAAAACCAATGTTGAGAGACTTTAATAAACTTCCCATTCTTATTCTTCAAAGCTAAAATTGCTAAGAGAGGAGTGTAATGTTTATGTCACATTCTTCTTGTTTTCTTAGACTTCAGCCTGGATAATACTATGAAGAAAGACAACCAGTCCTGTTTGACTGAGATGATCTTGATAGGTTTCTCAGATTTCAAGACAATACAAGAGCTTTTATTTTGCCTAGTTCTAATATTCTACTTCATAGCCTTGATGGGCAACAGTCTGGTTTTGATCCTCACTATTTTAAGTCCTACCCTTCACACCCCAATGTACTTTTTCCTCTGGAACCTGTCTTTTTTGGAAATTGGCTATACCTCATCCATCAGTCCAAAGATGCTAATGAACTTATTAACAGAGAATCAGACTATATCCCTTTGGGCTTGTGGATGTCAAATGTGTTTCTTTGTTCTTTTTAGTGTCACCGAATGTTGTCTTCTTTGTGTCATGGCATATGACCGCTATGTTGCCATTTGCAAACCTTTGCAATACCCACATATCATGAACTACAGAGAATGTGCTAATTTTGTTGCTGCATCATGGGTCTTTGGGATTTTGATGGGTTTGGGGCAATCTATTTCAATCTTCACCCTTCCTTTCTGTGGGTTGAATAGAATCAGCCATTTCTTCTGTGATATTATGCCTGTTTTAAAACTGACTTCCACCGATACTTACAAAAATGAAGTGGCCAATGCCATACTAACCATGGTTTTTGCCCTGGTACCCCTTTTGCTCATCCTTTTTTCCTACATCCTCATCATCTCTACTATTCTCATGATGCCAGTGGCCAAGAACAGGCAGAAAGCATTTTCCACTTGTTCCTCACATCTCACTGTTGTTCTTCTCTACTATGGAACAATCACTGCTGCCTACATTCATCCCAACTCAGGGAATTCTCAGGATAATAACAGGTTTCTTGCCCTACTCTATACGGTAGTGACACCAAGCTTGAACCCCATCATTTACAGTTTGAGGAACAAAGAGATAAAAGCTGCTTTCAAGAAAACAGTAGGAAAGTTTTGTGTCTTCCTTAGGTAAAAATCCAGTTATATCAATTGGTTTCATCTCTTAATATGGTGACTGCCTTTGTGAACATATTTATGGGTAGAAGCAATTGTAGAAAATAACATTAGTCAATGTTATCTTTAGAAGAACACAGAGATGGGGTTAGATTTATTCAAAAAAAGGGGGAGAGCCATGTCAGGATACCTAAATTTATTATTTTGATAGAATTCAAGAAAAGGATTGATTGGCAAGTTCCTTACAAGGATGGCTGCCACTGTCATAGCAAGCTCAGGTTCAGATGAGAAGACTGACAATTAGCATCCCGTTCCAGTGTTGCTGTCTGAGTAGCTGCAAAGGAGATGGGGCCATCCAGGGACCAGTAGGCACAGCTGCTGCCAGTCTCTGAAAATGAGGATTCATCGCTTCCCAGTGCAATAACTCACTGTGTGGAGAGCAGAGCAGAGCAGAGCAAAAGCATTCTGTAAGGCTCCGTACAAAAAAAGGACCTTGCCCTTCCAAATGAGCAACATTGGAATTGCTTGTCAAAGGTGACCTGGATGACTGAGAATATCCATAGAAGTTGGGGTTCCTTCTGTTTAAGAACAGCAAGCTCCAGTCTCTCTGTTGGCAACAACTGACTCTGTGTGTCTTGTCTCCCAACATGAAACCTCAGAACTTTGACTCTAGATCTGGACTGGCTGATGAACCTTTTGCATCTGGACCCTTGGACTTTGTTTGACCAGTCTTGTGCCTCCTATTTTGGACTAGAACTCTCCTAAGGCACGATTACTTGACTTTTGGGGACTTGTCTCTCTGCTGTGAGCATGTATGTTGTTGAGCGCATGTTTCCTTTGCCACTTGTTTATTTACTTCACAAAGTTAATATATCTGGTGTTGAGACTAGGACACATCCTCTCCAGTGTATAAATCTTCTATGTATATAAAAATGGATGTGTGTGTGTGTATGTTCCAGCATAACTCTGGAATGCCTCGAGCAATTTTAACCAAGCTTGGTACACCGATGACTTACTCTCTGGAAAAAAAATACTGGGTGGGTGGGTGGGTGGGTCAGACACCCCTAACACCCCTCGGTGTGTGTGTTTTGTTAAGATACAGCCTGTTGTGCCTTAAAATGGCTTCTACTGTATAGCACAGTGGAGTTGCCATGGTAATGGCTTCTGTTCTGCCCCAGCTATAGATCCCAAAGAACACAGCACACATAAACTCTGAACCAAACTTAGTTTACTCAAAAATGCAGTTAGCAAATGCTGGCTGTTAATAAAGCATTCTTAACAGCCTGCCAGAATTCCATAGATAAGATATTCAGAGTCTTACTGGAGTTGGCAGAAAGCCCAGAAACAAGGTTTGCAGAGACATCCCAACGCGATGGTTAGCGAACTAAAGTTGTTTCCTGCAGCTTGTTACCAGCTGTGTACTTTCTTAAATAGGCTAAAGGAGTGGCCAATTAACCCCAAGCCTTACTTTTGAGGAGACCTCCTCCTGAGGAACCACTCCTGCCTTTTGGCAGCTCTTTGTGCCTGTGCATTGAGAAGAGGCTCCTCCTCTTCATCCTCTTCACTTAAAGGAGCCTCTGGAGGTTCTGAAGGCCCTGAGTGAATCCCTGCCTCTGGCACCACCTCTTCTTCAGCCTCCTCGCTGTCCGACTTGAGCGCCGGCTGCACAGGCTGCTGGCACAGCACCACACCAGCTTCCTCGTCATCAGGATCAGCAACAATCCGTGCAGGCCGCTGGTGGGCCACAACAGCTTCACAGTATTCCACAAGGGGACTCCCTCTGGGAGAAAATCCAACATTAGAAATTACATTTGGTCCGTATTTTCAACAAGGCTTTGATGATCAATAAAATATTACTGCAACTCGGACTGTCTGCACCACTACAAGACTGACATGACAGCTTAGTGCATATATGACGGACAAGAAGCCACTTCTAAATCAAGATCAGAAAAAAGCATACATGGTATCATTTTACTTGACACTTCTGGGGGCACAGGGAAAACATTTAAAACTAATTTAATTCTCACTGAAATCAAGATGAAGTTGCTCTTCCTGTCTAATATAGGATTGGGATAAATAAATACTCGGGCAATGCCGGATTATCAGCTAGTAGGGATAGCTTTTATGATGTTATCATGCTGGGTAATAAAACATCTGCAAGCAATAACCAAGGCCAGAGAGCACCAAGGACTATTGTAACTGGTGAACAGTTACGCCCTTTTCACCCTCTTGTTCTAAAGGATGTAGATCAAAGGGTTAAATATGTCCACAGAACATGCACATCAGCTTGTTTATTTACTGAATGATAGCTGGTATAAGGTATCATACATTCCTAGATGATGTGAATCTAGGAAATCAAGGTAATTAGAAAAAAATTGCCACACTAAGTATACCTGTTCTTAGAAGATAGAATACCTCCCTCCCTTAGGGTTCTACCAACATACTGTACTTCCCCAAGGAATTAGGGGAAAACCAAAATTTCAGGAAGGCTAATGGGGTCAATTTATTTATTTGTTTGTTTGTTTGTCCAATTTATATGTCACCCTTCTCCGTAGACTCAGGGCAGCTTACAATGCATTATAGCAAAAACTGTTTAAACTCTTGCCGTGGGGCTTCAAAGGGCCATCCTACAGCTGATCAGTGTTAAAAGGCAGTGTGGTGGTAGATAAAAACAAATGAGTAGACCGGTGCCTCCAAAAATAAATGAGTAGACCAGTGCCTGCAAAAATAAATGAGTAGACCAGTGCCTCCAAAAACAAATGAGTAGACTAGTGCTTGCAAAAATAAATGGGTAGATTGGTGCCTCCAAAAACAAATGAGTAGACCAGTACAGCTCTGCAAGCAGTTAAAAGCCTAGTAGACAGTACTTCTGCTAAATCCTAAAGAACTGTCACATGACCATCAAGCCACACCCACAAAATAAGCCACACCCATAGAACTGGTAGTAAAAAATTGTAGAACTCACCCCTGCATCTATGTCAAAACTGAACAGCCCTCTCTCAACATAGGGGGAGGGATACAACATCATCTATATCCAATGTACAACACAGTCCTTTCAAAGTTCCAAGAAGGCTCCACCCCCATTTGTACCACTCAGGTGATCCTGGTGTCTCATTTTGTGCTTATGGGATGTTTTTTAAGTTTAGGATTTAACTAACTAACTATGGAGAATGTTCTTATGGATATTTATTATTACCTTTATTTATAATGTAAGCACCTGGAATATTGGTTAGATGAACAGCCTTTACAATTTAGATGACTTCATTATTATTATATTATATTACCTATATTAAGATCTAATGAAATATTAGAATTCTAAGTTCCCCCCCCACCTCCTTCACCATATTTTCTTCTCCTTTACCTGAATATATATCTATATATCTAATTAATTATTAATTACTAGAGTGTTAAGGATATTTATAGAAGTAATTCATAATCCAATAAGATTAACCTTTATTTGGAAGATCTACAACATATAGACCATAGATCCTAGACACTATTACTGATCATAAATAACAATATTGAAACACAATAAGAGTAGTCCAGTGCATGAAATTTTGGGAGAACCTACAAAAAAGAGATAAGATGACAAGTACCGGAACAACCATTATAACCAAAACGAATAAGAAAATGATCTCAAACCAAGTCTCCCTTACAACATCCCCTGCCCAACAGAGATCTATAGAAACCATGCTTGGAACAGGAAAAGAAAAGATGGGCTCTATTTCCAGCATACAAAATATTCAGTCAACCTTGGCAAGGATACAGGAATCGATGAATAAGACCCAGAAAACGATTGCTAACAACCATGAGGAGACAAAAAGAAATCACAATGATTTGAAATCTGATGTGGGAGAGATAAACGATAACATAAAGAAAATGGATGACAAGATAGAAAGGATCCAGCAAAACATTGCCAAAAACGAACAAAGGATTCAAAAGACAGAACTTAAAATGGAACAGACGATCAAGAAAGTAGAAATGGTGGAACAATAACAAATACCAAGTAATTGAGAACTCGAAGACTCACTTACTTACCTGGAAATGGAAAAATCATCATTCTATTTAAGGTTCCAGAATATAACAGAAACCAAAGAGGAAGACTTGGGAGAAACCATGATGGAGATTTTCACTGAAAAAACAGAGAGATAAGGATGACATACAAAGGGATATTGATGAAGTTTATAGGGTACATATCAATTATGCACGTAGGAACAAACTGCCAAAGGAAGTGCATGTCTGATTCACAAAGAAAATGATAAAAGAGGAAATATATAGAAAAATGAGAGAGAACGCGATTTTCAATAAAGGGAAAGAAATAATAACACTGAAACAAATTCCGAGACATGTAAGGGAACAGAGGAAAAATTACAGCTTCCTTACAACACAACTAAATAAAAACAAAGTGATGTTCCGTTGGCTACTACCAGAGGGCATCTTAATCTCATGGCAGGACAAGAAATTTAAGATAGATAGTCTGGAAGGAACCCAAGAATTTTTTGACCAACACTTTGTCCTGGATCAAGAATCCAGAGAGGAATCGGAGAATAAGAGTCAAAAGGAACAATCTATAGAAGAAACAGAAGAGGAACAAGAGAAGAAGAGAAGACTAGAGAGAAAAAGAATGGAGAAAGAAGGAGCAAGGGGAAAAACGCAAAGAATAACAAGAAACACAAGGAAACTAAAGACAACAAATAAATAGGAAGAAAAATGGAACAGGAAATAAAAATGATTTCAATTAATATAAATGGGTTAAATGCCCCAACTAAAAGAATCCGGACATTTACCAAATTACAAAAAATGGAGATGGGTATAATAAATTTAGAGGAAGTCCATATCAAAAAACAACACCAACAGATATGAGAAAATACAAGATTAGGAAACCTTTACTCCTCACTAGCAGAACAAAAGAAAAGAGGCATTGCAGTTTATATTAGGAAACACCTAAAATCAAAAAGGTATATGCAGATGAGGAGGGAAGAGTTTTAACGATTGAATTACAAACGGAATTAAAAACAATATTATTGATTTCGATTTACGTGCCAAATGAGAATCAACGTGCCTTCTTCAAAAATATACATAACAAGGTAAAAGATCTAGACTACGAAAACATTTGCATTATAGGTGATTTCAATGCAATCTTAGACATGGAAAAAGATTATTGGAGTACCAGGAAAAATAAAACTAGGAAAAAGACCCTCCCAGACACTTTTAAGGAAATAGCACAAGAATTATGCCTTCAGGATGCTTGGAGGGAAATAAATAAAGAAAAAAACAACAACAGTATACCTTTTACTCCAATTCACACTCATCCTGGTCCAGAATAGATATGGCCTGGATGACTACGAATCTTAGGAAAGACTTAGAAGAAATAGAAATAATGACAAATATTTGGGCAGATCACAGTCCGGTAAAAATAATTTGGAAAGGCTATCGGAAGAAGAAGAGATGGATGATGAATACTGAGATCTTGAAAGATAAAAACTATGTACAAATGATAGAAAAAGAAATGAAAATATTTTTTGAGATCAACATTAAAGAGCAAACCTCCCTCCAGAACTTATGGGACATGGAGAAAGCCTATATAAGATGCCTGACAATAGCATACTTTGCAAAGAAAAACAAGGAAAAATAACAGAAGAAAGACAATTTATTGAAAGATCTTAAAAAATATGAATGTGAGCTACAGAATGAACCTCAAAACAAAAGGACCAAAGAAAAAGTAAATTTGACAAAACACAAAATAAATTTGATCATACAAACAGAAATAGCCAGGAAAATCAAATCAATAAAACAAAACCATTTCGAACACCCAAACAAGATAGGACGATGGTTGGCAAACAAATTGAAGAAAGAAAAAGAGAGAAGGACAATATATCAATTACAGGACGACACAGGAGAGACATATTATAGGAACAAGGATAAAAAGAACATAGCCAAAACATTTTTCCAAAAACTGTATGAACAGGAAGAGTCCTCAGAAGAAGACATCAAACAATATTTAAATGAAGCTGATATCAAAGAACTGGAAGAAACACATAGGGATCTATTGGACAGGCCAATTACGATGACAGAACTAACAGAGGCGAAGAAGAAACAAAAAACAAATAAAACCCCGGGACCGGATGGTATACCTGCAGAGTTTTACAAATCTTGCCAACACGTAACAGATGAAATTTTACTTGGAGTCCTGAATGATGCACTTCTGGAAGCTACAATTCCTAATTCCTGGACAGAGGCCATTACACTGATACCAAAAGAAGAGACAGACCATACGCATATTAAAAATTACAGACCGATATCACTTTTAAATGTGGACTACAAATTATTTACATTGATTATCACAGAACGACTCAAGAAAATAATTAACGAATACATTCACTCCGATCAAAATGGCTTTATCCCAAAGAGACAGACAAAAAATAATATGAGATTAATAATGGATGTATTAGAATATTATGAAATAAACTCAGATAAACAAGCAGCCCTAATTTTTTTAGATGCACAGAAGGCATTCGACAACCTAAATTGGAAATTTCTTGTACTGCAATTGGAAGCTATGAAATTTGGCGACAAATTCATAAATATGATAAAAAAAAATGTACTCCTCCCAAACGGCAAAAATAACAATAAATGGCGACTTGACAGAACAATTTCCGATATCAAAAGGAGTGAGACAGAGGTGTCCTCTGTCCCCCCTATTATTCATATTAGCCTTAGAAACTCTCTTAAAGGAGATCAGAAGAGATAAAGAAATAAAAGGTCTGAAAATCAAAGGGGAAGAATACAAGCCTTTGCTGATGACATGGTATTTATCATAGAACAACCGATAACAACTGGCACTAAATTATTAGATAAAATAGAAAAATACGGGAATGTAGCCAGACTCAAAATCAATAAACAAAAAACAAAGATACTAACGAAAAATCTCACTAACCAATAAGAAAAAAAATTAGAAGACCAATTAGATATACAAACGACAAAGAAGGTAAAATATCTAGGAATATGGCTCACCAATAAAAGCTCATCAATTAGGGAGGATAATTATGATAAATTGGCAAGACAAATTAAAAAAGATTTAGAAATTTGGAAAAAACTACAACTATCTCTTTTGGGAAAAGTTGCCTCAATTAAAATGAATGTTCTACCCAGAATTTTATACTTATTCCAAGTGATTCCAATAAAACCAGGGAAGAACTTCTTTAAGGATTTTAATAAATTAATAGCAAACTACATATGGCAAGGGAAGAAAGCAAGAATTATAACAAAACACCTACAAGATACAAGAGAAAGCGGAGGACTGGCACTACTGGACTGGGAGACATATTATAAAGCATCAGCACTAATTTGGATCAAGGAATGGATGGAACTCAAAAATAAAAGATTATTAACTTTGGAAGGTTTTGACTTACAATGAGGATGACATGCTTTTCTGTGGGAGGACACCGATAAACAGCATAGATATTTTCAAAGGCACATCGTCAGACAAGCACTATATCAGACATGGCAGGGCATCCAAAAAAAAAAATACACTATAATAAAATCCCGGAATGCTTATCAACCATGGAAGCCCAGATCTACCCAAATACTATGGACATCACCAAAATGAGAACTTATAAAGATTTACTAAATAATTGAGGGGAACTAAGAACAAGAGAAGAATTGAAGGAGATATGTATGGACATTGACTGGTGGCCATATCTACAAATAAAATCAAAATATAAGAAAGATTTGGCTCAATTTGGATTCCAAAAAGGCCAATACGAATTAGATAAAATTTTACAAGGATCACAAGATAAATTGATAAAAAAAAGTTTATAATTATTTACGAGGATACAAATTAGAAGAAGAAGTGGTCAAAGAAAATATGATAATTTGGGCAAAGAATTTCGGCTACAATATTCAATTAGACAATTGGGAAAAATTATGGACAATAAATTATAAATTAACAATGTCGGTGACATATAAGGAAAACCTGTACAAAATGTTTTATAGGTGGTACCTTCCACCGGCCAGACTGGCAAGAATCTTTCCCAACACTTCTCCATCATGCTGGAAATGTAAACTTCACAAAGGAACCTACTATCACATGTGGTGGACCTGCCCAAAAACAAAACAATACTGGCAAATGATCAGAACACAAGTAGAAGAAATCACACAACGAAGATTAGAAATGAGACCGGAAACCTTTCTACTAGGTATAATAAATGGACAATATGAAAAGGAAATAAAATACTTAATCATCCATATAACAACAGCAGCACGAATAATTTTTGCACAAAATTGGAAGAGTAGTGACACACCGACAGAAGATAGAGTAATTAGTAAGATCATGGAATGTGCAGAAATGGACAGACTCACAAAGGAACTACAAGATAAAGAGGAACACGATTATTATCTAGTATGGGAAAAGTGGTATACTTGGTTGGAAAATAGAAAAAGGAAAAAAAAATAAGGAGCAATTGGAGTTACAGAAACAGGAACATAAATCACTAACATAAGCTAACAGTGAACCATAAAGATAGATATATGAGTAAGACCAAACAAGGAAGAGTCAAAACACAAATAAGAACATACATTACTGTTGCGATATCTTTGACAAAATGTATATTTGAACTCTTTGTTTACATGTTTTGTTTTGTATGTTTTATTGTCACTCGTTTTGTCTTGTTTGTACTTTTAAACAAATAAAAATATATTAAAAAAAGATGACTTCATAATATCATAATATTTCTGTTGAAAACAGGACGAGACATAGTAAAAATGATGCTCTGCCCAAAGATTTTCTATGTGGTTATTGATCCCCATGGCAGGACAATATAAATTATGCCACTGGTAGGCTTTATTTGTTGGAGTACAATTTCTGTAAGACTACCCACATGGCAAATGATCAGGTAGACAAGGTAATTGTAAATCAAAATATTCAGTATTTGAGGCCACCGCGTTTCCTTACTCTGCTGTAAGCCAGATGTTCCCTAAGATCCAGGTTGTCCTCTGGTAATTCATTTACCAAATCCCCAGGAAGACTTTTTGTACTTCTGTTCTGAGACCTTGTTAGATATAAAAGTCCTCCAATTTCTCTGGGATTCCAGATCTTCTAGAAATCCGAATAAATACCGCTCTTCTGTTCAGTCCTGCCTGATTCTCGGAGTCTGCCTGGACAAGTCTGTGCTTCTTTTCTTAGCAGGTTTTTGCCACAAGATTAATACCTAATATTTTATTGAAGATTGTGTTTGGTGGTTTGATTCCTTACATGAGGCATGCTCAAGATAAGAAATTTTGCTTATAAATGAGTGAAATATTAGAAGAGTTTTATTTTCAACCATTTGTGCATTGTCATTTAATTCTTTTGAACCTGGAAAAGATGATGATTGATATTTCAGCATATTTTGATGCTCTGATTAGATAAAAAAAGCAGTCCTTATCTAACAGCAATGGCTGATCACTGATGATAAACAAGGGGTATAAATTGCATTTAATGGAAAATTAAGCTGTTTTTTTAAAGTAAGTTTTCTCTAATACTCCATTTACTCCAGGATCCAGCATTTCCAGCCAGAATCTCCATAAACAATCTAAAATTTGGACTGAAACAAACCAACAAACAAGAAAAAAATGTAAAAGAGTAGCACCTTTAATTAAATATGCACTATTAACTCAAATAAGATAAATTTTAAAGTCTTAAGATTAACAATTTTAACAAATAAAAAAAAAAAAAAAAAAAAAAAATGATCCAATCAAGGTCAGTCCTAGATCCTAAAATGGTTTACAAGATTCATTAGGGTGAAATAATCACAGCCTATAAAAGGAAAATGTAGTTTTCCTTTTATATAGAACATCATCCAAGTTACTATTTCTGAAGAAAGAATTAAAGGAAGGAAGGAAACCTAAGGAAGCTATATATAGGTCTCTAATGTGACAAACCCAATATATTGTTAGCAATTCTAAAGAATAATTGTTGAATTCATTGTTTAATGTTCCTCTTGTTTTTAGCCTTTGGTCTGGATGATACCATGAAAAAAGTCAATCAGTCATGTCTCACCGAGATTGCCCTTCTAGGCTTCTCAGATTTCCAGTCTCTGCGAGAACTTCTCTTCTGCTTGGTACTAATATTCTATTCTATGGCCTTGTTAGGCAACGGTCTGATATTGTTCCTCATCTTTCTCAGTCCTACTCTTCACACCCCGATGTACTTCTTCCTCTGGAATTTGTCCTTTTTGGAAATTGGCTACACTTCCTCCATCAGCCCAAAGATGCTAGTGAATCTATTATCAGAGAAGCAAACTATATCCTTTTGGGGCTGTGGCTGTCAAATGTGTTTTTTCCTTCTCTTCGGTGTCACTGAGTGCTGTCTCCTTTGTGTCATGGCATATGACCGTTACGTTGCCATTTGCAAACCCTTGCAATACCCATATATCATGAACTACAGGGAATGTGCTATGCTTGCTGCTACCTCGTGGGCCATTGGTATTTCTTTGGGTTTGGGGCATTCAATTTCAATCTTTACCCTTCCCTTCTGTGGGTCAAATCAAATCAGCCATTTCTTCTGTGATCTTATGCCTGTTCTGAGACTGGCTTCCACCAATACGTACAAAAATGAGGTGGCCATTGCTGTTTTAACCGTGGTAGTTGACTTGACACCCTTTTTCCTCATCCTTGTTTCTTACATCCTCATTATCTTCACTATTCTCAGAATGCCAGTGGCCAAAAACAGGTGCAAAGCATTTTCCACTTGCTCCTCACATCTCACTGTTGTCTTCATTTTCTACGGAACTGTCATTTTTACTTACATTCGTCCAAATTCGGAATATTCTGTGGACACGAACAGATTTCTTGGCCTGCTCTACACAGTAGTGACTCCAAGCTTGAACCCCATCATTTACAGCTTGAGGAACAAAGAAATAAAAGCTGCTTTCATGAAATTAGTAACCAAGAAACAGTCTTCCTGAGGTATTAATCGAATTGTATCAGTTGGTTTTGTCATTTCATTAGATTACAATTTTGTCACATATATGTATAGGTAGAATAAATTTAGGTAGAAGATACCAGAGCTGTGGAATAACTCTGGAATAACCTGGAGCTGGAAACAGATTTATTCAAATCAAGGAGAGAACCCTGACAAGGAAATGTAACATGATTATTCTGGTGGTGTGTAAGTAAAGGATTCTCTGGCCATTTCTTTATAAGGAAGACTCCTAGACAGCTTGAAAAATGTAGAGGAAAAAAGGGTGAGAGGAAGGAGGAGGGTAATGTTTAGGCCAGAAGGACTGAGGTAAGCAACAAGAAGCTTGAGATCATACAGGCTCATTGCCAGAACAATCCACCGATGTCAACATCCTCTCCCACTGAGGAATTGATAACTCTTTGTTCATTGCAAGTGTAAAATATTGTTTTAAAATTATGCTTGGACTAATTAAAAGTCCAGTTTGAGGGGATAATATTGCTATTAATATAGTGAAAATATCTATAGATATCAGTCTATTTCCTTCCCAAAATTTAAAAAAAATGAATGGAAATATAAGAAATTTCAAAACTCAATGTATAAATACAATTATATATATATTGGGCAAATCATGAGTACTTTAGCAAATGAGTTTATTTTTGTCATGGCCCCGTTGGAGCCTGCGTCTGAGAAGGATGCAAGACAGAGCTAGGGCTGATGGAGGAAGATGGCATGGCCTCTCCGGCCCTGGAGGAATGACCAGAGGAGCAGGATGAGGCAGTCCTGGGTCCCTTGGGCCTGAGAAGGGTCACCAGTGAAGGAGAGAGAGTGCAGGATGACCAAGCGAGGGGGGAGGAGAGGGCAGGCAGTGGAGCAGTGGAGCGACAGAGCTCTGGCAATGAACAATGACCTCCCCCCTGATCCCCAAGCACGGAGAATGGAGAGGAGGCAGGATCAGCACAAGGTGACCTGATGACTTGAGAGGAAGGCACTCCACCCCTCTTCACAAGGCTCACCTGGGAATGAGGTTTAAAGAGATGCCCTTAGAAGGGGTGCTTGTCGGGAACAAGCATTGTCTTTTTCCAGCCTCATGTGCTGTTACTGATGTCTGGATACTTTTCTGTGCTTTGCCTGCTTCCTTTGCCCTCCTTGCCTTGCTTTCCTGGCCTGGCTATGTGTGAGTACACAGTGACACAGTTCTGCTTCAGCTTGCGTGGCAGTCCCAGAGAAACTCTCTCTCTGTAACGAGGACTCCCTGGTGACTTATAACCATTTTTCACAGTTACCATCTTTGCAGCACCCCCCCATGATCATGTGATCAAAATCCAGATACTTGGCAACTGGTTCATATTTACAACCTTTACTGTGCCACAAGGTCATGTGATTGTCTTTTGTGACTTTCTGAAAAACAAAGTCAATGGGGAAGCCAGATTCTCTTAACAACAGTGTTACTAACTTATAGTAACATTATCAACTGCAATGATTCACTTAACAACTGTGGCAAGAAAGGTCATAAAATGGAGCAAAACTCATTTAACTGCCTCACTTAGCAACAGAAATTTTGTGCTCAGTTGTAATTGTAAGTCGAGGACTACCTCTACAGACCTATGCAAAGGGCTTCCTGCAGGGGTGGGGTCTAAATTTTTTTACTACCGGTTCTGTGGGCATGGCTTATTTTGTGGGCGTTGCTTGATGGTTGTGTGACAATTATTTAGGATTTAGCAGAGGTACTGGTCTACCAGGCTTTTAACTGCTTGCAGAGCTGTACTGATCCACCCATTTATTTTTGCAGGCACTGATCTACTCATGTATTTTTGCAGGCACTGGTCTACTCATTTGTTTTCTTTTAACACTGATCAGCTGTAGGGCGGCCCTTTGAAGCTCTGCGGCAAGAGTTTAAACAGTTTTTTTCCCTCTAGCTATCAGCTGGGACTCAGGAGGCAGCAATAGATTTGGGGTGGGCCCAAGTAAAAGGTAAGAATAACGTGGGGGGTGGGTGGGTGGGGGTGCGAGGGGGTTGGGGAGGGGCAGAATTGGTTCGGTGACATATCACCGCTACCGGCTCAGGAGAACTGGGCCGAACTGGGAGGAACCCATCACTGGCCTCCTGTCCATGACTTATTTTTAAAGCAAGTAGTAAGATGTCAACAGAGAGTACATGATCTTGATCAATAATTTCTGTGGAGAGGAGAATGAATTAAATATCTTCAATGATGTATTATTCACTAATTTAGTTTCCCAGGAATACAGCAAAATTTCATTTGTTTGTAACTTAGTCAGCATTTATAGTTTATCATTATTTGAAACATTATCCCAAAACTAATCTTTTTATGCCGTATAGTATTTAATCAGGAGGGAGAATTCATTGCATTAAGTGTTGAACAGTGAGTTGCATTTTGCCCTCATAGATGTTTGTCTAAAAAGCCATTTTAACAATGATTTTTTCCTGCTGGAAGAGTTTGGATATTTTTATTATTATTTTACAAGCTACTGAATCACTCACTTTTCTGAAGGGAGGAACACATAATCCATGAAATTATGCTGTGATGGGTAGATGGATAAAAATATTTATCTTCTGATTATTGAAAAGGCACAATAGGCTCCACTTGCAGTAAATAGGATGATAACAGATTTTTTTTTTTTACCCTGAATCAGCTGCCTTGAAGATGTCATCCTCCTGATGTGTTAGAAAAAAAACATCTTCCAGATAATTCAACAAGGAGCATATGAGCCAAGAGGATTTGCTACAGTTCTTCAGATTAGGGACTCTGAAACAGGCTGGCTCGCTATCCCTCTGCAGACCTGGTCTCATCCACTCAGGAAGGTCCTTGTCAATGTTCATAAAGGCTGTTGTGATGCTTCTTTTAACTAATGCTTTGTGGGCAGAAATTATCAGTCTTCTTTTATAATGTGAGCCATGTGAAATCTTGGCTAGGTGAGGCCATTTTTCAAATTTAGATGCATGTGTACCATTAATAAATGCTTCCTATACCAAGATTCTCTCTGAAACACTTGATATGTATTAACATGATAAATTTGCTATCATGAGAAGACCAGTTCATTCATATGAGCCACAGAGGTGCAGTAGTTAGAGTGCAGTACTGCAGGCTACTTCTGCTGACTGCCGGCTGCCTGCAATTTGGCAGTTCAAATCTCACCAGGCTCAAGGTTGACTCAGCCTTCCATCCTTCTGAGGTGGGTAAAATGAGGACCCAAATTGTTGGGGGCAATATGCCGACTCTGTAAACTGCTTATAGAGGGCTGTAAAGAGGCTGTAAGAGTCTTGGATAGTACAGTGGTCTAAAGCCCTGTTATTAACATCAGCTGCCTGCAATTATTGCAGGTTCGAATCTCACCAAGGCTCAAGGTTGACTCAGCCTTTCATCCTTTCTAAGGTAGGCAAATTGAGGACCCAGTTTGTGGGGGCAATAAGCTGACTTTGTAAATATACAAAAGTATGAAGGCTATTGCTTAGCGCATTGTAAGCAGCCCTGAGTCTCCGGAGAAGGGCGGCATATAAATCAAATTTAAAAAAAAAATAAAGCACTGTAAAGTGGTATATAAATCCAAGTGCTATTGCTATTCCCAAGATTACAAAAGCCAAGACTGATGGTTGGAAGCTCAGGATCAAGATCTGCTCGTCACTATGGGGCGTGAAGAAGTGAAAGTTAAAAGTAATTATTGACAAGCCCCTGTTTG
>WNWU01013601.1:2127647-2143749 GCA_012654045.1 Ptyas mucosa
TATTCCTACATCCTCATCATATCCACTATTCTCTTGATGCCAGTGGCCAAGAACAGGCAGAAAGCATTTTCCACTTGTTCCTCACATCTCACTGTGGTCTGCATTTTCTATGGAACTATCATTTTTACTTACCTTCGTCCCAACTCAGCAGATTCTGCGGACAGTAACAGGATTTTTGCCCTGCTCTACACAGTGGTGACCCCAAGTTTGAACCCCATCATTTACAGCTTGAGGAACAAAGAGATAAAAGCTGCTTTCATGAAATCATTAAGAAAGAAATAGTCTTTCTAAGATAATAATCCAATTGATTTTATTACCATTGTCCCACAGGTATTTGTAGAGTAAGCCTTAGAAGCTACCAGATCAGGTGCTCCTCATAAATCTGGACTAACACAGATTTTGGAATAATTTCCTTAAAAACAAGGAGAACTGAAATTAGTCATTCTGATAGTATATAAATAAAGGATTACAAGAAAGATTGGCATGCAGTTCAGAGAAATGCAGAGAAATAAGTATTGGATTGAGAAGAAGGAGGTAGGCAAAAGGATCAAGATGAGATTTCAGAAAGTAGAGCCCATACAGGTCCATTGGTCAGCCATATGCAGATACCCATTCTTGTAGTCCAACTGGAAAAGGACTAAAGCTTAATTTATCATAAGCATGCCTCCCAAATCAGCCATTATGGCGCACAAGGTAATTATAATGTGCCATAGATTTTAAAAGCACACATCATGGTGTCAACAAACAGTCAAGGAACCCAAACATTAACTTCCTTCCTTGGAGATAAAAATGAATTAAGCATTTTCTAGAATCTTCACTCATTATCTTTCTCAGGAATAGTGCAAAATTTCCATGATTTGTAACTCATTCAGTATTTTTAATTTATCTCAACATTATCTGAAACCTTATCCGAAAAATAGTCTCTGTATGCCATACTCTATGCAAATGGGTGATGTTAGTTCTACTTTACCTTCATAAATGCCTTTTCTCTAGAAACATTTTGCAGATTTTTAGTGTTGATTTAGAAGCTACTGAGCCACCGAACTCTCTGAAACGTGGAACACATAATTTCTGAAATTCTACAGTGGGTGGTAGATGGATAAGAATATTTCTCCCTCGATTATTAAAAAGAAGCAATGGACTTCAATGATGATGAATGAGATGACAGCAGATTCTTCCCCAAATCAACTTCTTCGAAGATCTTGTCCTCCTGATGTGTTAGAAAAAACCATTTGTCAAGATGATTCAGCTTCTATGGAACATATGAGCCAACAATATATGTTATGGTTCCCATTATTCTTAGGGAGTCCAAAACACTAGTGCCTCTTCCCTCTATAAAACCTTGTCCCATTCCGTCAGGATGGTCTCTTCTCCAGATCATTAATTGTTTCTTTTCTATAATGCTTTCAGGCAGGGGTGAAATGTAAAATTTGTTATTACCAGTTCTGTGGATGTGGCTTGGTGGGTGGGTGGGTGGGGTTTAATGTGACTGGATGGGCGTGGCCAACTTTTTTTAAAAAAAAACTTTTCAAAACATTTTTTCTAATGCTTTGAAAAGCCTCTGCCGATCAGGCAACTCGGCTGGGATCGTCAGAGAGGCTTTTTAAAAAATACCTCTCTGCTGATCAGGCAACTCAGCTGGGATTGTCAGAGATTTTTCAAAGCGTTTTTTTTGCCACCGCTTCGGCCAAGAGGTTGCAGAAAAAAATGCTTTGAAAAGCCCCTGACTATCCCAGCTGAGTCGCGCAATCATCAGAGGCTTTTTTTTTTTTACTTTTAAAAGCATTTTTTCGTCAGAAGAGATTGTAGAAAAAATGCTTTTAAAAGTAAAAAAAAAAGCCTCTGATGATCCTGCAACTCAGCTGGGCGTGGGGGGGGGGGGGGGGGGGGGGGGGGCGGCACAGGGATTTTTGCTACTGGTTCTCCAAACCAGCCATCACCATCGCTACCGGATCGGGTGATCTGGTCCGAACCGGGAGCATTTCACCCCAGCTTTCAGGACAGAAGATAACAGGTGTCTGGAGACTACTGTCCATTGTTGTCTCATTTTCAGCTGACTGGAAGGTTTTGGTGTTTGTGAATAGGATTGGTTAATGATAAACCATGGGAAATATATTCATGGATATTTTTTGATAATCTTGTTTTGTGATGCAAGCCACCTGGAATCTTGTCTAGATTAGGTCTCTCATTAAATTTAGATGAGTATGTAATATCAATTAGTGTTCTTATACCAAAATATGCTGGCATCCTTTCTCAGCTACCTGCCATGTAAATAACAGGATCAATCAGTTCTCACTGTAACAGCAGTTCATGTACTTTCAAGATTACAAAAGCCAAGACTGATTGATACAGGCAATCCTCAATTTATAACAGTTCATTTAGTGACCATTCAAACATACAATGGCACTGAAAAAAGTGACATGATTGTTTTTCACACTTACGACCATTGCAGCATCCCCATGATCACATGATCAACATTCAGATGCTTGGTATAGATGACCTTTATTTATGACAGTTGGAGTGTCTTGTGGTCATCTCATCACCTTTTGTGACCTTCTGACAAGAAAAGTCAATGGAGAAACCACATTCACTAAACAACTGTGTTACCAACTTAACAACTGCAGTTGTTCAGTTAACAACTATGGCAAAAAAGGTCATAAAATGGGACAAAATTCACTTAACAGCTGTCTCATTTAGCAACAGAAATTTTGGGCTCAATTGTGTAATAATTCGAGGACTACCTGTTAGAAGCTCAGAATCAATGCCTGCTGACTCATTCATTTTGGTGACTCTTTAGTGTTAAAACCAACAAAATAGATAGCTTAATTATGATGAGTAAAGCCCACACTTTGAGATTCAATTAGTGTGAGTATCAGTGAATGTGAAAGAAACCTGAATTGGACCGGAAACTGTCAGGCGTTTCTGTAGTCCAGGCAAAAGGACAAGACATATAAACTTTTTGTGGGGTGCCTCGGTAACTAACTTGACAAGTCCCTGAAGTTTTCTTGATAAGAATTTGGAAGCAATTTGACATTGTCTTCCTCCTAGAGCTGAAAAAGAATGACTAGCCCAAAGTCACCAACCTGTTTTAAATGGTTCTAGAACTCACAGTCTCCTCATTTCTATCCCAGTGCCTTAATCACTACACCAAACTGACTTTCCAATTCCTGTAAGATAAGCAAACATAGCAAACAGTCAGGGAATTGGGCTATTTGGACACAAAAATATACAGCTTCTGAGGTCAGTGCATTTGTTAACTCTACTAAAACAATAATTTTCCCCAGGTTGAAATTATCTTCTGGAATTCATTTAGAAAATCCCCAGCATGAATCCTTGGACTCCTGTCATAAGATCTTATTAAAGAAAAAAATTCCTAATGTCTCTGGGATTTTAAATCCTTTAGGAATCCAGTGGCCCTTGCTGTGATGAGGATATTGGCTGATGTAAAGATGATTTCCAGTGAAGAGACTACATGAAAACTTAGAAATGAAAAGGAAATCATAAAAAAGGTTAAAGTGCCAGTGAATATTGCAGCATTCTCAATTTTCCATAAGAAAAAACATCTCATCTATCTGAAATCATCTGAAACCCATTCATAAACTAAGATCACTTATCATCATTTATCATCATTTATCAAAAGTCATGTCCTGCATTTTGATTCCTGACACTCTGTATTTGGAATAGAGGTAGCTCAACTTTTATATTATGTTTAAATGAAAGTTATGAGATTTTTATATTCACTGTTTGCTATGTATTGGAATTTAATTCTTTTGAACCAGGGGAAGATGATGGCTGAGTTTTGGCACATTTTTATGTTCTGTCTATATGGAAAATAACATTTTTATGTATCAAGAATGGGTCAAAATTGATGATAAGCAATGAAAATAAATGAAATAATTTGCATTTAATGGGAAATTGAGTTGCCTTTATTCTAAATCATCTTTCTTTAACCTGCAATCCTTCAACTACTTATGAAAATTCAATTTATTTCAAAGGAAACCAGTAACAGCAGAATTAATTATTATTGAATTCTTACTATGATCAGCATCCCTGAAATAAAAATACATAAAAAATAAAGCATGTGCCCTAAATTTAAGATGGACATTTTAAATTCCAAGCAATGAATATGTTCACAAATGAATTGTGAGAATGTTTCCTAGAATGATTGACTAATATGACATAATCAAATGCAAAATGAATAAGGCATTAAATTAAAATTGCAACCTTCCTTTACTGTTTCCAAATATTTGATCCCATCTACCACATATTAGTAAATAGAAAGAAATCAGGATTTGGTCTCTAGTGTGAGAAGATTATTGAATTGTTACGAATAATACTTTAATTCTTTATTTAACAGTTCCCAGGTTTTAACATGAATGATACCATGAAAACAGACAATCACTCCTGTCTCACCGAAATTGTCCTCTTGGGCTTCTCGGATTTCCAGACTTGGCAGGAACTTCTGTTTTCCCTCATTCTAATATTTTACCTCATAGCCTTGATGGGCAACAGCCTGGTTTTACTCCTCACCATTTCCAGTCCCACCCTTCACACCCCAATGTACTTCTTCCTCTAGAACTTGTCCTTTTTAGAAATTGGCTACACCTCCTCTATCAGCCCAAAAATGCTAGTGAACTTATTATCAGAAAGACAAACTATATCATTTTGGGGCTGCGGATGTCAAATGTATTTCTTCCTTCTCTTTGGTGTCACCGAGTGTTGTCTTCTTTGTGTTATGGCATATGACCGCTATGTTGCTATTTGCAAACCTTTGCAATACCCCTGTATCATGAACTATAGGGAATGTGTTATACTTGCTGCTGTGTCATGGGCCACTGGTGTTTTTGTAGGTTTGGGGTATTCGGTTTTAATCTTCACCTTTCCTTTCTGTAGTTCAAATCAAATTAGCCATTTTTTCTGTGACCTTATGCCTGTTCTGAGGCTGGCATCTACCTATACCTACAAAAACGAGGTGGCCATTTCTACATTAATAGCACTAAGTAACTTGATACTCTTTTTGCTCATCCTTTATTCCTACATCCTCATCATATCCACTATTCTCTTGATGCCAGTGGCCAAGAACAGGCAGAAAGCATTTTCCACTTGTTCCTCACATCTCACTGTGGTCTGCATTTTCTATGGAACTATCATTTTTGCTTACCTTCGTCCCAACTCAGCAGATTCTGTGGACAGTAACAGGATTTTTGCCCTGCTCTACACAGTGGTGACCCCAAGTTTGAACCCCATCATTTACAGCTTGAGGAACAAAGAGATAAAAGCTGCTTTCATGAAATCATTAAGAAAGAACCAGTCTTCTTAAGGTAATAATTGAATTGTATCAATCGGTTTTATCAGGTTACAACTGTCCCACAGATATTTGTAGAATAAACCTTATTCTACAGTTGTCCTCTCAACTCTGGAATAACTCAGAGCTGGGAATTGATTTGCTTAAAAAACAAGGAAGGAAGGAAGGGAGGGAGGGAGGGAGGGAGGGAGGAAGGATGGAAGGAAAAGGGGGAGGGAGGGAGAGGAAGGAAGGGAGGGAGCAAGAGAAGGGGAGGGAGGATTATTTTGAAGTTGATTATTTTGGCGGTATTTAAATAAAGGATTCATTGGCCATTTTCTTACAAGGAAGGCTGCCAGACAGCTCAGAGAAATGCAGAGAGAGGGAGAAGAAGGAGGTGGTATGAAGGGCAGAAGGAAGAAGGTGAGATGTAAGAGACCATACATGTTCTCTGGTCAGCCACAGTTAGACCCCACCTAAGTAGTCCAATTGAAAAGTGAGTAAAGCTGGTGATCAACCCCAACCAGCAATGATTGCAAATTGTGTACAAGAGATATCTATGCATATGGCCTCTTGGCCATGGATTTTAAAAGCAAACAGCACAGTGTCAACACACAGCAAGGGATCTCAATCAATAAATTTCTTGGAGATAAAAATGAATTCAACCTCTTCTAGGGTACAAGAATCTCCACCCACTGATCTTCTCAGGAATAATACAAAATAATACAAAATACAAAATGTGTATGGAACCTTATTTTTTTTTAAAAAAAACGTAGCCTCTGTATGCCATACATTATGTAAGCTGACCTTAAATTATATTTTCTCCTGAAAAATGCTTGTCTAAAAAAGTTACTGTGAAATTCATTTTTCTCTAGGAAGATTTTACAGATTTTGTTCGAAGCTACTGGGTCACCAAGTTCTCAGAAAGGTAGATCATGTAATTCCTGAAATTCTACTGTTATGCATAGATGGATAAGAATATTTATTCCCTGATTTTTAAAAAGAAACAAGGGAGCCCAATTTTGATGAATTGGATGTTTCCCTGAATGAGCTTCTTGGAAGATGTTGTTCCGATGATGTGTTAGAAGAAATCATCCTTAAGAGGATTCAGCTTCCAGATTCCATCTGGAAGACTTTGTTCCATGAAGTCTGGATGGCCCTGTTTCTCAGAGTTCAAGATCATTAAATATTACTTTTCTATAATGCTTTCAGGGTAGGGGATACCAGGTATCTGAAGACTACTGTCCATTGGTGTCTCATTTCATGAGAGGGGAAGTTTTTTGTGTTTGTGAATGGGATTGGTTAATGATAAAGAATGAGAAATATTGTACATTCATAGATATTTTTGATCATCTTGTTTTTTTGATATGAACTACCTGAAATCTTGGCTAGTGGAAGCCGCTTGACAAATGAATGTGTAATATCAATTAGTGTTCCTCTTGCTAAGATCCTTTCTGAACATGTAATGACACAATAGCTTGATAAAGGAATACGAGAGGGCAATCTAGACCAGTGGTAAAATCCTCCTCAGATTGCCACTGGTTCACTGTCCGTGCATGCGCAGTGTGTGCCAAACACATGCTGTGTGCACACATGCGCGGTGCATGCCAAAAGCACACTACGCTCACACATGCACAGCATGCACCAAAACACACTGCATGTGCATGCCTGGTGCGCACCAAACACACGCTTCCCATGGAAAAAGAAGATATCACTAGGTAAGTAGAACAGTGGGGGTGGGGGGGGACAACTGTGCCGTGCGATTTAGTTTTGCTAGAAAGCAGGATTTCCTAAACCGCGCAACATAGCTGATCGTCGGAAATACCGGTTCGGATGAACTAGTAGCTTTTTTAAACTATCGTTTCCACTGAAATGGTAGCTTTCTAAACTACTGGTTCGCCCGAACTGGTAGCTTTTTTTTACTACTCGTTTGCTTGAACTGGTAGTTTTTAATCACTACTGGTTCGCCCGAACCAGAGTGAACCGGTAGCATTTCACCTGTGATCTAGACCTAGGGAAAAATTTCTTACCACAGAATTAGCAATCCTATTGGCCTCAGACGCTGTATATTTTCACATCCAGTTTTCACAATTCTCTGACCATTTGTCATGTTGGCTTATCTTGTAGGAACTGGGGAGCCAGTTTGCTGTAGTGCTTAAGGCACCAGGCCAGAATGGGGAGGCTGTGAGTTCTAATCTCACCTTCAACATAAGACCCTACCCTAGCTTTACAGAGAGGAGTTAAAACCTGCCTCTTTCCCCAGGTTTTGAGATATGTTTGAGATCATGACAGTGTGAAATAGTGGCATCAGGTTTTTCTTTATCCTTTTTTACTGCAGTTGTGTTTCTGTATATTGTTTAATATTATTTTATTGGTTGCAAGGTGCCTACAGGTGTTTGACGATGGGTGGCTACATTGATGTTTATACAAACAAAAAAAGAGTAAGGGCAGAGGAAAGGAGGTTGAGACCATACATATTCAGTACAATAACAGTGCATAGATGTTAAGTAAATCAAGTAAAACCAATTACTAAAAGAATACAAGGGATTTTTTTCCCCCTCATGGGCTGAGAAAAAATTATAACCAATAGATCAGGGGTGCTATTCAGCAGGTTCTGACAGGTTCTGGAGAACCGGTAGCGGAAATTTTGAGTAGTTTGGAGAACTGGCAAATACGACCTCTAGCTGGCCCCAGAGTGGGGTGGGAATAGAGATTTTGCAATACCCTTCCCCCAGGAGTGGGGAGGGTATGGGGATTTTGCAGTATCTTTCCTCTGGAGTGGGGTGAAAATGGAGATTTTGCAGTATCCTTCCCCTGCCATGCCCACCAAACCAAACCACACCACACCCACCAAGCCATGCCCACAGAACCGGTAGTAAAAATAATTGAATTTCATCACTGCCATAGATGTTAATACAACTAATTAAAAGTGTCCCTTAACAGAGTCATGACCCCAAGCCTGGGTACATAATCAGGTCTTTAAGATGTTATGAAAAGCCAACACAGGTCATCCGAATCCTCAGAAGGAGAACGTTTCAGAGGGTAGAAAAAAACATGTCTTCTAGTCCCTCCCAGCTGACATACTTTGGCTGAAGGGACTGAGCATGCCCATCCTGCTGGAGCTGATTGGACAGATAGAAACAACTGGGAGAAGCCAGTCCCTCAGGTGGGTCTAGGATAATAAACGAGGAGCAGATGTCTGCACTCACGCCATGGTGAGCTTCCCACCGCAGCTGACTCATCATGGGCATTTATCATCAGCTGGCCCTCTGCCAGCACATCTCCCCTGCCAATGGTTTGCCTGCACTCCTTTAATGCACCCTTCTACTGGGCAATTTGCCAAAAGGTACTTGTTTCCCGCCAATCCACAGCACAGAATAAGTAACCGCGCATCTCCACTCTGCTTTCTCATTGGACACAGTCCCTTTTTGGTTCGGCTTCCTGAAAGTGGAAAGTGGAAAAATTGGGAGAGGGGAAACCCATTGCACTTTGTAGGCATGCAGGTGGCTCAGATGGTGAACATCTTCTTCCTTCCAGATGCTGTTGTAATGAGCCCCTTGGCTGTACGCTGCAGATTTGTGGCAATACAGCAGGTGGATATGTGGAGATTCATGGTGCCTCTGAAAGGAGAGATTGGCTAATAATAGATTCTTCCCATATAGTCAAGGCTATAGTTTTCCCAGTTGCAATTTATGGCTGTGAAAGTTGGACCATAAGAAAGGCTGAGCGCCAAAGAATATAGCCCTTTGGTGCTGGAAAAGACTGCTGCGAGTCCCTTGGACTGCAAGGCAATCAATCCCGTCAGTCCTAGAGGAGATCAACCCTGACTGCTCTTTAGAAGGCCAGATCCTGAAGAGGAAACTCAAATACTTTGGCCACCCAATGAGAAGGAAGGACTCACTGGTGAAGAGCCTAATGCTGGCAACAATTGAGGACAAAAGAAGAAGGGGACGGCAGAGAACAAGGTAGCTGGATGGAATCACTGAAGCAGTCGGCGTGAGTTTAAATGATCACCAGGGGATGGTAGAGGACAGGAAGGCCTGGAGGAACATTATCCATGGGGTCGCAATGGGACGGACACGGCTTCGCAACTAACAACAAAGATTCCTTCCAAGCACATTCAGAAATCAGGAATTTGTTTTCAGTTTCAGTATCAGGCTTCCTGTGTTCTGAAGAATATGTCAAAAAAGTTTGCATAACAAAGCCCCCAAGAAAGAAGCATGATAAATGTGAAGCACCCTGTCAGAAAAGGAATTGTCAAACACCCTCTGATAGCTTCTCCGACAGAGCGTAGCCTCTATAATTGTAGTCAACAAAAATAAAATGAAAACAAACTACACCAAACTGGATCTCCAATTCCTATAAGACAAGTAAACATGGCAAATGGTGACATGGATTGTGGAAATTGAATGTGAAAATATTCAGCTTCCGAGGCCAGGGGAGTTGTTAACTCTGTGGTAAGGAATGCTTTTCCCCAGCTCTAGATTGCCCTCTAGCATTCATTTACCAAATCCCCAAAATGAATCCTTGGGATTCTGTCTTGTGATCTTGTTAAAGAAATAGTTCCTTGTTTCACTTCAGTTCCTCAAGGAATCCAGTGGCTCCTCCAGAGATGAGAATGTTGGCTGATGTAATCAGCCTTAATAATATGAAATATTACACACACACACACACACACACACACACACACACACACACACACATATATATATATATATTTCAGAGGATAGATTGCATAAAGACTTAGGTATGACAGAAGAATCTTGAAAAATTCAAATTGCTAATGAATACTTTTAATTTTTTGTAAGAAGAAACATTTCATCTATTTGACATCATCAAAAAACGTAAGATCAATATCTCATAATTTACCAAGGCTCATGCTTGGTCGTTGGATTTTGACCGTGCATTTAGCTCTTTTGACAGATAATTTAACTCCTAAATGATGTTGCATGGAATGTTATGAGAGTTTTATTTTCAACTTATGTTAGCCTTTAATTGTTTTATTATAGGAGAAATGATGTATGCAATTACTGCACATTTTGATATACTCTTTAGAGGAAAAGAAACATTCTTTATGTAACAGGAATAGATGATAATTGATGATAAGCAATAGAAACAAATGGTATTTAGTGGGAAATAAGATAAACTATTTTCATCTTCAATAATTTTTCCTAGACCTGGAAACTCCCAGTTACCTGATAATATTTAGATTAGTGGTCAGAATTTCAGGATAAATTGTGAAAATTGTTTCAAGGGAAACCAGTAACAAGAGAGTTAATTATCATTGAATTCTTACAAGGCATAGCAATTCTTACTATTTCAAACTCCCTGAAATAGTAAACAAACAAATAAATAAGGAATAAAATATACAGTATGTTCTAAACTTAAGAGGGCCATAAAATCTTGAAAATGTTCACAAAACAGTTGTGGGAAATGGTTGATTAACATGATATAATCAAATGAAAAATGCATAGGACACTAAATTAAAATTGAATTCTTCCTGCCCTGTTTCCAAATATTTGATTAAAATTACTTCTGAATAAACATACAGAACACATGTCTGTAGTGTGTGAAGCCTATTTGTTAATTACGAATAATTCTTTAATTCTTTATTTAACATTTCTCTTCTGTTGCCTTGTTTCAATATGGATGGTACCATGAAAACAGACAATCACTCCTGTCTCACCGAAATTGTCTTGTTGGGCTTTTCAGATTTCAAGGCTAGGCAAGAACTTTTGTTTTCCTTTATTCTGATATTTTACCTCATGGCCTTGATAGGCAACAGGCTGGTTTTGATCCTCACCATTGTCAGTCCCACACTTCATACCCCAACGTACTTCTTCCTCTGGAACTTGTCCTTTTTTGAAATTGGCTACACTTGCTCTATCAGCCCAAAGATGCTAGGGAACCTATTATCAGAAAACCAGACGATATCATTTTGGGGCTGTGGATGTCAGATGTATTTCTTCCTTCTCTTTGGTGTCACCGAGTGTTGTCTTCTTTGTGTCATGGCATATGACCGTTATGTTGCCATTTGCAAACCTTTGCAATACCCATATATCATGAACTACAGAGAATGTGCTGCTTCATGGGCCTGGGGTATTTTTGTGGGTTTGGGGCTCTGTGTTTTAATCTTCACCCTTCCCTTTTATGGGTCAAATAGAATCAGCCATTTCTTTTGTGACCTTATTCCTGTTCCAAGGCTGGCATCTACCAATACCTATGAAATAGAAATGGCCATTTCTACATTAATAGTGTTAGCTGACTTGATACTCTTTTTGCTCATCCTCTATTCCTACATCCTCATCATATCCACTATTCTCTTGATGCCAGTGGCCAAGAACAGGCAGAAAGCATTTCCCACTTGTTCCTCACATCTCACTGTGGTCTGCATTTTCTATGTAACTATCATTTTTATTTACATTCGACCAAACTGGGCATATTCTGCGGACAGTGACAGGATCCTCGCTCTGTAGTGGAGTGACCCCAACCCTAAACCCCATCATTTATAGTTTCAGGAATAAAGAGATAAAAACTGCTTTTATGCAATCAGTAGGAAAGAAACAGATCTTCCGGTGGTAATAAATGAATTGCATCAATTGGTTTTATCACCTTATGAAATTAGGATTATCGAATGTTTATGGGTAGAATAAACATTAGAATGGCAGTTCACCAACTGGGGTTCGTGGACCACTGGTTGTCTGTGAGAAAATTTTGGTGGTCCCCAGAAAAATTATTTGCATTTTTTTATATTGCACTAAATCAGGGGTCTTCAAACTATGGCCCCTGGGCCGGATACGTGCAATGAACATTTGTGTTGCTGCAGAGAGGGTCCCCCTTTGGGGTCTTTTTGTGTCGGTTTGAGGGGGGCAGAAATTCCAACTTGGGGTCTGCTTCAGCCTCCTGGTGGGGGGCTTTGGGTGAAGGCTGGAGGGAAACACCACTGGTGGCAAAGAGCCGGAGGACCTTGTTCCAGTGAGACTGCATCATGGCCTGGAACTGGCTGACTATCTCAGCCCGCTGAGTCTCCAGACACCGGTTCCTGGCCTTGCACTCCAGCAGGTCTTCCCTCTGTTTGGAAAGCCTATGCTCACAGTCCTCAGTGAGGTGCTTCTGCTGAGCCTCCTTCTCGGTCAGATCCAATTTGAACTGAGCCAACTGTTTTGCCAACTCTTCCTCATGGTGGCTGCTTAGCTCCAGCAACTGCTTCCTGTTGGGGCCCTAAAGAGCCCGGGCAAGCAGGCAAGGAGTAGCGAGTAGAGGTGCCCTTCGATGTGAGTGACATTGAGTTGGCCACACCCACCCAGTCACATGACCACCTTGCCACACCTTGCCACACCACCCAGCCAGTCATTAGGCAGATCATATTAGTGATCCCCAGGATTTAAAATTATGAATTTAGTGGTCCCTGAGGTCCGAAAGATTGGTGACCCATGCATTAGAAGATACCAGAGCTGTTGTTCTTCTTAACTCTGGAATAATACAGAACTAACAATAGATTTTTTCAAAATAAGGAGAGATCCCTGACAGGAAGGGTAAGTTTATTATTCTGACAGTATGTAAGTAAAGGATAAAAAGGGATGCGGTGGCTCAGTGGCTAAGATGCTGAGCTTGTCGATTGAAAGGTCGTCAGTTCAGCGGTTTGAATCCCTAGTGCTGCGTAATGGGGTGAGCTCCTGTTACTTGTCCCAGCTTCTGCCAACCTAGCAGTTTGAAAGCACATAAAAAATACAAGTAGAAAAATAGGGACCATCTTTGGTGGGAAGGTAATAGCGTTCTGTGTGCCTTTGGCATTTAGTCATGCCAGCCACATGACTACAAAGATGTCTCCGGACAATGTGGACTTTTCGGCTTTGAAATGGAGATGAGTACCGCCCCCTAGAATCGGGAATGACTAGCACATATGTGCAAGGGGAACCTTTACCTTTACCTTATGTAGCACGGGCAAAGAAAGTATTTTTGTATAAGGAGTAGTTGCCTAATTAGAGAGCATATAGCTGTGCCACTGCTTTGTTTTCTCTGGGAAGATATAATTGAGGTCCTTGATTCTCTCTGACCTTGCTTGTTTATTGGCAGACATTTCATTACCCAGCTAGGTAGCGTCATCAATACAAGGGTGGGTTCACCTTACCTTTACTACCAGTTCGCATTGTGCCCGTGTGCTCTTCTGCGCATGTGAGAAGCTTCTGCACATGTGCTGATTACTTATGATGATGTCCGGGTCAGTGGGCGGAGCCTCACGCTGGTTTTACTACCGGTTCTTGCGAACTGGTCCAAACTGGGGACAACCCACCACTGCATCAATACTATCTCAACTGTGCTTATTTTCCCAAAAGGTAATGGGACATTCTTGGTTTTTTTTTCTTTGAAAGCTTCTCATCCAAGAAGCTTCTTCAGTTCATCTTGGATGAGAAGCAAAACTGAAGAAGCTTCTTGGATGAGAAGTGAAACGTTTTCAAGGAACAAACCAAGAAAGTCCAGTTGCCTTTTGGAAAAGCACCTTTGGGAGAGCCATGATCTGGATTGAGAATCTCCATAGACATCATTAGTGCTACTGCAGATACTGATGATATTATCTAGCTGGATAAAGAAATGCCTATTTGGGTAATGCAACTTCTGCAAGTGAACAACTAAGCTCGAAGAGCACCATGGACTCCACAGTTCAGCCATGAGCTATATATGTTCTCTTCTTTTGAGATGTATTTGCATTATGGGTTTTTAATAAGATCCTTACAATTCTCCTTCAAGATGCTTGGTCAACAGAAAGAGACAGAAGATCTCAACTGCAGGACTGATATGTGTGGTTTGAGACTTAAAGTTGGCAGATGTCAGTTATCTGCTTTGATTTGAGTTTTCTGATACTTGTAATATTAAACCATCTAAGTGAAACCAAACAGGCAAGTTGAATGATGGATGACATGAAAAAGAAAGGAAGAAGCATTCCGATATCTCAGGGGCTGCCCCATAGAAGAGGGAGTCAAGCTATTCTCCAAAGCACCTGAGGGCAGGACAAGAAACAATGGATGGAAACTAATCAAGGAGAGAAGCAACCTAGAACTAAGGAGAAATTTCTTGACAATTAGAACAATTAATCAATGGGACAACTTGCCTCCAGAAGTTCTGAATACTTGAACATTGGAAGTTTTAAAGAAGAGATTGAATAACCATTTGTCTGAAATGGTATATTGTTTCCTGCCTGAGCAGTGGGTTAGAATAGAAGACCTTCAAGATCCCTTCCAACTCCATTATTCTGTTCTGTTCTGTTCTGTTCTGTTCTGTTCTGTTCTGTTCTGTTCTGTTCTGTTCTGTTCTTCACCTTGGATGATCTTCTCAAGAAAGAGTGAGCAGAAGTGAGCATGTGGTTTTGTAATAATTCAAGATTTGGAATAATTCAAGAATGAATTTGGATGACACATCTTCCAAAGAACAATTACATTACTTTTTCAAACAGTTATTCTTAATATTTTAATTGTTGATAAATAAACTGATCCCCCGAATAAAGCAGGCAGAATATAATAAGCCATTCATCCTCTCTGAGGTATTGCGTTAAAAATGAAGAAGAGAGGAAGTAACAATAAAAAATCCATTTGTCATATTAATTTTGGAGTGGTAGACTGGGATTTTCTAATATAGCTATTCATCTCAATTTACAAGACATTCAGCTTTATTCAGTTAATCAGGTTGCACCACAAAACCCTTTCGTTCTAGTCCAAAAAAGGAATTTTTAATAAATAGGTTTATTTTAATTAATTTTAATTTCTATTTTCTCTGATTATACAACAAATAGTGTACAACCCATATTAGAATATTTCCAAGCCTTGAAAGTATCAGGTATATCTAGCAGTTTTAAATACACCCCCCCACCCAAACAAATAGGAAATGGAGGGGCAAAAGCATGTATTCTATGAAAATTATATCTTATCTTCATTTTACATCAATTTTCATTGTGTTTGGTGCCAATTTTAATATTATTATTTATCAGCAAATAAGGTGATATTATCTACAATGTGAATTTCAATTTCTGCTTCCAGCTATTAACAGTTTTCTGTTTCTCAAATCTCCCTATAGTTTCCCAATGATTGGGTCAATATCCATGCTATATTTTGGGAAATGCAAGGGAATGAATCATTTCATTTATGAGAAGCTTCTCCTTATGGCAAACCATTCTGCTTGAGTCACATATCCTGTGTTTTTGGCACCTTGAGATCCATATAGTTTACTGATCATCTTGAGAACTCTTCAGGAAAGTAGACTTCACAATCAGTACCTTCAACTTCATTCATGTTAAAGTTCTGTCTAAATGGAAAAGGAAATTCTTTTCTGAATAGGAATTGTGACCTATGGATGGTGAACAATGGGTAGAAATCATATTTAATAGGAGCTGAATTGCCCTCAATATAAACCAATTTCTTCTGCTGGCAATTTTCCAACTGAATTAGTGTTGGAAAGAAAATCCATCTGGTTCAGATCCAAGCCAGGAATAAAAGAAAAGTGGAGGGTGATTGGAACAAAAGTTTAATGATGAACAGAACCTACAGCAGTTCTGGATCAGCTGAACAAGTGGTTGAGTGAGTGGATAGATCTTTATAGGTTTCTGTGACTTCCTCAAAAGTGATTTGATTCAAAAGAGACTTGATTTAGGTAACGCCCTCTGTAGGGATCATATCAACAGTGTCTGTTTCAGGGGTGAAATGCTCCCGGTTCTGACTGGATTGCCTGATCCAGTAGCGATGGAGGTGGGTGGTTCGGAGAACCGGTAGCAAAAATCCTTGTGGGTCCCCTCCCATGCCCAGCTGAGCTGCACGATCATCAGAGGCT
>WNWU01013601.1:2144317-2159976 GCA_012654045.1 Ptyas mucosa
AGCCTCTGATGATTGTGCGGCTCAGCTGGGATTATCAGAGGCTTTGAAAAGCATTTTTTTCTACAACCTCTTCGGCTGAAAAGGTTGTAGAAAAAAACAATGCCTTTAAAAGCTATTGGTGATCGCAGCTGAGTTGCCTGATTGTCAGAGGCTTCTAAAAGCATTTTTTTCTGTAACCTCTTAAGGTTCTAGAAAAAATGCTTTTAAAAGTAAAAAAAAAAAAAGTTGGCCATGCCCACCCAGTCACATTATGCCCCCCCCCCCCAAGCCATGACCACAGAACCGGTAGTAACAAATTTTAGATTTCACCCCTGGTCTGTTTATTGATTGATTTATTTACTAGATTTATAAGGCTACCCAACTACTACCTGGTATTAAGGCACCAGGCTAGGAGCAGGAGACCAAGAGTTCAAGTCCTGCCTTAGTCATGAAAACCAACTGGATGACTTTGGTCAGTCACTTTTTTTAGCCTAGCACACTTCACAGAGGGGTTGGTTCCTCCCGGTTCAGCCGAGCCGGTAGCGGTGACGATATGACATCACCGAACCAGTTCTCCCCCCCGCCCCCCTGTCCTCCCCCACCCCCCGGGTTATTCTTACCTTTTATTTGGCCCCACCCTCAATCTATTGCTGCCTCCTGAGTCCCAGCTGATGGCTAGAGGGAAAAAAACCTGTTTAAACTCTTGCCGCAGGGCTTCAAAGGGCTGCCCTACAGCTGATCAGTGGTAAAAGAAAACAAATGAGTTGACCGGTGTCTGCAAAAATAAATGAGTAGACCCAGTGGTGGGATTCTACTTCAGTAGAACTGGTTGTTAAGTAGTTAAGTAGTTAAGCAGTTTGGAAAACTGGTTGTTAAAAGAAATCTCCTTTTATTTTTTTCCACTTTACAGGGTTAATCCTGTAAGGATTAATTACAACATTTGGTGTTGTTTCCTAGCCTAATCTTTTATTACAGAAACTGCCTCTCCGGCAGTATGCCTAGACTTACTGTCACTTCCCGTTCCGGAGGCTATTTTTTTGCTTGACTTTCTTAAAGGGGAAGGGTTGTTTTAAGCTTTTTACACTGCTGTTGGGAGGAAATACTCCCCTGTTGGAGTTTTTCCAGCCAGGGTGCAATCATCAGCACTTTGAAGAAATAATTGAATCCTTTTGTGCATATGGACTACTCAGAGGGCTGAAAAAGTTATTTTTGACTGGTCCTCGCACTTTTGACCAGTCCTCGAACTTACGACTGTCCTCACATTTTACGTTTTTCGTCTTATCTTGTCACCATGGTGAAGAGAAGCAGTTGTGAAATGAGTGACACGGTTGTTAAGAATGCTATAATTGGCGTAAATGATGACCAGTCATAAGTGCAAAGTCCGGTCAAAAGTGCGAGGACCTGTCAGAAATCACTTTTTTCAGCCCTCTGGGTAGCCCTTTTGGGCATATGGACTACTCAGAGGGCTGAAAAAGTTATTTTTGACTGGTCCTCGCACTTTTGACCAGTCCTCAAACTTACGACTGTCCTCACATTTTATTTTTTTGCCCTATCTCGTCACCATGGTAAAGAGAAGCAGTTGTGAAAGGAGTGACATGGTTGTTAAGAAAGCTGCATGGGCATAAATGTGAGGATGGTCATAAATGTGAGAACCAGTCAAAAGTGCAAGGACCTGTCAGAAATGACTTTTTTCAGCCCTCTGAGTAGTCCCTATACACATAGCCATGGCCACCCGGTCACATGACCACCTAGCTATGCCCATGCAGTCACATGACCTCCAAGCCATGCCCACAAAATAAGTCACGCCCACAGAACCGGTAGTAAAAAAATTTAGAACCCACCTCTGACCTCACACAGTATGTTGTTATGTGGAAAATAGGAGGAAAAAATATGTTGGATACCCTGGGATGTTTGTAAAAATAATAAAGGCAATAAGTAAGTAAGTAAGTAAGTAAGTAAGTAAATAAATAAGGGTAAGCAACAGCATCCCCCTATGTAATAAACTTACACAAAATATAAATATGAAGTATTGAATATAAAATGGTGACTAAATATCATAGGACTCCAGTCTACCGGTCCCAAATGCCTGGGGGAAAACAAACAGGTCTTAACTTAACTTAACTTCGTCTTAGTTTTTGCTCGGATGATTTTCTTTCTCAAAAGGGATTTGGTTCTCTGCAATTCTCTGTAATGACTGTGATTAATGTAAGACATTCAAGAGATATCCTACTGGTAGAAAATCAATGGCTGTAAAGCCACTTTAGCTCTTACAAGTTGTTTTTAGTGCATAACATCATTGCCAAAACAGCATCATTCTTTGTTTCCCAAGTTTTTTAGTGACAACTTAGAGTTGTTGAATGTCATGATGGCCATTTTGGGTTGGGGATTTTCTCAAGCACTCCCAGCTCTTCTTCTAATCTTCCTGCTTGTAAAGCTCAGTGAATCTTTCAGAAAATGTTTGGACCCAAAGGATTCTTATAGGGGAGGACCTCGCACGTATTCATCAAATCCTTCAGATAACATTATAATTGGAGAATTTGTATCCACGACACTTGCTTATTTCACAGAAAAGAATTTTACAAAAGATCCAGTTTCTTCTGGAGCAGCAGCTTAGTAAGTCTTTCTTCCCCCACTCCTGTTCTGTCCCCGTCCTCCACACACACAAACCCACACAGACAGACGAGGGTTAAAGGAGTAGCACCCACACGGAAGGTTCGTTATCACGGCTTGGCAGCCCTTTGTAAACCGGCTGCCAAGGTCTTTACTAAACAAGGGGGGGGGGGGAAATACCTCCACCAGATAACAAAACACGTACACACCAATTGAGGGAAATATAATTCAAAAGTCCAAATCTTTCCAGCCAGCTGATGCTTAGCTCCAAGGACTAGCCAGGGTAAAACTTTGTCCGTCACAGAATTCCAACTGCTACCCCACTCCTTTATAAAACCTGTGGGGTGTGGTCCTGTGACTCAGCTAATCCCTGGCACACTTCCTCATTTGTTGGGCTCTCTTATCACGCCGGTGCTGGCGTGGGTCCAGCCACCTCTGGCCTTCCTCATTATCCTCTGACTGATCAGAGACACCTGGCTCCTGACTCATCTCCTCTCCTTCGGCCGGCAGCTGATGAATTACCAGGGAGGAGGGGCCGGGGGAGGGAGGCCTGGCTGGCTCCTCTCCCTCCTGTTCGGAGCCTTCTTCCTCCGATGCAATGGCCTCGGGGGTCGGAGCCACAACAACTCCCAATATTTTCTGACCCCATGAATTCCTTTCATTACAAAAAAATAAAACAAAACTACTTCTGTGGTTTTTCCTTCACGGAACATACTGTATGGTCTGACAGTTATTCTCACACTTCTTAACTTCCTTGCAGTTTATATTGGTACTGTAAGTTTTAAATATGGGTATTAGGCAAGATGAGAAAAAAATAAAGAAGGAAATGTACAAATTGAGACCATTTGCTGATGACTTAGTTCTATTTTTGCAAGACCCAAATATTATTATAGAATATTTGATGAATAAATTAAAAGTGTTTGGAGCTTTAGAGGGCTTTAAAATAAACAAAAAGAAAACAACAATGCTTGTTATGAATATAACTGCACAGGATGGGGAAATACTGATTAAAAAGTCAAGTTTTAAGGTAGAGAAAAAGGTGAGATACTTGGGGGTTAAGCTGACGAATACAAATGCTGAACTATTCCAAAATAATTTCACACCTCTTTGGAATGATATTAAAAAAGACTTATTAAGATGGAACAAATTGCAACTATCACTACCGGGTAGAATCTCTGTAATTAATATAAATGTTTTACCAAAAATGCTTTTTAAAAAAATCAATACTTGGTGGTATTCAGCCGGTTTGGACCGGTTTGGGCAAACCGGTAGTGGTGACCTGCGGATGGTCCCGCCCTGCCCACCCACCCTGGCGCTATGCCTTCCTATTTAGCCACGTTTTCTAAACCGCATGCAGAGCAAAGTTCATGTGTGGAAGGCCGGGCACATGTGCGTTAGGTATGCGCACACTCACATTTTTGGTGCACGGCAAACCGGTAGTAAAATTATGTGAAACACACCTCTGATTTAAACAATGGCAGATGGACAAGGGGCAAGGGGGAAAAACCCAAGAATTAGACATAAATATATTGCAAGATGCTAAAGAAAGAGGAGGTTTGGGTTTACCGCAGTGGTGAAATCCAAATATTTTTTTTTTATTGAAAAAGTTTTTTATTAAAATTTTTACATACATTTTCTCCCCCCTCCCCCACCACCCCCCGGACTTCCCAGAGCAAATACAAGTACATGATAAAATACAGCTCAAATTCTCTAAGTTAAACTCCATTTCACACTTATCATAATCCTAATCATTAAACAAGTAAATTAAAGGAAAGCAAGTCTTCTTTTCTTCTTATTCCATCTAATTCGACAAAATCCATCTCCATATCTCCATTTATAGTTACAGCAATAATCACAACTATCATTACTCAGTATAACTAATTAATACTTAGCAAATTATTAAGTCTACACAATCTAACAAAATATTTTGTAACTTCTTTCATTTAAAACAGAAAAAGAAAACCCAACAAGAGAGAAAAATAAAAAACCCTCAATCAAAAAAAAAAAACAACAAACCCCCCCCCCAAATTTAAAATAGAATACTATATAAAATCTTCCGTCCTCCATTTTTAAACCATCAAGGTCCATTTATAGTTAAAACACTTAAAACAATAATAATAAAGTTTTTAGTCAAAAAAGGAGTATAACAATCAAACCTCTTATAAATTTATCAATACAGATAAAACATCATTCAATAACTATATCAAACATTTTAATTCTTCATACTAGATTAAACCAGTTGCTAATCTTCTTGTCTTCACATCTTCCAACAGCATATAGAATATCTTCATCATTTGCGTCTACCCACCTAAATAGTAATTTGCTTCTTTATAAAAAAAAACCCCCCGAGTGACTTTATAATTATAATTGTAGTAATATCCATCAAATCCAGTCAAAACTAGATTAGTAGATCCATCAAACGTATTAAGGAAACCACCAGATCAACTGCAATTGCTCTAGATCCATAGTCCTTTTGCCTTATATTTATTACCATCAAACAGAAAGCTCCGATTTAGTATATTCAATGAGACTTCTATGTTTACAGTTAAATCCAGATTTATCACAGTCCTTAATAAAATGTTCCAATTCCTTCAAGTCAGAGCATATTTCACAACCCAACACACCAGCATTGCTGTGATCTGTTTATTCTTCTCAAAATATTCCAGTACAACTATAAATTGCCTCCTCATCGTCCATCACTTGGTTAACTGGCATTGAATTGCTGTGTAGTATTTTTTTTTCTTCCCCCCCAAAAGTTCAAAGTCTTTAAACATTTAAACAATGCTTTTTAAGGACCAGCATCTCGTCAAGCAGGGTTATTTTCCTTTTCTCCAGGCTTTCTTCTTTTCCTTTTTACGAACTTTCTTCTTAACTTTGATCCCTCTGCCTTTTTTAACTCCAGCAGGGATTTGCGGTTTTTGGGATTGAATATTATAAACTTTTTGCAGAAATATGGGTTCTTCTGGAAACAAGTCATCAGCTTGCAGAGCTTCTTGCTCCTGCACAACCATCATCTTTCTCTCTTCTGTAAGATCTGCTATGGTCTTTTGTTGTTTTTTTTCCTTTCCCAGCTCTTGACTCAATCCCCCACTGCTTGATTGTAACTCAGTATTCCCATGTATTTCATTGTTTCCAGCTTGAGAAGCTTGAAATATAGTATCAATTCTTTTCAATAAAGCAGAGGTAATTGAACTCAAAGCTTCCTCAAATTCAGACCATTGAGAGTTAAAATAACCCTCCTTTCCTTTCTTTGTTTTCGAGAAGCCCAGCCATCCTGCCCCCCTTCTTCCTTCCCCTCCAGAAGGACGGGGGGAAAAAAAAGAAAAGAAAAAAAAAGAATTTCAAGAAGAAAAAAGAAAAAAAAGACTTTTTAATTTATATTGCTGCTTGAGTTATTATTATTACATCCTTTCTTATTCCATCCACTTTTCAAAAAGGAGTTTTACGTTTCAAACAGGGGCTTTTCAATAATTATTTTTAACTTTCACTTCTTCACGCCCTGTTGAAACTCAAACGCCATCTTGCTTTCACTTTCCACTTAAGAGAAATCTTTTAAGAAAGTAAGTCCCTGGAGTTAGAAAAAGAGAAAAAAAAATACTTGCTGTTTCCTTCGTGCAACTTGTGCTCTGCCAACTTGATTCAAAAGGTATTTGTTTAAAGTTGTTTGATGGGGTGGCCGCGGCATCTAGTTCTGACAGGGAAAGACTTCCCAGTCAGAGGCATCCCAGGTCCGGAGCTTTTGACAGGCTTCACGGGGAGCTCTCATCTTCAAGCACCAGATTATTAGGTAAATCTGGTGCCCTCAGGGAGCTCTACCCCACCCGTCTGCTCTCCTTCCCCCCTTCTTCCTGGGGGGAAGGATTCCAAACCGCAAGACAGCCGATTTTCGCTGTTCTTGCGGTTCTACGGAATCTGGAGCTGGCGCTTCAAAAGAAGCGTCTGGCGATGCCGCTGGCTCAACCGGAAGTCCAAATCCAAATATTTTTTACTACCAGTTCTGTGTGGGCATGACTTGGCAGGTGTGGTGTGACTTGATGGGCATGGCTTGATGGGTATGGCAGGGGAAGGATACTGCAAAATCTCCATTCCCACCCCACTCCTGGGGCCAGCCAGAGGTGGCATTTGTCGGTTCTCTGAACTACTCAAAATTTCCGCTACCGGTTCTCCAGAACCTGCTGGATTTCACCCCTGGTTTACCGGATTTGAGAGCCATGAATTAAGATTTAGATGGCAGAGTTATTTATAGTGTGATAAGATTAAAGTAAACGTTGATTTTAATAATCACTTTGTTAGACATGCAATCCTAGAGTTTGGAATAAATATAAAATAAGGTTGTCTGCGAAGATGCCTTTTTGGGTGTCTCCCCAGGAAGCTTTTATTTAGAAAATAAATGGTAACAAGGCCAGGCTGATGGATTTATGACCAAATAATATCTTTCAGTTATGCTGATCCTATCCTCCAGTCTAAAGAGGAGTTAGAATCAGAAGGATATTTACAGAAGGATTGGTTTACATATTTGCAATTGAAAGAAAGATTTATACTGGACAAAAAAAGTTCACACCTGTAATCCTTACCTGGAAGATTAAATCTTCTCTGTCTGCTGTCTGTCTCCCCCATTATCTCTGATTTAATAACATACGCTTTTTTACAACATCTTAGAGTAGCATGAATTACACAGCTGAGGTATATAATAAAGAAGAAATGAAAACATTAAGAATTTTAAAAAGGAAATTAAAATATGTACACAGACATATAATATGCAAAAGTGAGGGAACTATTCATCTTGCTTAATGGAATATCTGGTCCATTTGTTTCAGTAAGAGTTTTCTATCCTATAGGGAACAATATTCAGTTCAGCTATGGTCTAAGTAAAAAGCCACTTGATTCTCAGATCTTAAGATTTAACATTATTCCAAATTCTTTTTATAGCCCGATCAGTAAAAACTATCAACACATCCTTGCTTTTCTTTTTGCCATTCACGAGATCAACAAGAATCCTGATCTGTTACCTAATACCACATTACGGTCCCAGATTTATGATAATGCTTACAATTCATGGAGAACCACTTGGACCACTTTGGATTTTCTCTTCCTCAAACGAGGGGATCCACTCAATTACCACTGTGTCACTGAAAAGAAAACCATGGCCATCATTGGGGGACTCACTTCTCAAAATTCAATTCACATGGCCAACATGTTAAGTACTTACAAGATTCCTCAGGTAAGTCTTATGAAATATGTATATATTTATACATATATAAATATATGTATTCGTAACTAGGTAGAGAGTAACTGTTAAGTCTTCTAGGTAAAAACAAATGCTCCTATGGCTGAAATTGTCATTTCACATCTATGATGGTTCTCAGTTAAGGAAACAAAAGTCTACAAAATTAAACTTTGATATCTGCAGGGTATAAATATGAACTTGAGAAGTCATGTTTACCTTTCTACAACTCCTAACTCAAATACTCTGATTGACTTACTGTGTGCCATCATATCAGTGTTCACTCTTCCCAATCAATCAGACAGGTTATCTCTCTAGTCATGTATTTCACATTTCTACATGGGCAATGTAACCCAGTCCATCCTCTAGTAGTTAATACTAATAGTATCAGGTATTTAGAAACACTTTATACAAAACTGAATGCTCTTCTTTGATTTAAAATGTTTTTCCCCCAGGCTAGTTATGGCTCCTTTGACTCAACATTGAGAGACAAAATTGGTTTTCCTTTTTTTTACCGCATGATCCCCAGTGAAGCTCTTCAATACGTGGGGATCGTTCAACTTCTGAAATATTTTTGATGGAATTGGGTTAGTCTAATTCTTTCAGACAATGAAAGTGGTGACAACTTTCTTCAAACATTGGGACCGAAACTCTTGCAACATAGTATTTGCATAGCTTGGATGCTGTTTATACCACTAATATCAATGTTGGCACCATGGGAGTTAGTTTCGAGAGAAATCTATCCAATACATGATCTTCTCTCTAAGAGTGAAAACACAGTATTCCTTGTATGTGGAGATAGTCAGTTTTTGGAAGGATTACACCATGTTTTTCATGGGAACGGATTTTTCTTTGAGAAACCTCTTGAGAGGGTATGGATCACAACATGTGAGTGGGATTTCACTGCTCAGCTCTCTGAGAGAAGATTTAGCAAAAAAACCTTCAATGGCACCCTGTCAATCTCACTCCATACAAAAGCAGTGCCAGGATTTCATGATTTTCTAAAGACAATTAATCCTCTGAAATCAAAATTTCATTTCCTCCCTGAATTCTGGACATCAATATTCTTTTGCTCACTCAGTAAACGCATGATGAACATGAAGAAACTGAAAAAATGCACTGGGGAAGAGAAGCTGGAGAACCTCCCTAATTCTCTCTTTGAAATGGACATGTCTGGTTGGAGTTATGGCATCTACAATGCTGTTTATCTTGTAGCACATTCTCTCCATGCTTTGTATTCCTGGAGTAGCAAAAAGAGAAGAAGCAGAAAACAAGGCCAATGGAATCTTGAAAAAGTTCACCCATGGTAGGTATTGGTCAATTAATTTAGGATGCCAAAAACCAGAACAGAACTAAAATAAAAGCATCATACATGATGTTATATGACACCAAAGCTTAATTAGACTCTTTAAAAAAGAAATGCATTTTTCTACTTCTCATTGTAGAAGAATGTTAAGGTGTTTGCAGATTGGTGTGGCATCTTGAATTTTCAATTATAAATTAATTGAGAGAAGGGAGGGCGTGCCAGTGAAATATAGGAAGTCCTCAATTTACAGCAGTACGTTTAGTGACTGTTTGAAGTTTCAATGCATTGAAAAAAGTGACTTATGACCATTTTTCACACTTATGACTATTGCAGCATCCCATCACATGATTTACATTTATGATGGTTGCACTGTCATGTCATCTCCTTTTGCAACCTTCTGAAAAGCAAAGTCAATGGGGAAACGAGATTGATTTAACAACCGTGTTACTAATTTAAAATCTGAGTGATTCGCTTAACAAATGCGGCAAGAAAAGTTGTAAAATGGGATAAAACCAGTGGTGAAATCTAAAATTTGTTACTACCGGTTCTGTGGGTGTGGCTTGGTGGTGGTGGTGGGGTAATGTGACTGGGTGGGCGTGGCCAATTTTTTTTAACTTTTAAAACCATTTTTTCTACAACCTCTTCCGCGAAGAGGTTGTAAAAAAAATGCTTTCTAAAGGCTCTGACGATCCCAGGTGAGTTGCCTGATCAGCAGAGACTTTTTTTCCTTTTAAATGCCTCTGACGATCAAGCAACTCAGCTTGGATCGTCAGAGGCATTTAAAAGATTAAACCCCTTTTTTTCTTTTAAATGCCTCTGACTATCCACGCTGAGTTGCCTGATTGTTAGAGGCATTTAAAAGAAAAAAAGTCTCTGCTGATCAGGCAACTCAGCTTGGAACGTCAGAGGCATTTAAAAGAAAAAAAAGGGGGGTTTTCTTTTAAAAGCCTTTGATGACCCCAGCTGAGCTGCGTGATCATCAGAGCCTTTTTTTTTACTTTTAAAAGCATTTTTTCTGCTGAAGAGGTTGTAGAAAAAATGCTTTTAAAAGTTAAAAAAAAACCCTCTGATGATTGTGTGCTCAGGTGGGCATTGGGGGGGAGGGGCAGGGATTTTTGCTACTGGTTCTCTGAACCACCTGCCTCCATCGCTACCAGATCGGGCGATCCAGTCTGAACCGGGAGCATTTCCTGGATAAAACTCATTTAACAAATATTCTCACTCAGCAACATTAATTTTGGGCTCAATTGTGGTTGTAAATTGAGGACTACCTCTATTTATCTAAATTGAGTCTACATTTGACAGAATGGGAAAAAATTGATAATTGAATCCATTCTGAGTCTCTTCTTTCTTGAATTAACTAAAACAGCCAATTGCTTAATTCCACTATCAGGAAAAGAAGAAACAGTGAGTATTATTTTTGACTATTCTTCCCAAAGGAATAAAGGCTCCTGAAATTGTATAGCAATAGCAATAGCACTTTGAATTATATACTGCTTTACAGTGCTTTATAGCCCTCTCTAACTGGTTTACAGAGTCAACGTATCTGTAAATTGCCCCTAACAATTTAGGCCTCATTTTACTGACTTTGGAGGGATGGAAGGCTGAGTCAACCTTTAGCTGGTCAGGATCGACCTGCTGACAGTTGACAGAGTTAGCCTGCAATACTGCATTCTAACTATTGTGCCACCACCACTGGAGTATTCCAGATCAACTGTGATTTAGTTGTGATTCAGATAGAAATGAAAAGAAAATCAAAAGAAAATCAACATTCATAAAAAAGTAAAATGCCTAAACTGTATGATTGCATGTAGCTAGAGTGCTCCTGAACATCTGTAAGCTAACTGTACTTTAGGTAGAAGAAAAATCATGGCCATAGCATGATTTTTTTTGAAACAAAAGATTTCTCAACATAGTTCATCAAACTGGAAGATGAGCCATTGAAGAACAGATCTGAAACCTAGGTGATTAAGTCTCATTTCTTCAAGAAAAAGTTAGGGAAAAATATGTTTCCTTTCTGTCATTTTACATGGTTTAGATTTGAAGAATCCATGGAAAGCTGGAAAGATTCAGGTGAAAATTGCTGTTATGGTTATCCATTCATGGTCTATTTAGGTTTACCTTCTGAATTCTTGGCATGCTTGGAATTTTTTTCCCCTCTGTTAAAATTATATTTAAATTTGTACACTGCAAAATAGAGATTTCTAAATCTCTATTTTATTTATACGCTGCCCTGAATCCCTCTGTTAGGGAGATGGGTTTCAACATTTGATTAAATTAATGAAGGAATAAGTAAATAAATATGAGATCACTGATATTTTGTACTCTTTAGAATAGTAAACCCACTTTTCTGCTTTCCATCTAGATTAATTCTTTTTTGAGATATGTCCGCTATAACAATAACGCTGGAGATGAAATATTTCTTGATGAAAATAGAGACATAGCAATAGGCTACGACTTCATGAATTTGGTGACGTTCCCCAATGAATCCTTCCAGAGAGTCCAAGTTGGAAGAATCCATTCCCATGTTGCAGTTGGAAAAGAATTCACCATTAATGGAAGTGTTGTTACACGGAATCCCAAATTTAATCAGGTTGGGGTTATTATACTTTCCTGTTTTTAACATGTGTCATCTAAATGACATTTTACAAACATGCTATGGAGAATGGCAAGAATGCTGACTGAAGGCTGTATTGGAAAAAAGGAAAACCACACTTTTATTTATTTTTCTTTTCATGTTTTTATTTTACAAGCCTGTGTAGTTTCGTTCTGAAATTTAAAAGAAAACTGATATGTTTGAAGTATCAAAGCTCTGGCCTTCCTGAGAAAAAGATGGAAAGGAATGCCTGGGTCTTTTCAAAATGTCCGAAAGGAAGAGAAATGATTAGATAATTCCACATGGGAATGTTTTTCCTATTTGTAATGAATAAGAAATAGCTAGATGAAGGCATCTTCAATATCTGTATGTTCTTTACTCTTTGGGAACTGTTATTTTTAGGAGAGGGTTTGGAAAAATGTTGGCTTAATAGGAGAAATATGTGAAGCTTAATTTTTTGTAATTGAAATGAGTGTTTTACCTGTGTTACCATAAATTATCATTAATTAAAGGAATTGCAGGTTAAAAAGGCCAGGATGAGCTATATAGATAAAGAAGGACTTACTGCTCTATCTAATCTGTTTCTTTTCTTTTTTTTTCATAATTTTTTTTTATTTTTATTTCTTATAAACATATTTAGGTGTACAGTCTCTTATCCATTATTAATCACTGATCATTCATCTTATCCTTTAACTTTCATTTTTATTTGTTCGGGGCTGCTCTTTTACCATTTCCTCGTCTTTGTTTTACCACAACCTTTCCTCTTCTTCTTTCCCCCTCCTCTTTCTACTTTCTTCATTCCTCCTCTCCTCTCCTTCTACTTTCCCTCCCCGTCCCCTTCCCCTGCTCCTCCCTTCTTCCTCCCTTTCTAACCCTCTCTATCTAATCTGTTTCTTGAATTGGTAGCAAGGACTGACATGTTTGTAGCAATAGAGAAATAGTTATGAACATCATAGGATTGGGGTATCAGGAATCTCTCTAAGATGTTAATACCCTGATTCATAATTTCTAAGATATATCTTTTTCAAACATATGCAATTCAGAGTTAGCAGTGAGAGAAGAAAATTATTTCTTATTCTACAGACTCTTTTTTCTGAACAATATTAACAGTTGGTGCCAAAATCTACCTGTGTTGAGAGCTGCCATCCTGGACAGAACAAGTGGGGAACAAATCTGTTGCTATGATTGTATTCAGTGTCCTTCAGGGAGGATCTCAACACAAACGGGTAGGAGAAGGAACTCAGATCTACCTAGCAGAATATCTAGAAATTTTCAATATTGTTCTTATAGAGTATCTTTCTCCTTTACTTACATCTATTCACTTTATCACCATTTAATAAATGGTATACTCTTTTCTTTTCTAACAGTACTACCAACAGTAGATAAAATAATCTACCAAATACAGTGACCAGTAGATCAAACAAACCCACCAAATACTCTACCAACTGTAAGAATCCTTCAAGTTTTCTTCCTGCATCAACTCAGAAAGTTCAGAACACCCAAGGAGCTGCTGATACTGATCTACAGAGGAATTATTTAATCTATGATTTGTTCTTCTATTGCTGTCTGGTTTAGTACAGCAACTAAGACTTCCATGAATAGTTAGGCCTACAAAAAAAAAAAACCCTATTGCAATCAGTCTGCCTTCCATTGAGGACCTGTATACTCCATGGGTCAGAAAGAGGGCTGAGAAAATATTTACAGACCCCTCACATCCTGAACATAAACTGTTTTGACTCTTCCTCTTCCTCATTAAGTTTTCTTTCTTGTGCCATCACTCTGCTGAACACTTAATTTCCACAGGTCTCTCTTATGTCAATTATTCATGTAGTATGACTATATTACTTTTATCCAGTGGTGGGATTCAGCCAGTTCTCACCACTTCAGGAGAACCGGTTGTTAACTTTCTCAACAGTTTGGCAAACTGGTTGGTGGAAGAAATCATTAGGGCAGAGAACCGGTTGTTAAATTACTTGAATCCCACCACTGCTTTTATCCTTCTCAACTCTTCCACTACCCTTTCTATTATTATCACTACTATGATTATTATTCTTATTATTTTGTTGTTTTGCATGTACACTACGAGCTTCTACACCAGAGACAAATTCCTTCCTAATCACACTTGGCCAATAAAGTATTCTATTCTATTTATGTTCTTCAGTAGTGTATTCAAAAGCTATATTTATATTGATTTGTACTTTCAAATCACCTTTGTAGAATTCAATACTAATTTTTCTATATCAGGTAAAGTATAAAGAATAGTAATTGTGAAAAATATAGTACAAATTTCAAATACTGAATTGATGTTTGTGATCTTCAGATGCAGATGAATGTGAACCATGTCCAGAAGATCAGTATCCTAACACAAATCAACAGGAATGCCTTCCCAAAGTAATAACTTACCTGTCCTATAAAGATGCTCTGGGAACAACCCTAACATCTTTGACACTTTTTTTCTCTCTAACTACACTCGTTGTGATGGCGATCTTCAGTTTGCACTTGAACACCCCCATTGTGAAAGCCAACAACTGGAGCCTCACATGTATCCTGCTCGCCTCTCTGCTCCTGTGTTTTCTCTGCTCCCTCCTCTTCATTGGAAGACCTAGTAAGGCAACTTGCCTTTTGAGGCAGGCTGTGTTTGGCATCACCTTCTCCGTTGCTGTTTCCTGTGTACTGGCTAAAACGATCACTGTGGTTCTGGCCTTTGTGGCTACAAAACCAGGGAATAAGATGAGGAAATGGATGGGGAAGAGGCTAGCAATCTTGGTCATTGCACCTTGTTCTTGGATTCAGATGGTCATCTGTGCTGTTTGGTTGTTGAAGAAGCCCCCTTTTCCAGAATTAGAGAAGCATTCCCAAGTGGGTGAGATCATAGTGCAATGCAATGAAGGCTCAGAGATCATGTTCTACATTGTGCTGGGCTACTTGGGTCTTCTGGCCCTCATCAGCTTCACGGTGGCTTTCTTTGCCAGGAAACTGCCTGACAGTTTCAATGAAGCCAAGTTCATCACTTTCAGCATGTTGGTGTTTTGCAGTGTTTGGATATCCTTCATCCCCACCTACTTGAGCACCAAAGGGAAATTCATGGTGGCCGTGGAGATTTTCTCCATACTAGCCTCTGCTTTTGGTTTACTGAGTTGCATTTTCCTTCCCAAATGCTACATTATTATAATACGTCCTGAATTAAATAAGAAGGAGCAATTGGTAAGGAAAAATAATGATTGATGTTGCTTGAAAATAATTAGGAGTGGTAGTTCAAAAATGGAAGTATAAGGTTACCAGTGTGGGTGAAAACTACTGTCCCTTTGAAGAGATTGATTCGTCTGTTGGCTGAATAGTTCAGAATTATTGAATGTGAATTGTGCTTTTTTTTCTAAATAAAGATTTTCCCCCAAACTATGTTATCTACATTTTATTAAAAGTTTTAAAAGTGTTTACATCTAGGATGATTCTCTGTCAAGGAAAGAAAATACTAAGTAGTTACACTTTGTATGCTGAAGGTTAGAAATGTAAAGTTGGGAAGTCAAATTTCTTCCATAACTTCTTTACAATTCCCTTATTAAATACTCTGATTGATTGATTGATTTGCTCTGTTTAATTGGGTCCCGTCAATGTTGACTCTTAGGAACCGTATACATAACTCATTTATTTATCCTATTTGCATAGCTGCCCATGTCACAAAAACGTTATTTGAACAAAAGTTTACTCATTTTAACAATAACATGTTCATCAAGCTAAGTAAAAATGTTAATGGCTCATCTATCTGTGAATAATTATAAATAATTAATGCATGTTTGTTATTAATAAATATATAACCTCAAGGGTTGCAGGAGAACAAATTCAAACTTCATTTCCTGATCACAATCCACCAAAAAAATCTTGGAGAGCTCTCAGTCATATTGGAGCTAAATCCAAGATGTATTATTTCACGGAACTGATGTGTA
>WNWU01013603.1:0-16914 GCA_012654045.1 Ptyas mucosa
TGTGGCAGCCCTCAAATGTTGGAAGACTGCTATCATGTCTCCCCTGGTCCTTCTCTTCACTAGACCAGCCATGCCTAGTTCCTGCAACCATTCATTTTATGTTTTAGCCTCCAGTCCCCTGATCATCTTGGTTGCTCTTCTCTGCACTTTTTCTAGAATTTCAACATCGTTTTTGTAGTGTGGTGACCCAAACTGGATGCAATATTCTACGTGTGGACTTACTAGAGCTTTATAGGGTGGTATTAGTCCCTCTCTTGATCTTGATTGTATCCCTCTGTTAATGCAATTTAGGATTACATTGGCGTTTTTGGCTGCTGCTGCACACTCTTGACTCATATTTAATTGGTTGTCCACTAAGACTCCAGGATCCCTCTCACAGTTACTGCTATTATGTCTGGTTTACTGCTTGAACAGGGGGTTGGACTAGAAGACCTCCAAGGTCCCTCACAACCCTTTTATTTTATTCTAGGTTCTGTTATAGGTACACATGTTTAGCTTGCTAAATTCCTATTTATTATCTGATTTATACAGATAATGTGATATTCTCATACTTACACATTGGGTTGTATAGACTTGGATTGTTTTGTCTTAATAATTATCTGATAATTTATAAAGCAAGTTCAAAAGTTATAGTCTTTGTGAAATGACATCATAGCCATAGATGGTCAGCCAATAGAGCAAGTAACACCTTTCCTTACCTGGGGTAGTTTTCTCTGAGCCTGAATCTTGGCTCCCTCATCATGAAAGGAGCTCAGTTAGAGAAAGGGCAGGAGTGAAAGTGGTGCTTAAATGAAAATAAATCACAGCTCTCCAGCTTCCTCAGCCCCAATGATTAAACTATCTGAGACCCAGTTTTCCCTCATGTTCTTACATCAATCTGATGTTTGGGGCTTCAGAGAGAAACCACCAGCAGAACCAACCCAATCTCAGCCTCTGAGGAGGATCTTGGGGTGGGTAAAAGGACTCCAGCTGCTGCCCTCAGAGCTGATTTGGGAATTTACACAATTTCTGCTTTGTCTAAAATCAGAAAATATGGGTATTATTGGCATAAAATTTAATCTATGGAAACTGACAGACTCTGAAAATTGTGGCTGTTGGAACAGACAAAACTTCAATTAAGGACCAAAGTTGGATTATGCAACTGACAAATCTTATTAGGCTTTGAGGTCTGCCTGTTTCTTGTATAACTGGAGAAGGAAGTTAAAAAATTTCCTCCAGAAAGAATCTGGAATATAGAAGCAAAAAAAGATGCAGCAATCCTTGAAAATTATAATAGGCCCTTTATTGGAATAGACTACTCCAGTTGGCATTTGCACGTGTTAATCTAATTGTGATAAATTGTAGGGGTGATACAGTAATATGATTTACATTTTTATTGTTTTTTAATTTGCTTATTATTTTCCATTATTATAATACAATCTTGCTAATATTCTGTCTTTCATACTTCAAACAATGTCTGATTTATTTATTGAATTTATTTATTTATTGAATTTTTATACCATCCTTCTTCTTTCGGACTCAGGGCGGTGAACAGCCAGAATAAAACATTTATATACAAAAATTAAAATAATTTTAAGATAATTTAAATAGAATTTGGCCCATAATTTTAAAACATTCAATTAAAATCAATATCAATTTTAAAAACCAACATAACATAAAATCAGGCCAGCCCGGCTAATTGAAAGAAATAGGCCCGACAAAAAGTCCGGAGGTCTGGAATCACTCATATCTCTGGGGGTAGATCGTTCCAGAGGGTGGGTGCCACCACAGAGAAGGCTCTCCCCCTGGGGGTCGCCAGCCGACATTGTCTGGCTGACAGCACCCTGAGGAGGCCCTCTCTGTGGGAGTGAACTGGCCGGTGGGAGGCAATTGGTGGCAGAAGGCGGTCCTGTAACTCCATGGCCCTAAGCCATGGAGCACTTTAAAGGTCATCATCAACACCTTGAAGCGCACCCGGAAGTCCACTGGAAGCCAATGCAGCTCGTGAAGGAGAGGAGTCACATGGAAGCGCCCCGTTGCCCCCATAATCCCCCGCGCTGCCGTATTCTGCACCAGTTGGAACCTCCGGGTGCACCCCAAGGGGAGCCCCATGTAGAGAGCATTACAATAGTCCAGACGAGAAGTGACGAGTGCTTGAGTGACTGTACGTAAGGAGTCCCGGTCTAGAAAGGGACGCAACTGGTGTATCAGGTGAACCTGATAGAAAGCCCCCCTGGCCACGGCCATCGTGTGCTCTTCTAAAGACAACCATGAGTCCAGGAGGACGCCCAAGTTGCAAGTCCTTTCCGTGGGGGCTAATGATTCACCTCCAATAACCAGCGATGGCACCAGCTGGCTATATCGGGACGCCGACAGCCACAGCCACTCAGTCTTGGAAGGGTTGAGTCGAAGCCTGTTTCTCCCCATCCAGACCTGCACGACCTCCAGGCACTGGGACATCACTTCCAGGGCATCGTTGGGATGGTCTGGAGTGGAGATGTACAGCTGGGTGTCATCAGCATACTGATGGAACTCCACCCCAAAACCACGGATGATCTCACCCAGCGGCTTCACATAAATGTTGAACAGGAGGGGCGAGAGGACCAACCCTTGTGGCACCCCACAAACAAGGTGCCTCGGTGTCGACCGCTGCCCCCCTGTCAATACAGATTGCGACCGGTCGGAGAGATAGAAGGAGAACCACCGCAAAACGGTGCCTCCCACCCCTAATCCCCCTAACCGGCACCACATGATACCATGGTCGATGGTATCAAAAGCCGCTGAGAGATCTAATAGGACCAGGATAGAGGAATTACCCCTACCCCAAGCCCTCCAGAGATCATCCACCAACGCGACCAATGCCGTTTCCATGCTGTACCCAGGCTTGAAACCAGACTGGAGCGGATCTAAATAGACAGCTTCATCCAGGTACTGGGGAAGCTGCCATGCCACCACACTCTCAACAACCTTCGCAATAAAACTAAGGTTGGAGACTGGATGATAGTTAGCCAAAACAGCCGGATCCAGAGAGGGCTTCTTGAGGAGGGGCCTCACCACCTCTTCTTTCAAGGTGGCCGGCAGGACACCCTCACCTAAAGAAGCTTCTTGAGGAGAGGTCTCACCACCGCCTCTTTCAAGGCAGTAGTAAAGACACCCTCACTCAGAGAAGCATTTATCCTCTGGAGCCAGCCTCGTGTAATCTCCCGGGAAGCCAGTACCAACCAGGTGGGATACGGGTCCAATAAACATGTGGTCGCGTTCAGCCATCCCAGGATCCTGTCCATGTCCTCGGGAGCCACAGGATCAAACTCCTCCCAAATAGCAGTCTCAAGGCCTGCCTCAGTCATCTCGTCTGAACTAACCCAGTCAGCGGCCAAGTCTTCCCGAATCTGAGTTATTTTATGATGCAGATACTGTACAAAGTCCTCTGCTCGACCCTGCAAGGGGTCATCCCGCGCTTCCAGATGGAGGAGGGAGCGGGTCACCCTAAACAGGGCAGCTGGGCGATTATCTGATGATGCAATAAGAGCGGCAAAGTAGCTAGATTTCGCCGCTTTTATAGCCACTAGGTAGGTCTTAATATGAGCTCTTACCAGTGTCAGGTCAGATTCAGACCGGCTGGCCCTCAAACCGCTCTCTAGGTGTCTTTTCCGGCGCTTCATCTCTCTCAGCTCCTCAGAGAACCAAGGAGCTAAGTGAGTTCGGTGCCAGGTCAGAGGCCGCAAAGGCACGACACGGTCCAAAGCCCCGGCGGCTGCACTGTCCCAGGCAGCCACCAGGTCTTCAGCCGAGCCGTGAGCCAGAGTCTCAGGAAATGGCCCAAGCTCCATATGGAACCTGTCAGGATCCATCATTGATTAACAAACTATTCTAATACATTCAGGAGAACCAAGTTGGATTTAGTAAAATCTAATATTTTGGACTTGATCTGATCCCAAATATAACACAGCTTTCTTCATTGCTTTTTCAGATCAGTCATACAATTGTTTCAGAGGCTCTGAGTGATAAAAGTCAATTCCCCTTTTTCCACCGAATGAATCCCAAAGAAGGTTTCCACTACCCAGCAATTGTCCCACTGCTCCTCCATTTCAGATGGACCCTGATTGGCCTCGTTGCTTCAGACACAGAGAAGGGAGAGAATTTCATGAGGATTTTTCTTCCTGTGCTTGTCAGGAATGGAATTTGTGTTGTTATATCACAACTGTTCTCAACACGTGGATATACAGCATACCTCAGGGAGGCCGTCTCTAAGTGGAGACAAGTCAACGTCTTTGTTCTCTTCATGGAATATGATTCCGTTTGGGAGAAATTTCTTCCTTTCCATTTAATATTTATGCGTTTGCCAGGACCCATTGAAGGGAAAGTCTGGATCCTCACAAATTTTCTATGGTATCCAATGAGCAAGCGTAGATTTTTCAAATACATCCATAGTATTTGGAACTTTTGTTATCTGCCAAAAGAAAGGCCAAGAGATTCTGCCTTTGAACCCTCTTTGTTTGTGGAAGTAAAGTTTCAAGATCATTATTTCCACTGTTCTCTTTCAAAGAACGTCTTTTCTGTCAAAGGCCGCAGAAGATGCACCCAGGAAGCCCCACTGGAGACCCAGCAGAAAAGGAACAGGATTCTGGCCCCAAATCTCTATGACTATTACAGTATCATGAAGACTGTGGCCCAGGCCTTGAATGCTGCTTATTCCTCCAGATCGAGGAGGAGGAGAAGGAAGGAGGGAGAAAAGACTTTGGGGTCTCCAAGGCTGCAGCCGTGGCAGGTATGGGGGTCCCGATATGGATCCATTAATCTTAGATCCTTTGAAGGAGGAATCCAGAGGAGAAGGAGGGGAACCAACTCAACAGATCTCTCCAATTCAATTACTCAGGGAATAATGTTTCCAAAGAGTAGATACCATGGCGTTTTCTTTTTTGTTTCTTTTTAAAATTATTTTTTATTCAACATTTATATGTTTAACATCCTTGTTAGATTTTTACAGCTTTCTGATACTGGCGTCTGTAATAATATCTGTAGATATTCTTGTTAGTTATATTTGTTTTATTTTTATTTGTTTTCAGGCCAGCTACTATTCCAAATTTCTCTATTTCTAGCAGGAGTTTTTCTCCTTTTTCCAAAGGGTCCTCTAATATAAATGCCATGTCATCTGCAAAGGCCCCTGTTTTGTATTCTTCTCCTTTCATTTTTAACTCTTTTATTTCCTTATTTCCTCTTACCTGTGCCAAAAATATTTCCAAGTAAAGGATGGATAAGAGGGGGGACAATGGACAGCCTTCTCTAAGCCCTTTGTTTATATCGACTTTTTCTGTAAGATCTCCACTGACCATAATTTTTGCTGTTTGCTTAGAATAAGTTGTCTTAATCATTTCTTTAAATTTTTCGCCAAATTTCATCCTGATTAATTGATTAATTAAAAACCGCCAATTCAAGTTGTTCAACGCCTTTTGTGCATCTATCATTATTACTGCCAATTGTTTTTCTGGATGAGCCTTATAGTATTCTAGAATATTCATGATAATCCTTGTATTGTTCTTGATTTGTCGTTTGGGTAAAAATCCGTTTTGATCCAAATGAATTATTTTATTTAATATCTCTTTTAGTCTTTCTGCTATTGTTCCCAGGATTTTATAATCGGCCTTTAACAGTGAGATTGGCCTATAGTTTTGAATGAATTGATTGTCTGTACTTTCCTTTGGAATTAATGCTATATATGCCTCCATCCATGAATTTGGCATTTTGGCTTTCTCTAATACCTTGTTATATATATCCAACATAATTTCTTCCAAAACTTCCTGAAATTTTTTATATACTTCCGCCAGAATTCCATCTGTCCCTGGTGTTTTGTTATTTTTCTGTTTTTTAATTGTCTCTCTTCACTCTGTTAATGTAATTTCCCCATTCAACATTTCCCTATCTTCATCTGTTATACTTGGCAAGTTCCTCTCCTCTAGGTAATTTACAATACTTTCTTCTTTAATGTTTTCTTGACTATACAATAATTGAAAATAATTTTGAATAATATTTCCCCCCCTCAATTCTATGGTGCAAATTTCCTTGCTCATCTCATCAATATTCTCCCTGGTTTATTTGCTGATTCAAAATAGTTTTGTTTTGCCAATTTTATATTCCTTATCATTTCTTCCTGTTGTAGTATATTAATTTTATGTTTCATTAACTCCATTTCCTTTCTGATTTCCCTGTTTTGGGGATCTTTCTGAAGTGATAATTCTAATTTTTTCATCTTCTCCAATTGTCAACTTGCAAAGCTTTCCAGTTGCCATGAGCAGGAGGGAGGGAGAACTGATAGAGCTGATTGATTTCCCTAACTGAAGATACATTCCATACATGCTTCCGTACCGCAATCAGAAGGAGGGTGTTGGATTTCACAGCCAGCCAAAGTGGTTAATTGGAGAATGTGATTTATGACATGGCCAGGGAGGAGGGGAGAGACAGGGTCATAGGGGAACATATATCTATGTGGGATTAGTTCTAACTGCACCCGAATATTGCCGAAATGGTGCTCCTAATAAATGACTGTATTTCTTTTGAAGTTTGGCTCATGGCTCATGAATTAATTAGGGCATCTTTCGGAAACTTCACACCAATGTTGACATTCGTTGTTTCTTCTTCTCTTTGTTTCTCCTCATATAACGATGATGGAGTTAACAGAAGCAATCAAAAAACAAAAGAATGGGAAGGCACCAGTGCCGGATGGTCTACCAGTTGAATATTATAGGAAGCTACAAGAATCTTTTACCCTCCCACTTTTGGAGGTGATGAATGAAGTGATGATAAAGAAGGAAATACCTAAATCATGGACTAAGGTGTATATCACGTTGATTCACAAAGAAGACACAGACTCACAACAAATCAAAAACTATAGGCCTATATTGCTAGTTACGTACCTGGCTCCCTGCTACGTGGCAGCAGCCCTGCCTGAGCTACTCAACGTTATAGCTGCGGTGGCAGTTGATACCCCTAGACTTATAGTCATGGGGGATTTCAATCTGCCATCCGTCGGTGAGGCGTCTGAGGTGGCTCAGGAGTTCATGGCTTCCATGACGGCCATGGACCTGACCCAGTTAGTTCATGGCCCTACTCACATGGAGGGAAACACGCTGGACCTGATTTTTGTCTCTGGTCAGTGGTTGAGTGATCTTGAGATAGGGGATATAGTGATTGAGCCCTTGTCATGGTCGGATCACTCCCTCCTTCACTTTGACCTTCGAAAAACCGCACCCCGCTGCAGGGAGGCGGAACTGATAAGGTGGTTCCGCCCCAAGCGCCTGATGGACCCAGATAGGTTCCAGAAGGAGCTTGGGCAATTTCCTAAGGCTCTGGCACATGGCTTGACTGAAGAACTGGTGGCCGCCTGGGATAGGGAGGCTACCGGAGCTTTGGATCGGGTCGTGCCTTTGCGGCCTCTGACTCGACGCCGATCTCGCTTGGCTTCTTGGTACACTGAGGAGCTGAGGGAGATGAAGCATCAGAAAAGACGCCTGGAGAACAGTTGGAGAGCCAGCCGATCTGAATCTGACCAAACACTGGTAAGATCTCATATTATGACTTACCTAGTGGCGATAAAAGTGGCAAAACATAACTATTTTTCCGCTCTTATTGCATCATCAGATAACTGCCCAGCCGCCCTGTTTAGGGTGACCCGCTCCCTGCTCCTTCAGGAAACACGGGAAGACCCCTTGGAGGGTAGAGCCGAGGATTTTGTTCAATATCTGTATGATAAAATTGCTCAGATTCGGGAACACCTGGACTCTGACATAGTAGATTCAGGGGAGAGGACGGAGGCAGGTCTTGAGAATACCACCTGGGAAGAGTTTGATTCTGTGACTCCTGAAAATGTGGACAGAATACTGGGGAGGCTGAATGCTACCACATGTTTATTGGACCCGTGTCCCTCCTGGTTGGTGCTGGCCTCTCGGGAGGTTACACGAGGCTGGCTCCAGGGGATTATAAATGCTTCTCTGAGTGAGGGTGTCTTTACTACTGCCTTGAAAGAGGCGGTGGTGAGACCTCTCCTCAAGAAGCCTTCCCTGGACCCGGCAGTATTGCTAATTACCGTCCAGTCTCCAACCTTCACTTCGTTGCAAAGGTTGTTGAGAGTGTGGTAGCACGACAGCTTCCTCAGTACCTGGATGAATCGGCTTATCTGGATCCGTTCCAGTCGGGCTTCAGGCCTGAACACAGCATGGAAACAGCATTGGTCGCATTGGTCGATGATCTCTGGAGGGCTCAGGACAAGGGTTGTTCCTCTGCCCTGGTCCTATTAGATCTCTCAGCGGCTTTTGATACCATCGACCATGGTATCATGCTGCACCGGCTGGAAGAGTTGGGAATGAGGGGCACCGTGTTGCGATGGTTCTCCTCCTTTCTCTCTGACCGGTCGCAGTCTGTGTTGGGAGGGGGGCAGAGATCGACCCCGAGACTCCTTATATGTGGGGTACCACAGGGATCAGTTCTCTCGCTCCTTCTGTTCAACATTTATGTGAAGCCACTGGGTGAGATCATCCGTGGTTTCAGGGTGAAGTACCACCAGTACGCTGATGACACCCAGCTGTACATCTCCACCCCAGACCACCCCAATGATGCCCTTGAAGTGATGTCCCGGTGCCTGGAGGCTGTACGGATCTGGATGGGGAGGAACAGACTCAGGCTCAACCCATCCAAGACCGAGTGGCTGTGGTTTCCAACATCCCGATATAGTCAGTTGGTGCCAACGCTGACTATTGGGGGCGAGTCATTGGCCCCCACGGAGAGGGCTCGCAACTTAGGCGTCCTTCTGGACTCACAGCTATCTTTAGAAGAACATCTGACGGCTGTGGCCAGAAGGGCTTTTTATCAGGTTCGCCTGATACGCCAGTTGCGCCCCTTTCTGAATTGGGACTCGGTCACTCATGCCCTCGTCACTTCCTGCCTGGACTACTGCAATGCTCTTTACATGGGGCTCCCCTTGAAGAGCACCCGGAGGCTCCAGTTGGTCCAGAATGCGGCCGCGCGGGTAGTTATGGGAGCGACGTGGCGCTCCCATGTGACACCCCTCCTGCGCGAGCTGCACTGGCTTCCTGTGTTCTTTCGGGTGCACTTCAAGGTTTTGGTTACCACCTTTAGAACGCTCCATGGCTTATGACCGGGGTATCTTCGAGACCGCCTTCTGCCACCAGTACCCTCTCACTGACCAGTACGCTCCCATAGAGAGGGGCTTCTCAGGGTGCCGTCGGTCAAACAGTGTCGACTGATGGCCCCCAGGGGGAGAGCCTTCTCTGTGGGGGCACCCACCATGTGGAACAAGCTCCCCCCGGAGATACGGACAATCCCGGATCTTCGTGCTTTCCGCCGTGCTCTCAAGACGTTTCTATTCCAGCAGGCTGGCCTGGACTAACCTCTTCTAAAACTGCTCTTAAATTCTTAAATCTTAATCTCATAAATTTAGAGTTTTAATTTTAGGTTTAAGACCAAATTATTTAATTGTGTTTTAATCAATTCTTTAACATATTTGTATTATATGTATTTTATCATTTGTCTGTACACCGCCCTGAGTTCCCCGGGAGTAGAGCGGTATATAAATATAATAATAAATAAATAAATAAATAAATATCCTTGCTAAATTCAGATTGCAAATTTTTTGCTTCAATATTGGCGGGGAGACTTAAGAGATATTTGAACAATTTCATACATGCGGATCAAAATGGATTCTTACCAAAAAAGACAAATTAGAGATAATATAAAAATAATTTTGGATACTTTAGAGCATTATGAAGCACATCCGGAAAAACAGATGGCTTTGGTATTTTTAGATGCACAAAAAGCTTTTGATAACGTCAATTGGCGATTTATGATACTCCAAATGGAAAAGATGGGCTTTGGTAGGAAATTTATACAGGCAATTGAAGCTACCTATTCTAAACGGATGGCAAAGGTAATGATAAATGGAGAACTGTCTGATTCCATTGAAATAGAAAAAGGCACTAGACAAGGATGTCCGTTGTCCCCATTATTGTTTATATTGACTTTGGAGGTTTTAAATAGACGCATCAGAGAAGAAAAAGAGATAAAAGGCATGAAAATGTGAAAAGAAGAATATAAACTTCAAGCCTTTGGGGCATATAAATCAAATTTAAAAATAAAATAAAATAAATAAATTGATAGAAACTATTGGAGAATTTGGCAAAGTAGCGGGCTTGAAAATTAATAAAGATAAAACGAAGATAATGACTAGAAATATGTTGAAAAAACAAAAAGAAGAACTGATGGAGGTTTCAAAAATGCAGGTTACAAACAAAGTAAAATATTTGGGGATATATTTAACACCAAGATGTAGCACACTTAAAGAAAATAATTATAATAAGCTCAAACAACAGATAGGGCAAGACTGGATCAAATGGGGAAATTTGCACTTATCTTTGATTGGTAGGATTTCAACTATTAAGATGAATATTTTGCGTAGAATTTTGTACCTATTTCAGACAATTCCAATCAAGTTGGGTAAGGAATTTTTTGTAGATTTGAATAAAACGATATTGAAATATATTTGGCAGGGAAAGAAGGCGAGAATAAGATTAAAGTTGTTACAAGATGCTAAAATGAGGGGTGGTTTTGGTTTGCCTAATTTTGAATTGTACTATCAAGCAGCAAGCTCAATGCGGATTAAAGAATGGATAACTTTGAGACATTCCAGAGTATTGAATGATTTGTTGATGGGGTGGCATGCTTTTTTGTGGTACAAAGGCACAAAAATACAAGGGTATTTGAGAAGACATCAGATATGTGAAGCTCTGTGGTTGAATTGGGAGAAGGTAAAAAAATATCACTATTTGAAGATTCCAACCTGGATATCTACAACTGAAGCTTTTTCATATCCAGTAATATTCAAAAGGGAACAAATTGTTAGGTATAGTGAATTGTTGGATGAAAAGGGTGAACTTAAATTAAAGCAGGAGCTAGAAGATCAGGGATATAAGATGGATTGGTTTTCATATATGCAAATACTTTCTAGATATCGAGAAGATCTCAAACAAGAAGGTTTTTATAATGTCTTGACTAATTTAGATAAGATTTTAATGGGCTCTGATGATCATATAATTAAAAAGTTGTATGGAAATTTGTTAGAAGCAAATCTGGAAGAAGAACAAGTTAAAGAGCCAATGATAGCATGGGGTAAAAATTTTGGTTATGGTATTGATTTAGAAAAACGGCAGAAATTGTGGTCACATAATTATAAAATGACAATGTCTACAGCATATAAGGAGAATTTGTATAAGATTTTTTACAGGTGGCATCTACCCCCGACGAGGATAACTAGAATGTTCCAGAATAAATCAGAGAAGTTTTGGAAGTGTCATCAGACTCCAGGATCCTATTACCACATGTAGTGGACGTGGGGAGATGCAGAGAGATTTTGGACTAAGAGACACATGTGGTTGGGAAAAAATGACTAAGAGACATATTGGTTTTAAACCAGAAATATTTTTATTAGGGATCTTACCAGAGATTTACAATAAAGAATTGCAATATTTAATTGTGAATCTTTTAACAGCAGCTAGAATTGTATTTGCAAAAAAAATGGAAAGGAGAAAGGACACCTACTGATGAAGAAATTATTAAGAAAATGCTGGACTGTGCTGAAATGAGTAAATTGACATTTGAAACAAGAGAGCAGGAAGATAAACAATACTATTTGATATGGGATTTATTTTATCAATGGATAGACAATAAAAAATGGAGATAAATATGAAATAGGTGGATGCTGAGATAAATTAAGTTAATTTTATCTTTATATATATATATATATATATATATATATATATATATATATATATATATATATGTATGTATGTATGTATGTATAGGAAGCCAAAACAGGTACTACTTAACCTGAAAGAAGACACTAGCATAATAATCCTACCAGCAGACAAGGGCAACGCCACAGTGGTTATGAACATATCTGACTACCAAACCAAATTAACCAACCTACTCCAAGACTCCACATACAAACCCCTAAACACAGATCCCACCACCTACCTTGAAAAAACCACTAGGTCCAAAATAAAAGCCTCTCCCATCAGCGAAGAGATCCAGCAAAGAATCATTCCCAGAGAGAAATCATCCAGATGCCCTAAGCTCTATGGTCTCCCCAAGATACACAAAGAAGGAACCCCACTTAGACCTATAGTCAGCTCCATAGGCTCACCTCTACAAAACCTAGCCAAATTTCTCGCCAAACAACTACAGCCCTATGCAGAAACTATCACCTCACACGTAAAAAACTCATTCCAGTTCATAGAGATCATAAAGAAACAAAACTTACAGCCCAGCGACCTACTCGTGAGCTTCGATGTCATATCCCTCTTCACCCAAGTGCCAATCAAAGAAGCCTTGACAGATATCCAAAACAAATATAACCCCCCCAAGCACATCCTAGATCTGATCAACCACTGCCTATCCAACACATACTTCATCTATAACGGACAAAAATACAAACAAATAGAAGGAGCACCCATGGGATCACCCCTCTCACCTGTCATTGCAAATCTCTACATGGAACACTTTGAAACCCAAGCTCTAGAAAAATCTGATCACAAACCCAAACTTTGGCTCAGATATGTAGACGACACCTTCATAATCTGGCCACATGGGAAAGAAAAACTGGACAACTTCCTCACACACCTCAACAGCCTATACCCCAAAATACAGTTCACCATGGAAACAGAAACCAACAACCAACTTCCCTTCCTGGATGTCTTAGTCTACAAGAAATCCAATGGCTCCCTAGGACACACCATCTACCAGAAGAAAACACACACTAACCGCTATCTGCACGCACTCTCACACCACCACCCAGCACAGATCAACTCCGTAGCCAAGACACTCATCTCCAGAACAAAACGCTTAGCTGACGAACAACACCTAAAAACCGAACTACACACTCTCACTAACGTACTAACATCCAACGGATTCCAAAGAAATAAGATCACCAACCTAATTCAAAAAGAAACCCCCACTAAAATCCAAGACAGAGAACAAGAAAACGGCAAAGCCCTCCTCCCATACATAAAAGGCACCACAGACAGAATTAGCAAGATCCTCCACAAACACAACATCAAGACAGCATTCTGCACAAACCGAAAAATATCCACCATCCTAAGAAACCCCAAAGACAAAATTGAGTTAGAAAACCAAGGAATATATGAAATCCCATGCACTGCTTGTCCCACCACATACATCGGACAAACCAACAGAAGAATAAGTGCATGCATTGAAGAACACAAGAACTCAGTCAGAAAAGAGGAACCAACTTCTTCCCTGGTCCAACACTTTAAAGCCACAGGACATGATATTGACTTTAAAAAGACCACAACTATCGCCAAAACTGAACACTTTAACAACAGAATAATCAGAGAAGCCATCGAGATAGAAAAACGCCCACACAGCATGAATAAACGAGATGATACCTCCTGCCTATCAGCCATTTGGAAACCCGCCCTTATTGACAAACGAGTCCTTAACACAAAGAATGACACCAGACCCACACTCACGAAGACCACACAGGATATCACCACCACACTTCCACGCAAAAAGCAAACCCAGACCCACACCGATGATGAGGCACGACCACAGACCAGAAGCCAGACCAAAGCTGCACCTGGCTCCCTGCCACGTGGCAACAGCCCTGCCCGAGCTCCTCGATGTTATCGCCGCAGTGGCAGTTGATACCCCCAGACTTATTGTCATGGGGGATTTCAACTTGCCATCTGTGGGTGAGACGTCGGAGGTGGCTCGGGAGCTCATGGCTTCCATGACAGCCATGGGCCTGACCCAACTAATTCATGGCCCTACCCACATGGGGGGAAACACGCTGGATTTGGTTTTTGTCTCTGGACAGTGGCAGAGTGATCTTGAAATAGGGGACTTAGTCATCTAGCCCTTGTCATGGTCTGATCACTCCCTCCTCCGTCTTGATTTTCAAACCGCTGCACCCCGCTGCAGGGAGGCGGAGCCGGTAAGATGGTTCCGCCCCAGGCGCCTGATGGAACCTGATAGGTTCCAGATGGAGCTTGGGCCAGTTCCTGAGGCGCTGGCACATGCCTCGACTGGAGACCTAGTGGCCGCCTGGGATAGGGCGGCCACCGGAGCTCTCGATCGGGCCGTGCCTTTGCGGCCTCTGATCTGGCGCCGATCTCAACTGGCCCCTTGGTTCTCCGAGGAGCTGAGAGAGTTGAAGCGCCGGAAAAGATGCCTAGAGAGTAGTTGGAGGGCCAGTCGCTCTGAATCTGACCGGACACTAGTGAGAGCCCATATTAGGACTTACTTAGTGGCAATAAAAGCAGCAAAATGTGACTATTTTGCTGCTCTTGTTGCATCATCAGATAACCGCCCAGCCGCCCTCTTTAGGGTGACCCGCTCCCTGCTCCAACAGGAAGCGCAGGAGGACCCCTTGGAGGGGAGAGCTGAGGACTTTGTTCAATATCTGTATGACAAAATCACTCAGATTCGGGAAGATCTGAACTCCGACTGGGTGGTTCCAGGGGGAGGGAACGGGGCAAGTCTTGAGACCATTATCTGGATTGAGTTTGATCCTGTGACCCTTGAGGACGTGGACAGGATTCTGGGTAGACTGAACGCGACCACTTGTTTATTGGACCCGTGTCCCTCCTGGTTAGTACTGGCTTCCCGGGAGGTGTCGCGAGGCTGGCTCCAGGGGATTATAAATGCTTGGGTGAGGGTGACTTTCCCGCCGCCTTGAAAGAGGCAGTGGTGAGGCCTCTCCTCAAGAAGCCTTCCCTGGACCCAGCAATGTTGGTAAATTATCGTCCGGTCTCCAACCTTTGCTTTTTGGTGAAGATTGTTGAGAGTGTGGTTGCGTGACAGTTCTCCCAGCACCTGGAGGAAACGACGTATCTGGATCCGTTCCAGTCGGGCTTCAGACCCGGGTACAGCATGGAAACGGCATTGGTCACGTTGGTTGATGATCTCTGGAGGGCTCGGGACAGGGGGTGCTCCTCTGTCCTGGTCCTGTTAGACCTCTCAGTGGCTTTTGATACCATCGACCATGGTATCATGCTGCACTGGCTGGCTGAGCTGGGGGTGGGAGGCACTGTGTTACAGTGGTTCTCCTCCTTTCTCTCCAACCGGTCGCAGTCGGTGTTGGCAGGGGGGCAGAGATTGACTCCTAGGCCCCTTATATGCGGGGTGCCACAGGGATCGGTTCTCTCGCCCCTCCTGCTCAACATTTATGTGAAGCCGCTGGGTGAGATCATCCGTGGTTTTGGGGTGAGATATCATCAGTACGCTGACGACACCCAGCTGTACATCTCCACCCCAGACCACCCCAACGATGCCCTTGAAGTGATGTCCTGGTGCCTGGAGGCCGTGCGGATCTGGATGGGGAAGAACAGGCTCAGACTCAATCCATCCAAGACCGAGTGGCTGTGGTTACCGACGTCCCGATATAGTCAGCTGGTACCATCACTGACTATTGGGGGCGAATCATTGGCCCCCACAGAGAGGGCGCGCAATTTGGGCGTCCTCCTGGATTCACGGCTGTCTTTTGAGGAGCATCTGACGGCTGTGTCCGGGAGGATTTTTCATCAGGTTCGCCTGATTCGCCAGTTACGCCCCTTTCTGGATTGGGACTCTTTACTCACGGTCACTCATGCCCTTGTCACCTCCCGCCTGGACTACTGTAATGCTCTCTACATGGGGCTCCCCTTGAGGAGCACCCGGAGGCTCCAGCTGGCGCAGAGTGCGGCCGCGCGGGTGGTGATGGGAGCGACGTGGCGCTCTCATGTGACACCGCTCTTGCGTGAGTTGCACTGGCTCCCAGTGGTCTTCTGGGTGCGCTTCAAGGTGTTGGTTACCACCTTGAAAGCGCTCCATGGCTTAGGATCCAGGTACTTATGGGACCGCCTACTACCTCCAATAGCCTCCCACCGACCGGTACGCTCCCATAGAGAGGGACTCTTCCGGGTGCCGTCGGCCAAACAATGTCGACTGGCGGCCCCCAGGGGGAGAGCCTTTTCTGTGGGAGCACCCACTATCTGGAACGATCTCCCCCCAGAGATTCAGCGAATCCCGGATCTTCGCGCTTTCTGCCGTGAGTTAAAAACTTTTTTATTCCATCAGGCGGGCCTGGCATAGTATCTCCCCTTTTGATAAGAAAATTTTAAATTTTATAATCCAAATTTTTAGATCTGGGACTTATATATTTTAAAAAATGGGTTTGAATTGTTGGGCAATTATTTAATTCGGTTTTAATTCATTTTTAAATTTTGTATTTATGTTTTTTATCTTTGCCTGTTCACCGCCCTGAGTCCCCTCGGGGAGAAGGGCGGTATATAAATCTAATAAAAATAAAAAATAAATAAATAAATCATTGGCCAATTTAAACCCCTCCAATCCATACATGAAGCAAACTGACACCCACCACGAAGATATGGCACGACCACGAACGCGAAGCCAAACAACAGCAATACAGCTCACCAGCTCAAATCCCCCTGCAACTCAGAGTAACCCGAGCACAGCCAAGCCCCCACCCAAACAGAGCACACCCCCAGCCAATCAGAGCACAGCCAACCCCCCATCCAATCAGAGCACAGCCAGGCCCCCAACCAATCAAAGCACACCTCCACCCAATCAGAACACAGCCATGCTCCCACCCAATCAGCTCCCACCCCCACTGGCAGTTAAAAGGAGGAAACAGCTGCGATCACACATTGCTCCTGGAAGTACGAAGCTGAGAACACCAGCCTGAAGATGACGAATGAGACTTCATCGAAACGTCGCCAAGACACTTCCAATTTTACGTGGGAGAAAACCCGAATAACCAAAGACCTACATACAAACACCCGCGAAAACCTCAGAATATATATATATATATATATATATATATATATATATATATATATATATATGTATATA
>WNWU01013610.1:0-20448 GCA_012654045.1 Ptyas mucosa
CCCCCCCAAAAAGTAACAAACAAAAAGTAACCAACATAAACAGGGGCTCAACCTTAACTCTACCCAAGACACTAAAAATAATCTGGTCTTTAACAACTTAATGTATAAGAACATCAAACGCCTGGTTAAATGAATTAATTGAAAAATAGCAGCCTGCATATCCCAGGGTTTCAGTTTCAAAGATCAGACAGAATTGCAGAAACATCTGGTAAAAAGAAGGGAGGAGGCTTATGCTTATATATCAACAACTTCTGGTCTCAGGATATAATTATAATATACAAATTCTCTGATGAAAGCCTAGAGACATTAATTATCAACTGCAAACCATACTATTTGCCTCGTGAATTTTCCTCATTTCTTCTAATTGCTGTTTATGTCCCACCATAAGCCTGTGTAAACGAGGCATTACAAACTCTAGCTGACCCAATTATGGAGGCTGAAGCCAAATACCCTGATTCACTGGCCATTATTTTGGGAGATCTAAACAAGGCAAACTTAAGGAAAGAGCTACCAAAATACTTTCAACATGTCAATTGTCCCACTAGAGGCAAGAATACTTTAGACCACTGCTACACAACACTAAAAATTGCTTATCAGTCTTTACCACGAGCAGCTGTAGGACACTCTGATCATTGCATGATTCACCTTGTAACAGCTTACAGGCAAAAACTTAAAACCACAAAACCAACAATTAAATCAATGAAGATCTGGATGGAGGAGGCAAAGTTAAAGCTATAGGCTTGCTTTGACTGCACTGATTGGAATATTTTTGAAGATACCTCTGCAGACCTGGATGAACTCACAGATACTGTAACATCATATGTCAGCTTCTGTGAAAACCTATGTGTACCGACAAGGAACTTGCGAATATACAGTAACAAGAAACCTTGGTTCACAGCTAAACTTAAGCAGCTACGTCATTCCAAAGAGGAAGTTCCAAAACTAACAGATGGTGTAAGATATGCTAGATCTGACCGTATATGGAATATGTACTAAAAGATAACTTCTTCTTTTTATATCCTGTTTTGATGTACCATATCTCGATACTTGTAAGAAAATGTAACGCATCAGTAGAGCTGCACTTGCATAATCTATAAAAGATAGACTTTGGGCGTAGCCCAAGGACCAGACTTTGCCAAGCTATTACTCTGGACCATTGCTAGCAATAAACCTGTGTTCTCCTACTCCAGTGATCTTGTCTCCTGATTTTGGGTAGCGAGTCTTCCCGCATCATGACTATCATTAAGTGTTGTGCCTTATGATTCTTGATGAACATATCTTTTATTTTATGTACATTATGCATATGCACCAAGACAAATTCCTTGTGTGTCCAATCACTCTTGGCCAATAAAAATTCTATTCTATTCATTCTATCAGGTTGATAATCACCTGGTCCTTAACAATTTGGATATATCAACCATGATTACTACGATATAGGAAGCTGTTCAAAAAATATGGATTAAAATCCTAGAAGACCAGCACTTGAAAGTGAAATTGTGACTTTTCAATATTACTATGTGATTTAAAATGTTCTATTGTTTTTATCCTTTTTTTAAAAAAAGAAATATATTGGAATATTATAAACAGTTTGGAAGTAAAATTGTGATTGAGCGTGATAAATGATGTATTAGCATGGAAGGAAAGCTAAGTGTTATTTTCATTGATATATTTGTACCTGCAGAAAATCATCCAAGCTTCATTGGAAATTTATGCCCTACCTTTTTGCTCTCGAGGACATCAACCAGAAGGGCCACCTCTTACCCAATATCACCCTGGGTTATAATATCTATGACAATTTCTACAAGGTGGAAATGACTACAGATCCTTTGTTGGACCTGCTTTCCGATGGGGAGGCCAATGTGCCCAACTATAGATGTGGAAGACAGAGAAACACAGTGGCTGTTCTGGAAGACTCTGAGACTGGCAGCTCCATCCAGATTTCATCCATGTTGGGCACCTACAAAATCCCTCAGGTGTGTCTTTCTTGCAGAGACAGTTTTTGAGTTATTGTAAGGACCAGCTTCTCCCCCACTTCCAAGAAAGTACGAACTCTTGAGAACTTTGTATTTCAAAAGGAACCTTTTATTGAAAGGGATGAAAGCAAGTCAAAACTCAAAGCATGCTCTGGGATCTCTCAGGGCATGCAGTTCAGGATAAAGGAAATTAGGGACCCCCTCCCCACCTTCCGATATTGATTCCAACCAATCCACCGGTGTGAAGATGATTGTACCAGCCTCTCTGAGAAACAACTACGAAGAGCTTCTCAGGGTCATTTTACAAGCCACTGTTACCCCCCCCCTTCCCCTTTATTTCCCAAGATGTGAGAATTATCTAGGCATTCCTGGTGCCAGGCAATGGTTATAAATCACGTTAAAGTTTATACAAAGAGGACCAAGCAAGAAATTGGATACTTAGGACACACAGGAAAATAATCTAAATGTGATAACTCCAAATCCCCCATCCCTTCTTCCACAAAAAATGGCAAATACACCAATTTGACAGTTCTTCAACTTTGAATAAGAGGTTCTCTGCAAATGAAAAGCAGAGTTTTTTTATGGAAAAAGTAGAACTTGAATTTTGCTTGTAACATATAAAACACCATCCTCCATTTATTTCAGATATATTATAGCTTTGCTTCTAGGGTTATGGGGGATAAAACTCAGTTTCCTTACTTCTACCCGATGCTCCCTGCTGAAGGAGTCCAATACCCAGGGATGGTCCAGATTCTCCTCCATTTCAAGTGGACCTTGGTTGGTCTCGTGGCTCCAGAAACTGACCAGGGACAGAAGTTCATGAAGACAATGGCTCCTTTGATGTTAAGGAATGGCATTTGTGCTGTTATATATCAAAGCTTTACCCTGAATGTTGCAGAGATGAATGTTAATTCATATCAATATTACACATGGGTAAAAGTCAATGTCTTTGTTTTTGGTTCAGAGACCAGTTCGTTCTGGTTAGGAATGAGAATTATAGATGCGATACTTACACATCGTTCAAAACATGTTGTAGGTAAAGTCTGGATCACCACAGCGCACTGGGATTTCAGTCTTGATTTTAAGGGTACGGAGGATTCCTTGAAACACATAGGTGGCATTTTCTCTTTTATGATAAAGAAAAGGAAATGGGCAAACTATGATGCTATCGAAGACTTTGCTGACATCCTAGATGACTTTTTGGAGAAAACTTTTAGATGTTCATCCCCCAAGGATGCCTTTTCAGTAAAAGTCTGGAGACGGTGTAGACAGACAGAAGAACTGGTGTCTCTGAGGAAAGAGGACACTGATCAGATCCTGACCCTGGACAGCTATCTCATCTACAACACCACCTGGGCTGTGGGAAGGGCCTTACATTCAGCTCACATATCCTCTTCAAAGAGATCAGTGAGGAACAGGAGTGTGAAGGTGGAAGCTACAAGGCTGAAAGCTTGGCAGGTATTTTTCCCCCCATTAGACAGTTTCCCTCCAAATATGGCAATAGTTTTATAAGTGGATGCCCTGGTTATTTATTCTGAAAAAAACTAAATTATCACGAAACTCAAATCTTATATCATTCTACTCTCTTTAGTTTCTTTTCCATTTCCTATGATCCCCCCCCCCTTTTTTTTTGGCAATATGTTCTTATTTTAATTTTAAAGCAAGTACATTTATAGTTTGATTCTTCAGCCATTCGTTTTTCCTCAAACTGATGAGGTGGTATAAAGGAGAAGACAACTTTGGGTCAAACATTAGACTGTTAGAGTCAATCAAGTACCATATATACTCGAGTATAAGCCTAGTTTTTCAGCACATTTTTCATGCTGAAAAAAGCCCCCCTCGACTTATAATGGAGTGACGAAAAAATGCCTTTTTTCTTGCAACCATTTTGGTTCCCAGGGTTGCAGGGAGGTTTGCTAAAGCCAAAATGGGGCGTGGCGGGGGTGTGTGCGGCGCCCCTCCCCCGTGCCCCTTTTTGGCTCCCAGGGGTTGCAGGGAGGCTTGCTAGGGGCATGAGGGGGGTGCCTAGCAAGACTCACTGCAGCCCCATGGAAGCAAAAATGGCCTGCGGGGGTGGGAGGGGGGTTCAAGGGAGAAAGAAACAAAGAAATCCTCACTGTTTAGGGATATCCCATGTGCTCTGAGCTTGAGTTGAGAGCTTCTTGTAATTGAGAGCTTCTTGTAATTGGCTGCTAGCTATCCTTGCTCAGGCTAAGCCAGGACTGGGCAAATATGGCCTTTACAATCTGTGAACTTCAACTCCCAGAATTCTCCCAGCTTGGCTGTCTCAGGAATTCTGGGAGTTGAAGTCCACAGGTTGTAAAAGGGCCACATTTGCCCACCCCTGGGCTAAGCTAATCAGTAGTGGAGCACTAAGAATGCCAGATGAGAAGGAGAAAGGGAAGGAGAAAGAAAGAGAGAGAGAGAGAGAGAGAGAGAAGAAAGAAAAAGAGAAAGAAAGAAAGAAAAAGAAAAAGAAAAAGGAGGGGGAGAGAGAGAGAGAGAATGCAGGTATCTCTTAACAGAGGCTTGAACTTGCCTGAAATTAGATCGAGCCAGTGACTGGGTGGGCATGGCTAGCTGGTCATGTGATATATGTGTATAGGGACTACTCAGAGGGCTGAAAAAAGTCATTTCTGACCGGTCCTCACACTTATGACCATTCTCACATTTATGCCCATGCAGCATTCTTAACAACCATGCCACTCATTTCACAACTGCTTCTCTTCACCAAGATAGGGCAAAAATGTAAAATGTGAGGACAGTCGTAAGTTCGAGGACTGGTCAAAAGTGCGAGGACCAGTCAAAAATAACTTTTTCAGCCCTCTGAGTAGTCCATATTTATTTATTTTTTATTTTATTTTATTTCCAATTTAAAAGGACAAAAGGACTACCCAGAGGGCTGAAAAAAGTGATTTCTGACAGGTCCTCGCACTTTTGACCGGTGCAAAAATCCAATTAGTGCCATGTAAATTCTGGAATCCCCAAAGACCTTTCCCATTGTATTTATTAAACAAATTTATATAGCTACCCAACTCATATACAGTACTTTTAAAGTTATTGTTGATACCATATTGTTTTTGATGATCCTCTTACAGAGCTAGATTACTGTTTTTCTTTGAAATCAATATTCAAAAACATTTAACCTACCGATGCCTCAATTAATGTAATTTTATTAGTATCTATTTTTATTTTGAAATTTACCAGTAGCCGCTGCATTTCCCACCCCTGGCTTATACTTGAGTCAATAAGTTTTCCCAGGTTTTTGTGGTAAAATTAGGTGCCTCGGCTTATATTCGGGTTGTCTTATACTCAAGTATATACGGTAATTCTCTCCAATCGCTGAAAGGTCTGACTAGCAGCCCGAAGAAAGGTATGGTGAAGCAATATCACCTCTGAAGAACAACACAGGAAATAAGAATAATGAAGGTACCTATTTTATTTATGCAGTTAATGATAAAAGACAAGAGAGAAATCTAAAAACTAAAAAGTTAAAGGAAAACCTGAATGGTGTATCTTTACAGTTTAACCATTTTTAGACTAGAGTAATAGAATTGAGGCCTTTGAACTACGGTGCTGGAGAAGACTCCTACGAGTCCCTTGGACTGCAAGGCGATCAAACCAGTTAGTCCTAGAGGAGATCAACCCTGACTGCACTTTAGAAGGCCAGATCCTGAAGATGAAACTCAAATATTTTGGCCACCTAATGAGAAGGAAAGACTCACTGGAGAAGAGCCTAATGCTGGGAAAGATTGAGGGCAAAAGAAGAAGGGCATGACAGAGAATGAGGTGGCTGGATGGAGTCACTGAAGCAGTCCGCGTGAGCTTAAATGGACTCCGGGGGATGGTAGAGGACAGGAAGGCCTGGAGAAATATTGTCCACGGGGTCACGATGGGTCGGACATGACTTCGCAACTAACAACAATATTAGTTTTGCTGTGATAAAGCAGTGGAAACAGGAACATGACCAGATGCGTAACTTCTGTCCTTTAGAGTCATGATTCTGATCTATGTATTTCAACGTTAAGATAACAGCTGGTATTATTCCTCTGCTTATGGACATTTTTCTACCCAAGATTGAATCTGACTTTAAAACCTGCTTTTTCAGCCGAGAGACAGAAATGTTCAGATATCCCGCTTCCCAACACAGAGCAAGGAGGTCTTTCCAAAGGACCATTAATGACATAAATTTTTCATTTATCTTATTTTCTTTTCAGCTTCATCCCTTCCTTCAAACCTCCACCTTTTACAATAATTCCATACAAGGAGTATATTTGGATGAGAAAGGAGACCTCACAGCTGACCTGGACATTGTGAATTCTATTGCTTTCCCCAACAAATCTGTCAGGAGAGTGAAATCTGGGAGTCTAGAAAAACGGAAATCCCAGGATTTTATATTATCCATTGACCAGGAGAGTATCTCACAGGTGGAAATGCTGAGCAAGGTGGGACTATTATTTATTTTATTCTGCTGAAAGTGGCAATAACCGGAGAAAAAACGTTTTGGGATAGGTGTGGGATTCTTTTCAATGCATTTGAGTTTTCACATCAGCGGACCAGACTCTCAAGATAATTTATTTTCATTTATTATGCAAAAAAGAAATCATTTCTTTATTAGCTATTCAGATGGTCATGAACAATAATCTTCCATTTTCATGCACACTATTCACTCAATTTATGGAAAAGGTGGTAGATTGAGCTACTCACTCAAATAATGTAGTTTACCAAGCCAAAACAAAATGTCCATGCAATATATCACCGAACAATTATTGCATTTTATTTATGCCACCCATCGCACTATCCAGAGTTTTATCTCCTTTTCTCTCCTCAGCCCTTCCCTCCTTCTACATGTGTGGAAAGCTGTCACACTGGATTCATGAAGGTGGCTCAAGAAGGGAAGCCCATCTGCTGCTACGATTGTCGTCCTTGTGCAGAAGGAACCATCTCCACCATAGAAGGTGGGTGACACCAGAAAATGGGGCAGGCTTTTGCAAGGTCTATAAAGTTTTTGTTTTTTTAAGTAGACATGGCTGTTTTAAAAATGATCTCTTTTTTCCATAATAAATGAAAAGAAATAATCTTGGAAGTTAAACAAGGAGCCAGATGTTCAAAGTCAGGGTATCAAACAAGCCTTGGAATTAGAAGAGGGATGACATTTCTTGGACTTCATCTTCTTTACACGTCAACCTCTATCATCGTTTTCTTGGTATCTCTGAAAAAATGGAGAAATCCTTTCTTCTCCTCTATTCTCCCACTTCTCTACCTGAAACTAATAATACTGAAGGGTGAAGTTGCTTGTTTAACAGTCACAGGAACATGTCCTGCCCTGAAAGCCCTGTCAGACCTGGAAGCCATCTTTTACATTGGATCTTCAGGCCTGCCACATTTACTACTGTGGGAAACCAGGAGGGGGAATTGTGTGGAGCCGGGCTGATATACAGCCATAATAACATTCCTTTCTCAAGGAGTCAAGGCCATCTTGCCCTGCACCTGGAAGGCTGGAACTGGGAGGCATCTCCAGCTGGGACAGAGGAACGAAGGAAAATAATGTTGCAGGATGCAATCTGAGTCAGTCCCTGGCCACAGTTTAGTCTTACAAGCTTTTGATTGTTAGCGGAGCTCATGAGGAAGGATGGACTCAGATTGGATCCTGAAACAGTGGAATACATCAGCCAGAATTACTGCTGTCCACTTTCTTTGGTCAAAGCAGTGGGGCAAAACTGACATTTGCAAAGTGGGAGCCGATAAAAAAAGTTTTCCTAACCTCCAGTTTGAATATACAGATGTGCAGATGAATCTGATCTGGAAGGGGTCATTGAGACCTTGAGTCATACATTTTCCTCCTTCCTGGGCTTAAAATTGTCCAGTTTTGGAAGTCCGAATGAATATTTATCCATAGAGAATTGCAGAAGAAACAATTACTACCAACCTGCCTTCCATTGAGGACCTGTATACTGCACGAGTCCGAAAGAGGGCTGTGAAAATATTTACAGACCCCTTGCATCCGGGACATAAATTGTTTCAACTCTTTCCCTCAAAATGACGCTATAGAGCTCTGCACACTAGAACAACTAGACACAAAAACGGTTTTTTCCTGACCTCCATCACTCTGCTAAACAAATGATTCCCTCAACACTATCAAACTATTCACTAAGGCTGCATTACTATTACTATTAGTCTTCTCATCATTCCTATCACCCATCTCCTCCCACTTATGACTGCATGACTGTAACTTTGTTCCTTGTATTCTTACGATTAATATTGATATTGATTGTTTCCAAATTGCTTATTTGTACCCTATGACTATCATTAAGTGTTGTATCTTAGAATTCTTGATGAATGTATCTTTTCTTTTATGCACAATGAGAGTGTATGCACCAAGACAAATTCCTTATGTGTCCAATCGCACTTGGCCAATAAAGAATTCTATTCTTCTCTTCTCTTCTCTTCTCTTCTCTTCTCTTCTCTTCTCTTCTCTTCTCTTCTCTTCTCTTCTCTTCTCTTCTCTTCTCTTCTCTTCTCTTCCCTTCCCTTCCCTTCCCTTCCCTTCCCTTCCCTTCCCTTCTCTTCTCTTCTCTTCTCTCCTCTCCTCTTCTCTTCTCTTCTCTGGAGGGAGGCCTGCAGAATGTTCTGGTTTTCTTCTCTGAAGGGTGGTTAATAACATCTGGGATGCAAACAGTGCAAAACCCATCCAAATGAATGCAAAACATACCATCACTAGTCTCACTCTAAGTATGCTTCTGAGGGAAGAACCTGCATTATGGTAGATGTTAACCTTTCTGTTTTCAGATGCTGAAAAATGTACCAGATGTCCAGCAGATCAGCATCCAAACATCAACAGAAATGACTGTATACCTAAGACTGAAACTTTCTTATCCTATCAAGAAAATTTGGGGATCATCCTAGCTTCACTTGCCTTGTTCCTCCCTTCAGTAACAGGTTTTGTCTTGGGAATCTTCATTAAGTTCCGAGATACTCCCATAGTCAAAGCCAACAATCGTGACCTTTCCTACATTCTCCTCATCTCCCTCCTGCTTTCCTTCTTGACATCATTCCTATTTATTGGCCAGCCGAGGAGAGGGACTTGCCTTCTCCAACAAATAGCCTTCAGCAACATCTTCTCAGTTGCCATTTCTACCGTCTTGGCCAAAACAGTCACTGTGGTTTTAGCATTCTTTGCCACAAAACCAGGGAATAATATACAGAGATGGCTAGGGAAGACCCTGGCCAATTCTATCATCCTTTCTTGTTCTGGTGTCCAAGTTGTCCTCTGCAGCATCTGGTTGGGCACGTCTCCCCCATTCCCTGAGTCAGACATGCACTCTCAATCTGCAGAGATCATCCTCCAATGTAATCAAAGCTCTGTTGTCATGTTCTACCTTGCCCTTGGCTACATGGGTTTCCTGGCTATCATCTGCTTCACGGTGGCTTTTCTGGCCAGGAATCTACCTGGAGCCTTCAATGAAGCCAAGCTCATCACCTTCAGCATGCTGGTCTTCTGCAGCGTCTGGATATCCTTCGTTCCCACCTACCTGAGCACCAAGGGGAAGTATATGGTGGCTGTGCAGGTCTTCTCCATCTTGGCTTCCAGTACTGGCTTGCTATGTTGCATCTTCATCCCCAAGTGCTACATTATTTTTTTAAGACCAGAGCTGAATACAAAAGAACATTTGATGTCAAAATAGTATAGAAATGAACTTTTCATATGACCTTTTCCCAAATGCCAATAAATAACTCAAAGAAATTAATATGTTTTAAAATTCTTTTTTAAAAGTGTTCACACACATACACCTGTTTAATAGGCAATTGAGACATAAGGTATGAGGCCTTTCAGGTCACAGGGCCCATGATAAGTTTTACCAGAATATTTTTTTTTAATTTGATTTATATGCCGCCCTTCTCCGGAGACTCAGGGCGGCTTACAATGCGCTAAGTAATAGCCTTCATACTTTTGTATATTTATACAAAGTCAGCTTATTGCCCCCACAAATTGGGTCCTCAATTTACCTATCTTAGAAAGGATGGAAGGCTGAGTCAACCTTGAGCCTTGGTGAGATTCGAACCTGCAATAATTGCAGGCAGCTGGATGTTAATAACAGGGCTTTAGACCACTTGGATATGGCTCTTGGAATATCCAAGAGCCATATCCAAGGCTCTTGGATATTCCCAGAGCAACCCCTGAATCTCAATATCCAGACATTTCTTCTAAAACCATTGTTCTCATCAATAAGGAAAGGGCAGGGAGAAAACTGAGAATTATTACATTATTTCCTTTGAATATTTATGTATACATCCTTTTCCCCTCCTTTCTGAAATGTATAAGTACGAGCTCATCCTTTTGTCTGCAGCAGTGACCATCTTACTACTCTTTTAGAGGAGACTCCCTTCAGTACATTCTGTATACTAAACACTGAACTGAGCCTCGACTCTTTGCTTTGTATTCTGAGTTTTGATTCCATACATCCAAAGTCAGGATGAACAACTTCAAAAAAGGACGTTAGTTAGTTTTAGAGTCATTGGTTGCTTATCTACAGTTTCATAGGCAGACATACTGTATGTATTGAGTTCCTTTAAAGGTGGGTGTCAACTGTCTGACCAGCACACCCAAAACTAGTAAACACTCTCAGGCGCTTGAATTCCCAAAAGTAAAACTTTATTGGATACACCATTTTGGTACTGAAGAATCAAAACTGGTTCTGGTTTTCTCATGCAAATGTTTGCCTCATTAAAACAATAGCTTCCCTTTTTCTCCACCCCTGGGGGAACACATCATCTAATTATGAGACACTTGTTTGTTATGGGAATAGTCCACCTCCTCCTCAAGCACCTGCTGTCATGACCTTGATGGTTTCCAGGGTCTCACGGTCCATGCGCACATTCTCGGCTCTCCATTTCCACCCTTTCTCCACTCAACTCATTGGCACGTTGAATAGCGATATTTGTATGAAGCAAAGCAGTTCAACCCTGGCCCTGGGATTTTCATAGGCAGGATTTCCATGGGAAGGCAGCAATGTTAACTTGAACTTTTGATATTCAATTTTTTTTTCAAAAAAACCCAAACAAACCGTATTTCTTCTTCAACTATGAATTGGTTTTCAGAGTGTAAACTAAGTTTCTGGATGTGTATCTGTAGGGCTCCTGGAATGATTGCAGGCACCCTGAATTTGGAATCATTGTGTCAGCAGTTTCCGAGCTGACACATAACTTGTGGGTAATATTTACAAATGAAATACAGAAAACAAGCTGGTTAGTTCAACTCCACAAGAAAATATAAGCAAAAAAGAAGTCTTAATTGAGTGGCACTTGAAGAACCTGAAGTCAAAAGGTTGATGCAGCTCATACCGAGCAAAAGTTCTCTTCAAGAATTTGTTAAATTTAATGGGAAGGATAAGTGGCGAGTAAAGTAGTAAAATCAAGATGAAATCATTTGCTGATCTCCATATTTGCCTGTCACAAAATAGGGAGTAATAACTCATCACTAGTGGGATTCACAGGTAAATAAATTCTCCTAGGTAAAAAGCCTACCTCCATTGGTGGGATGGAACTCAGGACTGGAATGTACTGATGGAAGGATAACAAACCATTCAAAAGAAATAGACCAAAAAAAGAGAAGATGGAGTTGCATTATATACTGTATAAAAGAACACTACATCTCTACAGAAATACACAAAACCAACGATGAAAACCTGCTGCCGTGTTTCCCCAAAAATAGGACATGTCCCAAAAATAAGGCCAAGCCTGATTTTTGAGTTGGGCATAAATATACGTCCTCCCCCGAAAATAAGCCTTAGTGAATGGGTGGGCGTGGCCAGCACAGGAGGCAGTCCTTCCCTTCCCCAGTCACCTCCTGGAGGTTCAGCCCCTTAATTGCTGCCTGCTGATCAGCTGAGCCAGCGAGGGCTGTGCAACTCAGCCCTGATCTCCAGAGCACCTCCGCAGCTGCCGGCTTCCTCCCCCTTTTCCTGCCGATATTTCTTTACTTGGGATCGCAGCACAGACACACATCCCCAAAATGCTCCATTCAAAGCCTTCAGCCTTGCAATCCTGGAAGGGCTGTCTGTGCTCCGATCCCAAAGAAAGAATGGTGTGTGAGTGTGTGTGTGTGTGTGTGTGAGAGAGAGAGAGAGGGGGGGGGGAGAGATATCCGATCCAACCTCGGAGAGTTATCCAGGACTGGCAGCAACTTTCTCTCAGTCCCCCCTCTCTCTACACAACACACACACGTCCCTCACCCCCCCAAACCTCACAAGGCAGCCACATCCCTTCACTAACCTGCTTTCCAACTCCATTCTCCACTCCGTCACATGCAGATCAAGAAAGTGCTCTGTGGGACTACCTTCTAACTTTGCAAGATTTTTTTTTCTTCATGAGAAGTTGGAAAGTCTGAACTATTTTTTTAAAAAAACCATAGTCCAGGGACTCTGCCCTGGGGGGGAGGGGGAGGGTATGGCATGTGTGGCCTGGCTGAAGGGTCTTCAGTAAGCTGATGCGGGGCCTTGGGGCAACTCCACAGCTTTGTCCTCCACCCCACCCCACCCCACCCACTGCCTCGCTTCATTCTCCTTCGCAACGTGCAGTCTCTCACAGTAAGAAGAATTGCAGGCAATTCTCATACTGTGAGAGGCTGCACATTGCTTATGGGCAGTGTGCAGTGTTGCATCTTCTGTAACGTTGACAGCCAGGCCAGGGATGTGTGGGAGGGGGCCACCCGGTAGTGCTTTGAAGGCAGAACCAGGGATAAAGGGCTCCTGGCCTGTGCGAACAGGCGTGCTGTAGGAGCCTAAGGCCAGGGAGGCAGCGACTGAAAGCGGTGAGGCTCAGGATGGGTTTGGCTCGCTGCTGCATGCATCCTGGCCGGTTTATCTCAAGGGGTGAGGAGGCTGCGCGATCGGAGCGCTTGGAGAGGGGCGGCCAAAGGGTAGGCGGGCTAGGGAAAGCACAGCAGCGGGCCTTTAAGTGGGGCGGGTCCTTGGGGAGGAGAAAGCTACCGCTCCACCCACCAAGGACTGTCCCCCTGCTCGGAAGTGGAGGGCGGGGAAGGCCCTGTGTCCAGCAACCGGGAAAGGCTCACAGTCGGGAAGCTGTGGCCGCCCTGGCCAGCCGCATGATGCAGGCTCAGCCACCCCTGCACAGCGGGTACTTCCATGGCCGCTGCCCTCACTGCCTGGCATCTCATCTACCCAATCTTCCGGGTTCCCCTCCACCGTTTCTCTTGCTGCTTTTGGAGTCCCAAATGGCTGCAAAAGCAGCTGTGATTCTTGCTGTCTCTTCTCTTACCGGGCATGGCAGGGCTTCCTGCCCCTCGCTTCTCCCCTTCCCCTCCCCACCTGCCACCCCCAAATTGTGCCCCAAAATAATGAGACAACCCCCCTCAAAATAAGGCCAAGCCCTTATTTTGGAGTTCAGAAAAATATAACATAGGGTCTTATTTTGGGAGAAACACGATAGAATCCATATGGGTCAATATAAAAGGAAAAAAGAATGACATTGCTATAGGCAAATATTACAGTCCATCCAACCAAGCAGAAGAAATGGATCAACCTTTTGCTAATCAATCCACAAATGCATGTAGGAAACATACCACAGTAGTAATGGGAGAGTTTAACTATCCTGATATCAACTGGGAGGAAACCTGTGTATCATGTGAGAGAGCAAAAAGATCCCTAACTGACAACTTTGTCATGCAAAAGGTAGAGGTGGTGGGGAACCGAGGTGGGTTTCAGCAGGTTCTGAACAGTTCTGGAGAACCGGTAGCAAAAATTTTGAGTAGTTCAGAGAACCGGCAAATACCACCTCTGACTGCCCCCAACCCCATCTATTGTCTGCCTCCCGAGTCCGAACTGATCGGGAGAAAATGGGTATTTTGCATTAACCTTCCCCTGCCACGCCCACCAAGCCACGCTCACAGAACCAGTAGTAAAACAATTTGAAACCCACCACTGGGGGGGGGGGACTAGAGGAAAAGCCAGGAGGTGGAGCAGGAGGTTGGACTAAAAGCTCTCCAAAGTCCCTTCCAACGCAATTCTGATTTACTTGATAATAAATCACTAAAATAGAATAAGACAATAGGAAGGGACCTTGGAGGTCTTCTAATCCAAACCCCTGTTTAGGAAGGAAACCCTTTAGCATTTCAGACAAAAATCTCTCTTTATCCCAGTTTTTCTGAAAGTATTTTATTCTAAAGATTTGAGCCAACCTCTATAGTCTCCCTCGTGGCCCATCTGCAAAGTTTGGAGCCACATCTGTGAGTTCTCCCTTTAGCCCATTCACTCATCCAGGGTTCAGAGAGCTGAAAGATCTTTTCCATTCAATTATCAAAATCATAGTGATTTATTAGTTGTCTTTATTTTAGGACTCTAGAGACCTTTCTGGAAATTTCCCAAAAAATTTAGCACAAATTTGTCAGAAAACATTTTGATGTCAATATCAGACTCGCAAGCAAAGTTGGGTGAAGTCTGTCTCCGAAATTCTCAGTAGGTAAATGTCCCTGGAGACAGTAAGCAAATTTCAGGGTAGTTTTAGATCAATAGCAATAGCAGTTCGACTGATTTACTGGTTCACAGTGCTTTACAGCCCACTCCAAGTGGTTTTACAGAGCCAGCATATTGCCCTCAACAATCTGGGTCCTCATTTTACCCACCTTGGAAGGATGGAAGGCTGAGTCATCCTTCAGCCTAGTGAGATTGAAACTGCCGGACTGCTAGAAGCCAGCAGTCAGCAGAAGTAGCCTGCAGTTCTGCCTTATAAACATTGTGCGATCAGGGCTGGTTCTGTTCATGTCTCTTGGCTGACTGTGATCGGATCTGAAACTTCTGCCAGGAAAGAGATTTTGGTTTCTTCCACCTCTTCTTTTTCTCTCTTAAAAAGCAGGAGACACAGAGAAGACTCAGTCAGGGACACAATACATGTTGCTGTTGCTTCTCTTCGTGCTGGTTCTGTTGCCATCGGGATCTGGTGTGATGCACAAAGCCAAATGCCTCCTGACTCTGCAGCAGAGTGAGGTGGACCCACAGCACCATTACAAACCAGGAGATTATATGATTAGTGGCATAGTCTCTGCAATGGATGCTAGGTTTCCATTATTAAACTTTGATAAGAGTCCTTCAACAAAATTCTACAGGTAAGTGAATTGTCCTGCAATTGTTACAGTCACTTTAATAAATGTCTACAGGTCTTGCCCTTTAAAAACACAAAGTGATCTCTCCTGATCTCGTCTCTTTACTAGCTTACTTCTGATTCCGTCTTGGGCTCCCTGTTGTATACTACAGATCATGAAACACGTTTCAAGTTTTAAAGTATAACACCCCCCCCCCCCTCACTATCCATTCTTTGCTAGGAGCAAAGCTAAAGTGCAGACACAGAAGAAATAATGGAATCTCTCTTCCACCCCACTCCATAACTGAGCTGGTATTTGTGGGAGACCTGGTCCAAATACAATAGAATGCTATATTTTCTGATATACATCAGAGATCACTCCACCATTGTTTCTCTCCACTCAGCTTTGTTACTGGGATGAATGTTTTCCAATTAAGAACAGGTAAATTTATGGAAAGAGAAAATGTATCTCATTTTGATTCATGAATTCATGCCAAGGACCAAAAAGATCTTCTTCTTTTTTAAAAAAAGGAAGAAATAATGTATTAGTTGGTTGGTTCATTTTTTTTCAATAAAGTTTTTTTATTTTTTAAACAAACAAACATTTAATACATCAGTCATTCCTCCCATGTGACATCTCAGTGTTGTCTCCAATCATTCTTCTTTTTGTTGTTTCTTCTATCTTTGTTCTCATCAAATCAATTACAACAATTCATCACTAACAAACTTTTCTTTATTATAGCATTTTTATACATAACCATTAATTTACTTATTTATATCTCTTTTCTAACCAATAGTAGAATTGATTCCATATCTTAAAGTATTCTGAATCTTCTCTTTCTTTAATCATCAAAATCAATCTATTCATTTCTGCACAATCTAACTTTTTAAAAATTACTTCTCCTTCCAAAGGTATTTCCTCTGCTTTCCAATGTTGTGCATAAACAATCCTTGCAGCTGTTATTATATGTATAATCAAATAAATCTTTTCTTTGCTAATTTTTTCTGGCAGGATACCCAATAAGAACAGTTCTGGTTTTAGATCAATATGTTGTCATATCATTTCTTCCAGCCATATTTTAATTTTATTCCAATAATTTTTAGCTTCTGGACATGTCCACCACATATGGTAATAAGAACCTGGTAACTGGTGACATTTCCAACATTTAGCTGATTTATCTGTAAGCGTTTTTGCCAGTTTCTAAGGGGGCATATGGCATCTATAAAACATTTTATATTGATTTTCCTTATATGCAGTGGACATTGTTAATTTATAATTCCTTTCCCATAACTGTTGCCATTTATCTAGATCCATTTATCTAGTCTTCTATTTCTTAATTCAACCCATTCCTTCATCTAAGTCAAAGCTGCTGCCTGGTAATACAATTCCCAATTCGGTAATCCAAATCCTTCATGTAATCTCGTGTCCTGAAGCATTTTTATGCTTATTCTTGCTTTTTTCCCTTGCCATATAAATTCCTTATTATCTTTTTAAGCTGTTGAAAATAAGTCTTCTCAATTTTTATCGGTACTATCTGAAATATGAATAATAATCTTGGAAATATATTCATCTTTATTATTGCAATCCTTCCTATTAGTGACAGTTGAAGATTCTTTCACTTCTCCAAGTCTTTCTCGATTTGTTGTTTTAATCTATAATAATTATCCTCTTTTATCGTTACACATCTTGAAGTTAGATAGACTCCTAAGCATTTAACTTTTTTCATCACTTGTATATCTAAATTCTCTTCTATCTCTCTTTTCTGTTTTTCTGTAATATTTTTCACCAGAATTTTCATTTTATCTTTATTTATTTTTAGACCAGACACCTTTCCATAATTCTCTATTTGTTCTAATAACTTGGGACCTGTTGTTTGTGCTTCCTCTAAGATAAATACTAAGTCATCCACAAAACCTTGCAGTTTATACTCTTCTTTTTTGATTTTCATCCCTTTTATCTCTTCATTTTGCCTAATATTTCTATTTAAAACTTCTAAGGTCAAAATAAACAGCAATGATGATAGAGGATATCTTTGTCTAGTGCCCTTTATAATGCTAACATTTTCTGTCATTTCTCCATTCATCATTATCTTAGCAGATTGTCTGTCATAAATCATTTTTATAGTGTTTATAAATCTGTCCCAAAGTCCATTCTCTGCAGTTGTTCTATCATAAATTGCCAGTTCATATTGTCAAAAGCTTTTTGGGCATCTAGAAACATCATCGCCATTTGTTTTTCTGAAGGTGTCTCATAATATTCCAAAGTATTCAAAATTATCCTCGCATTGTCTCTGATATGCCTTTTATGTAAAAATCCATTTTGGTCCATATGAATAAATTCATTTAACAGTTTTTAAAATCTATTTGCCATTATTGAAGCAAAAATCTTATAATCCACATTTAGCAATGAAATCGGTCTATAGTTTTTTATCAATTATAGGTCTGTATCCTCTTTAGGTATATCTGTTGCATAGGCCTCTCTCCATGAGTCTGGCATTCTTGCCTTCATTACTAATTCATTAAACATTACATTACTCATCCCTTCTTGTAGTGTTTTATATAGTTCAGCTGGTAACCTATCCGGTCCTGGTGCCTTCCCATTTTTTTGTCCTTTTATCGCTTCTGTTAATTCCATCATTGTTATTCTTTCTTCTAACATTCCCTTATATTGTTCTGGTATTTTAGGTAAATCTGATTTTTCCCAATATTTTATTATTTCTTCCACTGGAATCTTTTCTTGGAAACAGTTTTTCATAGTATTTTTGAATTACTATCTTCTTTTCTTCATTTCTATAGTGTAACCTTCCCTCTTCATCTTGTAAATATTTTACTATTTTCTTCTCCTTTTCTTCTTTTAATTTATATGCTAACCACCTTCCTGGTTTGTTTTCAAAAAAATTCTGTTTAGATGATCTTAATTTATTTGCTAATGATTCCTGTTCATTTAAATTTATTTCATGTTTTTTCAGTTCCATCAGTTTCTTAATTTTTTTATTTTGGATATCTTTTTGGAATTCTTTCTCTAAGTTCTTATACTCCTCTTCCAATCTTATCTGTTTTTGCCTTTTCTTTTTATTCTTTCTTCCCAAATGTGTTATTGCCAAACCTCTAATATAAGCTTTCATCATATCCCATATGTTCTAAAGTGATGTATCTTCTTTCTTATTTATTTTAAAGAAAAATTCTAGTTCTTTTTCCATAAACTGCTGAAAGTCCTTTTCATTTAATATTGTTGCATTCAAAGTCCATCTTGTCCTTTTCTTCTTTCCTTTCCATATTATTGTCATTGGGCTACGGTCCGCCCAAATATTTGAGCCAATATTTACTTCTTGTATATTATCTATAAGTTCTGTTGACATCCATATCATGTCTATTCTTGACCACAATAAATCTCTATTTGAATAGAAGGTATATTGGTTTTCTTTCAAGTGTTTTTGTCTCCAAATATCTTGAATACTCAACTCTTCTATCATTGTAAAAAAAAAGATTTTGGCAATATTCTTTGGAATTTTTTTTGTCTTCATTGTTTTATAGTTGGTTGATTCATTGATTGCTTTAGTTATTTACTTGTTTATACAGTTCATAATCCAGGTGTCTGTGGATGATTTACAATTAAACAAAGTAATGGAAAACAGGAAAAAAAATGATAGAAACCCCCCCAAAAAGTAACAAACAAAAAGTAACCAACATAAACAGGGGCTCAACCTTAACTCTACCCAAGACACTAAAAATAATCTGGTCTTTAACAACTTAATGTATAAGAACATCAAACGCCTGGTTAAATGAATTAATTGAAAAATAGCAGCCTGCATATCCCAGGGTTTCAGTTTCAAAGATCAGACAGAATTGCAGAAACATCTGGTAAAAAGAAGGGAGGAGGCTTATGCTTATATATCAACAACTTCTGGTCTCAGGATATAATTATAATATACAAATTCTCTGATGAAAGCCTAGAGACATTAATTATCAACTGCAAACCATACTATTTGCCTCGTGAATTTTCCTCATTTCTTCTAATTGCTGTTTATGTCCCACCATAAGCCTGTGTAAACGAGGCATTACAAACTCTAGCTGACCCAATTATGGAGGCTGAAGCCAAATACCCTGATTCACTGGCCATTATTTTGGGAGATCTAAACAAGGCAAACTTAAGGAAAGAGCTACCAAAATACTTTCAACATGTCAATTGTCCCACTAGAGGCAAGAATACTTTAGACCACTGCTACACAACACTAAAAATTGCTTATCAGTCTTTACCACGAGCAGCTGTAGGACACTCTGATCATTGCATGATTCACCTTGTAACAGCTTACAGGCAAAAACTTAAAACCACAAAACCAACAATTAAATCAATGAAGATCTGGATGGAGGAGGCAAAGTTAAAGCTATAGGCTTGCTTTGACTGCACTGATTGGAATATTTTTGAAGATACCTCTGCAGACCTGGATGAACTCACAGATACTGTAACATCATATGTCAGCTTCTGTGAAAACCTATGTGTACCGACAAGGAACTTGCGAATATACAGTAACAAGAAACCTTGGTTCACAGCTAAACTTAAGCAGCTACGTCATTCCAAAGAGGAAGTTCCAAAACTAACAGATGGTGTAAGATATGCTAGATCTGACCGTATATGGAATATGTACTAAAAGATAACTTCTTCTTTTTATATCCTGTTTTGATGTACCATATCTCGATACTTGTAAGAAAATGTAACGCATCAGTAGAGCTGCACTTGCATAATCTATAAAAGATAGACTTTGGGCGTAGCCCAAGGACCAGACTTTGCCAAGCTATTACTCTGGACCATTGCTAGCAATAAACCTGTGTTCTCCTACTCCAGTGATCTTGTCTCCTGATTTTGGGTAGCGAGTCTTCCCGCATCATGACTATCATTAAGTGTTGTGCCTTATGATTCTTGATGAACATATCTTTTATTTTATGTACATTATGCATATGCACCAAGACAAATTCCTTGTGTGTCCAATCACTCTTGGCCAATAAAAATTCTATTCTATTCATTCTATCAGGTTGATAATCACCTGGTCCTTAACAATTTGGATATATCAACCATGATTACTACGATATAGGAAGCTGTTCAAAAAATATGGATTAAAATCCTAGAAGACCAGCACTTGAAAGTGAAATTGTGACTTTTCAATATTACTATGTGATTTAAAATGTTCTATTGTTTTTATCCTTTTTTTAAAAAAAGAAATATATTGGAATATTATAAACAGTTTGGAAGTAAAATTGTGATTGAGCGTGATAAATGATGTATTAGCATGGAAGGAAAGCTAAGTGTTATTTTCATTGATATATTTGTACCTGCAGAAAATCATCCAAGCTTCATTGGAAATTTATGCCCTACCTTTTTGCT
>WNWU01013613.1:0-26171 GCA_012654045.1 Ptyas mucosa
CAACCAAAGAAAAGCAAGGTCTGAGGCAATAGGTGCGAAAATCACATAGAGAAAGCATCCTTAAAACCCTCCCCCACAATTGTCCAGTCAGGATTATCCAATCCACATCCCTCCCAGGGGTCATATGGGGTGCAGCTTCTGTTGGTGCCATCCTCCTGGTATGCCACGACCTTGAGTGGTTATCAGCGTTTTTCACAGCTGCACAAAACACTGAAGAAACCTAAGAAAACTTTCTCCCTTCTTCTCCACCAGCTGACTTCCCTCCCTTCCAGACATTCAAACAGCTCCCCCTAAGGGTGCTAGGAGTGTCTTACCCCCACAGTATTTGTTTCCAGAGGGTAAATCATCTGTGTACCAAGTTCGGTTGAAATTGCTTGAGGCGTTACAGAGTTATGCTGGAACAAACATACATACAGCCCTTTTTATATATATATAGAACAAACATATAAAAAAAGACTTTTTAAAGCTGTGGAGGCCACCTTTCCCTTTGAAGGGACCCCCCCCCGCTCAGCCTTTGCTTGTTTTATTACTTGATTGCTTTATTGCTTGGCTGCCATTGTAATGGGCGGAGGGGGAGCTGTTTGAATGTCTGGAAGGGAGGGAAGTGAGCTGGTGGAGAAGAAGGGAGAAAGTTTTCTTAGGTTTCTTCTGAAGTCCAAGACTCTAGTTTGACTTTGTTCAACTACTTGTGTTTGCCTAATGTTGAATTCCAATATTGCATGATTACTTGCCCCCAAAGTTTGTGTAGCTTCAACACCTTCTATCATTTCATCTCTGTTAGTGAGAATTAAGTCCAGTATGGCTGATCCGCTTGTTCCCTTCTCTACTTTTTGGTAAACAAAGTTGTCTGCTAGGTTTGTTAGGAACCTGTTGGATCTTCCACTTGGTGCAGAGTTTGTCTCCCAATTGATGTCAGGGTAGTTAAAATCCCCCATTACTATTGTGATGTGCTTCCTACATACCTTAGTTAGCTGACTAGCAAAAAGTTCATCTACTTCCTCTTGTTTGTTTGGGTGGCCTATAGTATAGACCTATGGCAAGGTCATTCCCCCCCTCCCTTTAATATTAACCCAAATGTATTCAAGATAATTTTCATCATTGTTGTGCTCTATTTCTGTAGAGATGTAGTTATTTCTTATATATAGTGCAACTCCACCTCCTCTTTTAGTTGGTCTATTTCTTTTAAATAATTTATATCCCTCTAGCTGTATATTCCATTTGTGGGTTTCATCCCATGAAGTTTCCGTAATGGTAATGATATCATATCTGTCCTCACTTACTTGAATTTCTAATTCACCTCATGAATTATGAGGTGTTTATTGTTCCTCATACTCTGTGCATCGGTGTATAGACATTTGAGTCCATTTTGATTGACCCTGTATTTACTGTCTACATAACCTGTGTTGTGTCTGACTGCCCCTACTTTCTTGCCACCTGTTTGATTAGTGCACATGGTGTGGCACTCACTATTAAATGCTTGGTTTTGGTTGACAGCAAGTGTGATAATCTTACTCACAGAGACATGCACTGATAACCCTATTAATTTTGGATTGCTGGGGGCAGAAATGTTCTGTATCAATTCATTCTCTGTCCCCGCTGTACTTTTTAGATTTCACCCCTGATCTTGCCCCTATTTCAGGCTTTCACATAAAACAGGTGATGTCTGGCTGTGAGCTCCGAGGAGACGGGAGCAAAGGAGGGTTTAACCAGCATGGATACGATGGGAGGACCTTCATCACCTTCGACAAGGAGACCCTCACCTGGGTGGCTTCCGACCCCCAGGCTCAGATTACCCAGAGGAATTGGAACGCTATTCCAGGACATAATCAGAAACACATATCCTACCTGGAGAAAACGTGCATTGAATGGCTAAAAAAATATCTGTCCTATGGGAATGAGACGCTGCTGAGGAAAGGTAAGCATCTGGATCCAGGCTGGACTTTCCTCCTTTATGGCTGGATTTCTTGTGAAATCTTGTACACATTCAGCCCCTTTCGGTCTTTAGTCTAGACGCTGTTTGCCCTGGAGAGAATCCTCCTCTTCTCCTTCCAGCACCTCTCCAAGACATGGGAAGCCCTGTTTGGTTCCCATTGCCAGGCAGCCATTCAATGGACCAGGAAATGCAGCCTCTGCCTTGGGGGTGTCTGGGTGGATCAGGCAGGACAATCACTTAAGGGTGCCCTGTTCAATCCACACAATGAGGCAACCATTTAGGGATATTCAATGAAACCCCCATTAACCAATGAGTAGTCAAGTGTGATGGGCACCCTTAATTTCCCCCCATTAACTCTGCTCCTCCCCACATCCCATAGGAGGCTTCTTCCCTGCCTTGCACCTGATGGTATACCTCCCACCCCCACCACTAGAGGGCTCCACTTCTACCATTAATAAGATGTTATCAGTGCCCCCCCCCCCCTTGGGCAAAGAAGGCCATGGATGAGGGATTGCTTAATTCTGGAGGTTAGGGGTGGTAGTTTCTCTTAAACCCCAAACAGGTTCCCACAATTCTGATTTAGTGAGCCTTTCCTCAAAACAACCCCCTCCTCACTTTCAGGAACACCCACTAGGGGGCGGGTTCGACATTACAATCTTTTCCTAGATTTTTTAATTAATTTACCATCTACACCACCCCTCTCCCCTAGGTCTACCCCTTCCCCCCTGGGGTCCTTCATCCCTCCAGGATAAACTGGATGAGATTAGGATCAAAGATTAGGATCAATGGGGGAATTCCCTCCCCTGATGATTGCCAACAGCCCCTCCCTCCCCAGGGATGACCCTCTCTCTCTTCCATTGGCATCGATCTCTCTCTGCCCCCTCCCCCTTTTCAGAGACAAAATCTGTTTTCCAAATTGATCAGTGTGAGATTCCCTTTGATCTCTCTTCCTCTTAAAATTGGGGTTGTGTCCCTTGGAAAGAGGCCTGGAGCAGCCTCAGATTCTGGGGCGCAGAAGGAAACCACAAAAGTAGGGAGAAACTTGTATGTTGTTGTTGTTTTGAAAGGGAACTTAAAAGAGCAGCTCCACTATCCCTCCCCTGAAGGGAGCAGCCCAGGATCAGTCAGAGTTCCAAGGAGTCAGAGAGGAATTTCCTTGGACCCTCAATTTGCTGCTGGAGGTTTTTCAGGCTGAGTCCCTGGGAAGGACTCAAAATCAGGACTGCTTGTGCTTGAGCGTTTTCCAGATTTGGAACATTTCCCCACAGCCCTAGAGACGCTGCAGGTGGGGAGTGGGAAGTAGTGGGAGATTTTTCTACCCCTCCAAGTTTCTCATCCCCCTTCCAGGCTCTGGAGGGGCTCAGAGTTCATTCTGGGGGTGCCGTTTCTGCAGAGACCCCAGTGGTGACGGTGAGCAGCAGGACGGAGGATGGGAAGGAGATGCACGTCTGCCGAGTCCATGGCTTCTACCCCAAGGAGATCGATGCCTCTTGGAGGAGGGACGAGGAAGTCTGGCTGGATGACACCTTCCATGGGCCTGTGGCCCCCAACGCAGATGGAACCTACCACTACTGGCTCAGCATCTGGATCGACCCCAAAGAGAGGGACCGCTATCGGTGCCACGTGGAACATGACGGCCTGCAGGAACCTCTGGACGTGGCCCTGAAGGGTGAGAGGCTGCAGGGAGGGAAAGGCTGGGCTCTTTGGTAGGCTGGAAGGTCGTGGGAGAGAAATCTGACCCCAGATGTGTCCAGATGTGAGCATACCTGAGCTTTAAGCCATTGGTTTTTCCAGTGTTTGAGGTTGGTGAAGCTGCAGGGACCAGACCACAGAAGTGACTTCAGGTGATGGAAACTACAGAATCCCATCACAATACTTGGCTGATCCTGATGAAATGCCCTTAGATCCTCTCTTAGGCCTTACCTGTTTCTTGCCACTAGCAGAAAAGCAGCAGTTACACTGAGCACCAGAAAGACATTTGCTTTTGTTTATAATTCCTAAAGTACAAGAATCAGGAAGAATCTGGAAGCCCCTTTTCTGAAGGCAAATTTTGATTAAAATTGATGAACTGCAGCTGCCTCCAGGAAATGCAGAGAGTGGCTGTAATGATGCATTAGGAGTCAAAAAAGAGGCTACCAAGAGAGAGACATGTCCTCCTCAGAGGATCCAAACAAGGCAGAGACTCACTTTGTGTCTTTCTCTCCAATGCAGGGAGAATCCAGGTCATTTAGCAGCCCCCTCGCAGGTGAGTTTCCCCCATGGAGGCTGTATGGGGGGAGAGGGAGGGAGGGGAGGGCTTTGAGATCCAAGGAACAACTGATGGTGAAGATACTTTGGGGAAACCCTCTTCCCTTTCCTGTTCATCTCAAGTACTAAAGGTGAGACGTTTGGGGGAGGGCCATTGGGGCTATGGGGGAGGGTCTGCCTGTTCTCCACCATCTTATTCTTCAAGGCCAGATTGTGGCCCCTCTCAGGATCTGACTGTTTTGGATCAGGAGGCCGGAGACCTGCATAGAGGAGATCCAAGTGCCCCCAGTGCAAGGGGGAGGGGACAGAGGAGGGATTTCCTAGTGCCCCACAGTCATGGATGGCGAAGGGGCTTCTCTCCCCTCCTTGATCCCATCTGGGAATCCCTCCCTCCAGATGCTGAAGGAGGACCTGGACTCTCTGGAGGCCATGAATCCATGTGCACTTGTCTCTGGGGGCAACATGGACTAGAATTGGATTTGTGTATTTGAGGGGGGGGGGCATCCATACATGTGCGGCAGGTTCTCAGCCACCTCTGGAGCCAGTCCCAGTCCCAGCCCTGCCCTAAATCCCATTCAGCTGATCCTTCTCTTGAGGCTGCTGCTTCTGCTCCTTCCCTGGGCTGATCTTTGCAGATCCCTCAGCCTGGACGGTGTGATTCCTCCTCTTGGCTCCCTCCCAGACTGACCCTACCTGCTTTTCCCCTCCTCTTTGCAGCATGAATGGACCATCCAGCATGAGGAGAGACGAGAGAAGATGGGATCAACCTTCTTCTGTGTTATGTCCTTATAAGGACATCCGGCCGGGGATTGGTTAATCCTCCGGGCGGGAAAGTTAAACCGCTGTCATTGGACGGCTGGTCTGCCGGAGCGCTATAAAAAGGGCTCCGGCAGCACAGCCGTTCGTCTGTTCTGACTTAGTTAAGAGCTGAATAAAACTTGTTGAACAGACCCCGCTGGTCTTGTCTTCTTTCCTGCGCCTGATCTAACACTGGCGACGAGGGATTTGAAAAGAACCGCCACGCGGAGCTAAGTCACTCATCGAGAATTTCTCACTGAGCTGAAGTCACTGAAGATGGAGGCGTCACAAGCCGCGATGGCTCCGATCTCCAAATTCGACCCCAGAGTGGAGAAATGGACCTCCTATCTGGTTCGTTTCCGCCAGTTTCTGCGGGGAAACAACTATCAAGACCTCTCCGATGAACGGAAACGAGCCCTGTTCCTAGCGCATTGCGGCTCCGAGGTGCTTGAGATGGCCATCGACCTCGTGTCCCCAAGGAACATCGAGGAGATGTCTTGGGCCGATCTGCAAGACGTGCTGAAGGAGCACTACGCTCCCACTGGAACTCCCATTGCCAACAGATTCACCTTTCAGCAAAGGAATCAGTTGGAAGGGGAGCCCATCAAGGACTTTGTGGCAGCTCTGCGGCAACTCGCGTCAAACTGCGAGTTTGACAACGTTGAGAACGCCATCAGAGACCGCATTGTCTTCGGCATGAGGGACATTGGACTGCAACGTAAGTTCCTCAGCCGAAAGAAGATTGCGTTGAAAGACGTCGTTGAGGAGGCAATCGCAGCCGAAATCTCAGAAAAGGCGGCTGCCGCCATGAGTAGGGCTAAAGGGGTGCACAAATTGCACCGCCAACCTAAGAGCTCGTCTGAGGAGTCGTCTGCCAGCTCCTGCTCCGACGACGAGATGGCCGTTCACAAGGTTTCCCGCCAAAACCGTCGCGAGCGCACACAAGATGGCGCCCGGATCGAGCCCTGCGGCAGCTGCAAAGGAAGCCATGCCAGAGCTAAGTGCCGTTGGAGAGACGCTATCTGCCGACGCTGCAACAAGCGGGGGCACATCGCTGAAGCCTGCAGGGCCGAAGCACCTACCCCGGGTCCGTTTCCCCCCGGCTGGGGCGAGAAACGGCAAGACAACCAGAGGCCATCCAAACGGTCCTCTACCAGGTCTCAGCAACGAGGCGGCGGCTACGCGGCGGTCAGAACTGAGCAGCTGTCCTCCGGCATCCACACCATTGACGATGCGGCCGCAAAGTTCCATGCCACCGTGATCATGGAGGGAACACCCTGCTCTATGGAGGTTGATTCGGGATCGAACTACTCCATCATGGACTGGCACCAGTTAAAGCGCCTGAAGCCGGGCATCTCGAGGAAAGACCTCAAGCCCCTACGGGCCCGTCTTGTCGATTTCGGCGGCAACCCTGTTGAGATCCTGGGGAGGACTTCGCTCCGGGTCACCTACCACGACTTCCAGGGAGTCCTACCCATCACTGTCGTGGGGCGAGACCGCCCGAGCCTGCTGGGGATGGAGTGGTTCGAGCCATTGGGGCTGTCTATCAGCGGGATCCATCAAATTCGTAGGGACGAACTCGACGCCATCATCGAAGAGTTCAAGGAAGTCTTCGATGGTAAGCTGGGGAAATTTGTGGGGAAACCCATTTCCTTCAATTTGGACAAAAATGTCACCCCAATTAGGCTTAAGCCCCGCAGGGTTCCGTTCGCCCTGAGGCCCAAGGTCGACGCCCAGATAGATAAGCTTGTCGCCCAGGGGGTCCTGGAACCGATCGATCATGCTGCATGGGAGACCCCCATTGTGACCCCGATGAAGCATGATGGGTCTGTGCGCATCTGCGCCGACTATAAGTGTTCCATAAATAAGGCCCTCCAGCAGAGCGCATATCCGGTTCCAGTGGTGCAACATCTGCTGCACTCACTTGGGAGCGGATCAATATTCGCAAAATTGGACCTGGCCCAAGCTTACCAGCAATTGCCAGTGGATGAAAAAACTGCGGAGGCACAAACCATTGTCACGCATAGAGGGGCATTTAAATGCACGCGCCTCCAATTTGGGGTCAGCGCAGCCCCAGGTATTTTTCAATCATTTATGGAACGCCTTCTTCAAGGCATTCCAGGGGCGGTCCCTTACTTCGATGATGTCTTGATCTCCGGCCACTCCAAAACCCAACTACTTGAGCGACTGCGCATGGTTTTACAGCGGTTCAAGGAGAAGGGTTTGAGGGTCAGGAGAGACAAGTGCATCATCGGGGTCCAGGAAGTCGAGTTCCTGGGTTATCTCATTGATAAGAACGGCATTCACCCCACCAAATCTAAGGTTAAGGCTATCCATGAAGCTTCAGCCCCCCAAAACAAGACGGAGCTTCAGGCGTTTCTGGGACTACTGAATTTTTACAGTGTTTTCCTGAAACAGAAAGCCTCCGTGGCTGAACCGCTCCATCGCTTGCTGGGGAAGGCGGTTTCCTGGAGGTGGGGGAAGGAAGAGGACGCAGCATTCAGAGCTGTCAAGAACCTGCTTTCTTCCGAGAGTGTCCTCATCCAATACCACGAGACGCTTCCCCTGCTATTGACTTGCGACGCATCCCCCTACGGCGTCGGAGCAGTCCTCAGCCATCAGTTCCCGGACGGGAGGGAAGCCCCCATCGCCTACTTCTTGAAGACGCTGTCCAGCGCCGAGAGAAATTACAGCCAATTGGACAAAGAGGCCCTGGCCATAGTTGCTGGCATCAAGCGCTTCCACGAGTACCTATACGGACGGAGGTTCACGGTCATCACAGACCACAAGCCCCTGTTGGGCCTTCTGTCGGGAAGCAAGCCCACACCTAACTATTCATCGCCCAGGATGACACGCTGGGCAATTTTTTTGGCCGGGTACTCTTACGAACTTTGCCACAGGCCGGGCAGTAGCATCTGCAACGCTGACGCCTTGAGCAGATGCCCGTCAAAGGACTTAGTGGAGGACCCTGCCCCCACCCTGGGACTGCATCACATCGATGGCGACCTGGCTTGCCCAGTCACATCCGCAGACGTCGCGGCACTAACCCAGAAAGACCGGACTTTGAAGCAAGTGATGTCTTGGGTGCTGCGCGGCTGGCCTGCGGGACCGTTGACCGACGACTTCAAGCCGTTTGCAAAGAGGCAGCAGGAACTGTCAACCATGAAGGGCTGCCTACTGTGGGGTGACAGGGTTGTGGTTCCCCAGGCTTTGCGCCTAAAGACATTGGAGACTTTGCACAAGGGGCACCCTGGCATCGTGCGCATGAAGGGACTGGCACGGAGCTACGTCTGGTGGCCATCACTGGACAAAGACATTGAGGACTGGGTCTCCAGATGTGATCCGTGCCAAGAAGTCCGCCCCGCCCCTCCGCAAACGCCTATTGCGGAATGGGAAACACCAAGCAACCCGTGGGCGCGAATACATATAGACTTTGCGGGCCCGATGCAAGGGAAGTTCCTGCTAATAGTGGTGGATGCATTTTCCAAGTGGCTTGAGGTCATTCCCCTGGCATCCATCACTACTGAAGTCACCATTAGAGCCCTCCGGCGACTATTCGCCACCCACGGGCTGCCGGACATCCTTGTTTCCGACAACGGCCCGCAGCTGACCTCGAAACCAATGGAGGAATTCCTGGCCAGTTTGGGCATTCGCCATGCCCTCTCTGCCCCCTACAGACCGGCTGGCAACGGACAAGCTGAAAGGATGGTGAGGTTCACTAAAGAGGCCCTTGCCAGGATGGGGCCGGGCGATTGGCAAGAGAAGATCGACAACTTCCTCTTGATTCAGCATATTACGCCGCATGCCACCACTAGAAAGAGCCCGGCCGAAATGCTGATGGGCAGGAAGCTGAGGTCACCCCTGGACCGACTTCACCCCCTGTACCACTCCGAGGTCACCGCAACCGCGAGCCGCCCCCTCCGAGCCTTCTCCGCAGGAGATCCGGTTTTCGCGCTTAATTTCCACGGCCTGCCGAAATGGCTTAAAGGGAGAATCGAGAGCTCAACCGGCCCGAAGTCCTACACTATCGAACTGCAAGATGGAGTGGTCTGTAGACGTCACATCGACCAACTCCGGAAGCGGTGGGAAGGGGATGGCGAAAACCACCCTGACGAGGTAGGACAACAACACCCCTACAAGGCAGGCCAAAACCACCCCGACGAGGTAGGACAACAACACCCCTACAGGGCAGGCCAAAACCACCCCGTCGAGGTAGGGCAACGCCACCCGGGCAGGGCAGGACAACACCACCCTTGTGAGGTAGCCCTGCAACACCCAGTCGAGGAAGGGCCGTACCACCCCAACATGACCGGCCAGCCAGCAGACCAGCTACCGTACTGCAACTGCCGAGTAGACAGGGGACTCCACGGCAACGAAAACTCACGCCTCCCCGGCAAGGCGGCCCAACGCCACCCCGACGGCAGGGAACTCCAGGGAACGCCAGTAGACCGGGACATGCCCAACCGAGAGGGCCAACAACGACCCGGTGAGGGAGGCCTACGACACCCCTGCATGCAAGAACTACACCGCCCGTCTGAAATCTTCCGTCCAGCTGACCCCCGTCCCAAGCAACAACGACCCGACCAGGTCGACCTGCACCACCCAGACAGGGTCGACCAACACAAGTCTAAAAGATACGGACAATTTGCAAAAAATATAAAAAACCCAAGGGACTTACCGGTCCACGACGATCGGCACCCAGGACAGGGAAGAGACCAACCGGACCAGCAGATATATTCCAACAGCGGGTCGGGAGGCGGCACACCGGAGCCGGTACCTGCAACGACCACTTCGCAGCCCAGCAGCAAGGCCGGAGGCGCACGGACAGGGCCGGCACCTTCAACGACCCAGCGGCAGGCATCCCAGGGGCGAGGGTCGGAGGACACCGGAGCAGCCACCTTCCAGACGGACGACGGAGAACAGAATGAACTGCGCAGGTCGAGCAGGGCTTCCAGACGTCCCGCCTACCTGCGTGACTACGTTTGTTGATTGACACGAGCTGAACCATGTTTCATCTAGGGGGGGAGGAGTGTTATGTCCTTATAAGGACATCCGGCCGGGGATTGGTTAATCCTCCGGGCGGGAAAGTTAAACCGCTGTCATTGGACGGCTGGTCTGCCGGAGCGCTATAAAAAGGGCTCCGGCAGCACAGCCGTTCGTCTGTTCTGACTTAGTTAAGAGCTGAATAAAACTTGTTGAACACACCCCGCTGGTCTTGTCTTCTTTCCTGCGCCTGATCTAACATTCTGCATTAGACAGAGGGAGCCCTTCAGACACATCTGGGATCTACTTTGGGTCTTTCATCATTGCTGATGAACAACCAAACAGCCAAAATATATCCTTGTTCCACATGCTGGAAGCGTCTGAAGGGCTCCTGTCTCATTTACAATCTCTTGTTTTTTGACTTCTGACCTCTTTTATAATGCCTAACTGGACTTTTTACAAGTTTTTTTCTGTTCTTTTGTACTGTGATATTCAAAATTATTTTTTTAACTGTAAGGAAATTGCGATGGATTTACAGTTGCACTTACACAGTAGTAGGATAGGATAGGATAGGATAGGATAGGATAGGATAGGATAGAATAGAATAGAATAGAATAGAATAGAATAGAATAGAATAGAATAGAATAGAATAGAATAGAATAACAGAGTTGGAAGGGACCTTGGAGGTCTTCTAGTCCAACCTGCTTTTTCTAGCTGCTTTTTTTTTTTAATAGAGCCTCAATATTTATCTCTTAATTTTTCAATGGGAAAATTTCCCTTTCTTTAATGCTAGAGGGGAACAAAGTCTTTCCCCGTGGAAGCTGCTGCTTATCTGCTTCTCTTGTCCATGAAGAGAGAACAAAAAGTGTTTTTTGTATCTTCAAAAGGAGAAAAATTATTTTGGGTGACAATTGAAAAAAGAATGCTCTCTAAGCATTCTTGATTTTACTTGAAAATATAAACAAGAACCGGATTTTACTTGAAAATATAAACAAGAACCGGTTTTACTTGAAAATATAAACAAAACCAGGTTTTACTTGAAAATATAAACAAGAAAAGGTTTTACTTGAAAATATAAACAAAACCAGGTTTTACTTGAAAATATAAACAAAAACAGGTTTTACTTGAAAATATAAACAACAGGTTTCACTTTAAAATATAAACAACAGGTTTCACTTTAAAATATAAAGAAAAACAGGTTTTACTTGAAAATATAAACAAAAAAATTGATGGCTCAAGAACGGTTCTGAAAAATCAAGATGATCTCCCAAAGCAGGAAATAACAGTCAGACCTGATTTGCAATTTGAGGAATTGAGGAATTGGATTTGTGGCCGTCAGATACAAAGAAGAAAGTAGTTGGTTTGTCAGAAAAGATGGAGAAGAATACGAAGACAAGGAACTCTGAGATTATTCAACATGGATGTTGCAGAGATATTTACAACAGAGAATCCTGAACTGTGGAAATGAGATGCAATTGTTGGTAAAGTTCCTACTTAAAATCCTAAGGAAAGGTTTTACTACAGTATTAAGAACCAAACAAGAGTATTTGATCTGGACTCAAGAGATAATGATCGGAGTGATTTTTGGTAAATAAGGAACCGACGAGAGTTTCTATGAATAAATTATAATAAGAGACTGTTTACAGTTGATTTCAATTTTAACTTTGCTGTTTTTCAACCTGTTAACTATTTTTTCTTTCACATATGGAATGTATGATAGGTCAATTAGGTTGGAAGTAGGTGTACAAGGTTATAAATTTTAGACCTCTTTCGCAAGGCGGGGAAGCTATTGTTGCAGTAGATTGCTCAGTGTTCAACTAGGGGGGCATAATATGTGTTTTCCTTTTTTGAAATAAATTTTTCCCCTTTATTTTTGTTTAATTTTGTTCTGTCTCTGTTCAATTCTTTTGAATAAAATAAAATGATTAATTCTAAGCAAAATGGAACAGGAGATCCACAGTTTGCCCTGGCTCCTTTCCCTGTAACCATTGCGCACATACTGTAAGAATACAAAATAGTTTGCTCAAAGTAAATGCTTTTGCTTTCTTCTTACCTGACAGTTTCTGCCTGTTATTGGAAGTTGGGAAGAGCAAAGAATTGACCCTCCTTGTTGATCAGAGACCCCGATTTCACTTTGAGTGGGAGGAAGGGGAGGAACGAAGGCAAAACCTGGAAGGAGCATGAAGTGGGAGAGTTCCTGTGTGCTCCTTTGGGAAGGAGGCAGCCATTTTGTTCCTATGTCCAGATGTTTCTCTAGCATCACCAGCTCATCTCCTGTAAAATGGCCATTTGGTCTTGGCTTGGTGGGGGCAGCAACAGAGGCTGCTTTTCCCTCAAATCCACCTCTGCTTCAGGCTGTTGGCCAAGTGGCTGGTCTCTGAGCCTCACCCAGTGGCCCTTCGGGAGACAGGACTTCAGTGACCGGTCAGAGCCATCCTGGTCCCCTTGCAGAAGGGCAGCTTCTCCTCCTTCTCAGATATCCTCTCTGGGCTCTCCAGGTGCCCAGTCTGATGCAGTGGCCCAAGAGTGGGGAGACCCCTGATGGATGGGAAAGATGTCCCCCATATTACAGAAAGTCCTCATCATATGACCATATTTGAGCCCGAAATTGATGTTGCTAAGTGAGAAATGTAAATGAGATTTGCCCCATTTTACGACCATTTTTGCCATAGTTGTTAAGTGAATTATTGCAATTGTTCAGTTAGTAACACGGTTGTTAAGTGAATCTGGCTTCCCCATTTTGCTTGTCAAAAGGTTGCAAAAAGGGACATGACCGCAGGACTCTGCAACCGTCATAAAGATGAGTCAGTTCCCAAGAGTCCGAATGTGAGCATAAGGATGCTGAAATGGTCATAAGTGTGAAAAGCTTTCATATATCTTTTTTGTAGTGCTGTTGTAACTTTGAACGGTCACTAAATGAACTGTTGCAAATTGAGGACTACCTGTATAGTGGATGCTTTCTGAGCAAAGAGGAGTGAAAAGTGGGGGAGGGTCTTTCACCTCAATTCCTTTTGGGCTTTCCAGATGCCCTTAAAAGCTGCCGTCTTTGAGAGCCTAAAAAGTAGACAATTTAAAGCAGGCGTCTCCAACCTGCAACACGAGAGTCATATTCAGCCTTGGGCAGTTAGTAATGCCGTCCCGTAAAACTTTTAATGTTATAATAAACAATGTAAAAAATAATAGAAGTGTATACTAACTATATTCTATAATTTATATGCAGCCCAAGACATTCCTTTTCACTCAATGCTGCCCAGGGAAGCCAAGAGGTTGGAGACGGCTGCTTTAAAGCATTTGGTGAGAGTATTTGAGCATCTTCTACCAATTCAATGGTTTTAGAAATGTATTTACTCATTAGACTCCTCTCACTGGCCAGCTCTGTCTTGAAAATGCCGCTAGAGCCTTTGAGCATTTTCATCCAGAGCGAAGATCAGTCGGAGTTTCTGACCTGCAACACAGAATCATAGGGCTGGGAGGGACCTCAGAGGTCTTCCAGTCCAACCTCCGGCTTAAGGCAGGAGAGCTTAGCATCCTGATCAAAAGGTTGTCCCGTCTGTTTTTGAAACCCTCCAGTGATGGAGCAGCCACAACTCCAGGAGGAGAACTTTTCTATTGAGTAAATGATCTCACTGTTAGAAACGTTCTCCTTACTTCTAGGTTGGATCTCTCTTTAAGAAGCTTCCACCCATTTCTCTTTTCTCCTGCCCTCTGGAGCTTTGGAGAAGAAGCCGATCCCCTCTTCTTTGATTTCATACAACACAGTATCAACAGTAGAGACCTTCAAGTTTCTAGGTTCTATCATATCTCAAGACCTAAAATGGACACCTAACATCAAAAACTGTCAATGTTGATGGATCTGACCCAATAAAAATCGGAGGCTTCTGTTTTAAAAGAACATCTTTTATTTTACAGATTGTTTTCACTGACAACTGTCAGCTGACAAGAGTCCCAAAAACAACAACAAGGACCAGCTATATATATATACAGAGGGCGGCGTTGATGTCAGTGGGAGTGGTTAGGCTAATAAGTGGGAGTGACATATATGAAGACAATGAGTTATATGATATAACAAAGTAATTGAAACGCATTTAATTATGACAAAAACGTCATCAAAAAAGCACAACAAAGAATTTTGCTGGAATTTCCTCCGTAATGTATGCCAGAATTCCCCCTTTCTTCTGTTGCGATAATGATGTAAACATGTTCCCCAATTTAGGGTAGGCCCATAAATATTGATGCTGTCTCTTTATATGTGCTTCTTGTAATATTATTATATCCAAATTCATCTTACTAAGTTTATTAAAGATTTTTTCCTTTTTGAGGGGGGATTTAAACCGTTCACATTCAAGGATAGGATCGCTACGTCTTCCTGCCAGTCTCTACTTGTATCTAGATCTTGTTGCCCTTGTTGATCTGGTCCCTTAAAGATCTTTGAATCTACCGTTCATCATATTTTCCATCATCCATTTTTTTCTCCTCCCACTTTCCTTTTCTCTAATTTGTGTTTTTTTCTCTTCCATGGCTTGTGCTCTTTTTTTTAAATTGTTTTTTTTTATTTTTTTTTATTGAAAAATTTTACAAAAAATTTTCAAACATTTTCTCCCCCCTTCCAACCCCCCTCCCCCTCCCAATCCCCCACCCAATCCCTCCCTCTTATCCCCCCTCCCCCTCCCTCTAACCCTTCCCCGTACCCCCCTACCCCCCTACCCCCTTCCCTGAACTTCCCAGGACAAACACAGGGTATAGCATTCACAAACATAAAACTAAAATATGCTAACATTGTGTTAAATTCAAATTATCCCTAGGTCTTTAACTCCTGTAACTCAAAACACTATAAACATAAACTATAAACTATAAGTTAATTAAAATATTTCATTCATATGCTATTCGAAATTTCTTTGTCCGGTACTTGTTTTGAATATAATCAATCCACCTTCTCCACTCCAATATATATCTTTCATTTGAATGGTCTTTCAGGTATGCAGAGATTTTTGCCATTTCCGCCAAATGCACAACTTTTAGTGTCCATTCCTCAATGGTGGGTATATCTTCCTTCTTCCAATACTGTGCCACTAGTAGCCTAGCTGCTGTTATTAAATTTAAAATCAACTTAGTTTCTATTACCGTACAATCCGTAACTATTCCCAACAAAAAGAACTGTGGTACAAATTTAATCTTTTTCTTTAAAATATTTTGAATAACCCACCATATTTTTATCCAAAAAGCCTTAATTTTCTTACAGGACCACCATATATGATAGTACGTAGCATCCTGACACTCACATCTCCAACATTTAGGTTGTAAATTTGGATACATACAAGCTAGGTTTTTGGGATCTAAATGCCATCTATAAAACATTTTATAAAAATTTTCTCTTAAATTTTGGGCTTGTGTAAATCTTACCATGGCTTGTGCTCTTGTATCACCTTCTTCTCTTACTTCTCTTTCTTCTTCACTACCAAAGTTCTGCCTGTAAAACTCTTCTGCTTTGTCTACCATGTCTAGTCTGAATCTTTTTTCTTGCCACGAAACCATAAATCCCTCTGGCATCAACCATCTAAAGTTAATATTACGTCTAGTTAGTTTGGATGTCAAATATTGGTAAGGCCTTCTTAATTCTCTCACCCTTCTAAACACTTGTTTAAGTACTACTAATTGTCTTCCTCTATACTCTAATGGGTCATCTCTGGTCCTATGCAATATCTCATCTAGAATTGTCCTTCCCTCTGGGGATTTGGAGAAGCCAATCCCCCTTTTCTTTGTGGCAGCCCCCTCTAAGTACTGGAAGGCAGTTACCATGTCCCCCCCTTCTTCTCTGCCAGAGGCTAGAAATACTCTTACAGATTTTACAGATTAACAGAGTTGGAAGGGACCTTGTAGGTCATCTAGTCCAACACCCCCCCCGCCCAAGCAGGAGACGCTATACCATTTCTGACAAATGGCAGTCCAATTTCTTCTTGAAAGCCTCCAGGGATGAAGCTCCCACAACTTCTGAAAGCAAAGTTGTTCCATTGGTTGATTCTTCTCACTGTCAGAAAGTTCCTCCTTATTTCCAGGTTGAATCTCTCCTTGATCAGTTTCCATCCATTATTCCTTTTCTGGCCTTCCAGTGCCCTGGAAAATAGCTTCACCTCCTCCTCTCTGTGGCAGCCCCTCAAATATTGGAAGACTGCTATCATCTCATAAGGTTTGGCCTCCAGATCTTTTACCACCTTTGTTGCTCTTCTCTGCACATTTTCTAGGGTCTCAGCATTTTTTTTTTGTATCGTGGTCACCGGAGTTGTACCCAGAATTCCAAAGGTGGCCTCATTTGTGCAGAATAAACCGACATTATCGCTTCTCCTAATCTTGATGTTCTCCCTCTGTTGATGCAGCCCAAGACTGCCTTGGCTTTTTTTGGCAGCTCCCCCTGATCCCCGGCTGGGAGGGGCTGTGCGGGGTCTCCCCTCTGCCTCGCCTGCGTCCCTCCCCCCAGCCCCAGAAACACCTCCCACTTTTCCCAGCCCTGCAGTTCTGCCCCTCCCCAAGAGGCGGAATCCCTGGAAGGGGATTTCCTGATGGAACTTTCGCTTTCCTCTCCACGCCTCTCTCGCCGATTGCGCCTGGACCTCTGCCTAGCAACAATGACGAACATGGGTTTATTTTTTTTTCTACTGGTTGAGTTCGCCCAATCGCCAGCGGCCTCTGGATTGTTGGGCTGTTGACCACCCGGAGCCCCTCTTGGTTTGCTTGAGACTTCAGGAGAGCGGAGCGCAGGTTGAGGATCGCGGCCAGGATGGCTCTGCGCTCTGCACCCTTCCTGCTCCTGGTGTTGGTGGCGGTCGCCCTACGAGAGAGCTGCTTCGGTGAGTCCCTCTGGGGGCCTTGGGGGGGGGGTTCTCCCTTTTATCTGCCAGGGAATCTCTCTCTCTCCTCCCCCCCCAAATGTTTATGCCCAAAAGGAGAATCCTCTGGGATTAGTCTCCGAAGTTGCCCCCCTCCAGGAGAGCCCCTCTGGGAACAGGACAAGGGTGGACCCTCCAGAAGTCATTCAAGTCTACCTGGGCGCCCTGAAGCTCAATTCTTTCTCTCCCTTCCGAAATGAAGATTGTTGGAAAGCGGCGTTTGCACGTGATCAGGTCAGTTCACAAACTTCCTGGCTGCCTCCGCCCAACTCCCTCCGCCTGGATCCTCTTTCCTGTCTGTGGCGGTGATCTGTGGCTCTTTGTGGCTTCTGGTGCTGGGAAGACCCGGCTTGATTCTCAGCTCAGTTCCCTGCATTGGCAGAGGCGGAGACTGGTGCAAAGGAGCGACCGGGATAAGGCTGCCGTGTGAAAGAAGCAGAATGAGAGTCTGGAGAGAGAAAGGCTCCTTTGAATAACTTTCCTCAAGATTCATCTTTCTTCCTTTTCACTTTCTCCTGGATCCTCCTCCCCCTCCCACCGCATCCTAAACCCCAAGATCCCCCAAATTTTCTTTTCTGGGACAGGCAGGGATTTGCCTCCTCAGGTGTTCCTTCTTCCGTTCCAGAAGCCACCAAAGTGGGAAAATTTGCAGAATTAAAAATGTTTAAAATGTCATCTTATGATGTTATTATTCCTTAGCAATCAGGAAGGGGCCTTGGGATGTTCCTAGTTGATTGCTGAGAGAAACTATCAATGAAGCAGCTTTTCCAAAGACAGAAAGAAAATCTACCAGGATCTTAACCATTAAATAGGCTGGGTTGGAGGCAGAAGAAGAGAAGCAACTCTGGATGCTGAGCATGAAATGAACGGCTTGCTTGGACACAGACAGTCCTGACTTGAGGAGTTTTCATGACTGTGAGGATGTCCCTGTCAGATATTGCCTACGTCATTAAGTACAAATCTCTTATCTAGACAAGTAGATGAGCCTAAAGAACAACATTGGGTTGCTATGAAAAGGTTACTCAGATATTTGCATAATACAAAAGATATGGTCTTATTATTAGAACCTGATGAAGGGGTAACCCCAAAACTTACCTGTTATTCAGATGCCGATTGGGCAGGGGATGAAAAATCAAGAAAAAGCACATCAGGCTTTATATACTTCCTAAATGGTTGCCCCATAGATTGGCGCGTTTGTCGCCAAAACTTCATTGCTAATTCCACGGCCGAAGCTGAATATGCCAGTGCTTCTGACGCTTGCACACTTCTCACATGGATATATGAATTAGTTTCAGACATTTGGACACAACCTTCACTACCTATCACTCTCCACGAGGACAATGAGTCCGTCATAGCCTCTTCGGTCAGGGATGATGTCAGCTTCAGATCTCGCCATATTGATATACGTTCTAAAAATGTGAGAGACCTAGTTAAAAAGGGTTTTGTTGAATTTGTTTATTGCGATACCAAGGATCAAATTGCTGATTTCTTAACTAAACCTGTACCTTGTGAAACACATTGGAACCACTGCAAATCAGTTGGACTGTACTTATAATTTATTTTTTCTTATACTTGTTTATTATTATCTTTGAGCACTGTTCCATCACACTTGGCAATAGAAGGGGTCTGTCAGATATTGCCTACGTATGATGCCCCAGGCACCAGAAGGGGTTAAGTCTTCTAAGTCTACAGACATCCCATGTGACTGTATAAACCAATGAACTCCCTTATTGGAATCATACCCACAAATCAATTGGATATCTTCCCTAATTTCTTCCCATCCATCTCAGCAAGACAGCAGTGAACTTCTCTCCCTCTCAACCTCTGAGCCATACAGTTAGGGTAATAAATGCAGCAGGACACCCTGTTCATTATTGTATATTTGTAAATAATAAAATAAGTTTTAAACCTGAAGCTGTATGGCCTAAATAACTTCCGCATAGACTGAATGAGCACGACCATCAGTAGATATCTGACAGTCCCACCTGCGTTAGATCCACACATTTCTCCTCTCAGGCAGACTTCGGATTTCCTCATTGCTCAGCCCCACAAGGGAAAAAGCGGGTTCTGGATCCTGGAGAGTCCGATTCCCCCTCCTTCTGTTAGAGAAAAGCTCTGATCCCTTTGGATCAGATGTGATCTCCCCAGAGCAGGAAGTGGGTCTGGGGCTCCCTCTCCCCAAAAGCTCTGAGAAGCCCCTGGGATTGTGGGGAGGAGCAGGAAGAAGGAGGCCCAGGCCTTGGACTGGGAAGGACTGGGAGAGCATACTGGAGGGAATGGGCAGTAGGACTACAGATAGTCCTCAACTTACAACAGTTCACTTAGTGACCAAAGTTGCAAAGTCATTGAAAAAAGTGACAGTATGGGGACTTCCGGCGGTGACACCAGCGCAATAGGACTTAGAGAACGGAGGCTCCGCTCTTGAAAGTCCAAAATTCCCATCCAGGAAGCCGCTGTAGGCGCTATTGATCCCGGAGAGATCAATAGAATAAGGGGAACCTTCAAGGACCTCGGGGGGGAAGGCAACCACCTCGAAGGTTCAAGAGAAACCCCCTAATTCCGGACGGGAAAAAAACCAGCCGCTCTGGCTGGCCTGAGGCGTTGAAACCGCACAGCAGGGAGGCGAAGATTAAATCAAAGAATCGCAACTGTATCCAGCTTAAAGTGAAGCCGATCGAGACGAAAGCGAGTGAGTAAAGCACTGCAACAAAGTGTGCCAGAAAGTGGAAAGCAGAGAATTCGAGCCCAAGGAAGGTGGAAAGCGGCGACGAGAGACGACAAGGGCGAAAGACTGACAGGCAGTGACTGTGCAAAAAAGAGAGAGACTGCCTGGAATGAGAAACCTCAATAGAATCCATACTTCGCGAGTGAGACCAGATTTTGGATTTAAACGGAACAGAGAAGGAAGGTTTTTGGACTCAAATAAGGAATTACAGAGGACTAGACCAAAGTATTCAGAAAGAAAGCGACAGGAAGATAAAGAAACAGCGAGGGTGAAAGCGAAAGCGGCGGCGCCATTGAAGTAGTGAGAGTGAACGAAAGTGGCGCTTCAGAAGGCAAGCGGAAAAGTGGCGATTTAAGATAATAACGGAGGAACTAATACGTTAATTAACTGATCAACCAAGGTGAACGGATCCTATTAAAGTGATTAAATTTGGACTGTAGGCTTTCGATAAGTGGGAAGTCCGAGAGACAGAGACATTAAAGACTTTATGATACAAGAAGTTTCCCACAAGAACTGTTACACGTAAGAGTGAAAAAGAACTATATACCAACAAAATAACTTTATATCTATACATGACTAATTTCTCTAACAAGTGCAAACGGTGATTAATTTCTTTGTAATTGTGTAATCTTGAATAATTGAATAATTGATATTTATTTAATTGCATAGAGGATTGTTTAGGAATCAAGTAATAATAGAACTTTAATTAAATAGTAACGTCTGTATAAGTTAACTTAAACAATTAGCTAATCCTTATCTATATATCTATAGTATTGATATTTGACTTTATAGATTCATTTTCATAGATCAATCATTTTATTGTATTAACTATATTAAGACTTAATGAAGTGTTAGAACCCTTAAGTTTTTTCCTCTTACCTCCTTCATTTTATTCCTCCTTTTCCTCATTAGAATATATAAGTTATCTTGATATATCTATATACCTAATTGTTTACCAGAGTGTTAAGTGCTGAGAATACATATAAAAACTATAAGTTAATTGTCATTGGAAGACCTATATATCATAGGCTCTAGAGATCAGTACACTATTAATATATTATAAATAACAATCTCGAAAAACAGAAAAAGTACGTAATTGTATGAAATTCTGGGAGAACCTAACAAAAAAAATCATCAAGATGACAAGCACCGGCATAACTACCATAACCAAAACTACCAAAAAAACGACTCCAAACCAGGCCTCCCTGGTTGCATCCCCTGCCCAACAGAAATCTATAGATACGATGTTAATGACAGAAAAAGAAAAGACAGTCTCCACTTCCAGCATGCAAAACATTCAGTCAGCTCTAGCAATGATACAGGAAACGATGATCAAGACCCAGGAAACGATTGCCAATAATCATGAAGAGACAAGACGAAATTACGATGATTTGAAATCTGATGTGGGAAAGATAAATGACAATATACAGAAAATGGATGACAAAATAGAAAAGATCCAACAAAACATGGCTAAAAACGAACAAAGGATTCAAAAGACAGAACTTAAAATGGAACAGACAATAAAAAAAGTGGAAATGCTGGAACATCAGCAGCGGGCAAGTAACCGGGAGACGGAAGACTCACTTACATTTCTTGAAATGGAAAAATCATCATTCTATTTAAGGTTCCAAAACATAACGGAAACCAAGGAGGAAGATCTGGGAGAGACTATGACGGAGATTCTTGCGGAAGCGTTACAGAGAGATAAAAACGATATAAGAAGGGATATAGACGAAGTTTACAGGGTGCATACTAATTATGCACGAAGGAACAAACTCCCAAAAGAGGTACATGTCCGATTTACAAAAAAAACAGTAAAAGAGGAGATATACAGAAAAATGAGAGAGGAGGCGATGTACTACAAGGGGAAGGAAATAATAACACTGAAGCAAATCCCGAGACGTGTGAGAGAACAGAGGAGAAATTACAACTTCCTTACATCACAATTAAACAAACACAAAGTGATGTTCCGTTGGCTAATACCAGATGGCATTTTAATTTCATGGCAAGACAAGAAAGTGAAGATAGACAACCTAGAAGGAGCCCAGGAGTTTTTTGATCAATATTTTGTTATGGAAGAAGACCAAGAACTTAGAGAAGAACCCGAAAACAAAAGCCAAGAAGAACAATCCATAGAAGAAACGGAAGATGAACAAGAGGAAAAGAAGAAGTTGGAAAGAGAAAAACTGGAGAGAGAAGGAGCAAGGGGAAAAACACAAAGAATAACAAGAAACACAAGCAAACAAAAGACAACCAATAGATAAGACGGAAGATGGAACAGGAAATAAAAATGATTTCAATCAACATAAACGGATTAAACGCCCCAACTAAAAGAACCCAGACATTTGCTAAATTACAGAAATTGGAGATGGACATAATCAACCTACAAGAAGTCCATATCAAAAAATGTCACCAAAAATTACTAGAAAATACAAGATTAGGGAACCTTTACACTTCACTATCAGATCAAAAAAAAAGAGGCATTGCAGTTTACACTAAGAAACATCTAAAAACAAAACAGGTATATACAGATGATGAAGGCAGAGTTCTAATGATTGAAATACAAACAGAGTCAAAAATAATACTATTGATCTCGATCTATGCACCGAATGAAAACCAACAGGCTTTTTATAAAAACATACATAATAAAGTAAAGGATCTAGATTATGAAAATATTTGCCTTATAGGTGACTTTAACGCAATTTTAGACACAGAAAAAGATTATAAGAGCACCAAGAAAAACAAAAGTAGGAAAAAAACCCTGCCAGACACTTTTATGGAAATGGCACAAGAACTATGCCTACAAGATGCGTGGAGGGAAATAAACAAAGAAAAAAAGCAGTATACGTTTTATTCCAATCCGCATCTATCCTGGTCCAGGATAGATATGGCTTGGATGACAACAAACCTCAGGAAAGATCTTGAAGAAATAGAAATATCGACAAACGTATGGGCAGACCATAGTCCGATCAAAATAATTTGGAAAGGATATCATAAAAAAAAGAGATGGATGATGAATACTGAAAATGTAAAAGACAAAGACTACATACAAATGATAGAAAAAGAAATGGAAATTTTCTTCAAGATTAACAACAAAGAGCAAACCTCCCTCCAGAATTTGTGGGACACGGCGAAAGCGTATATAAGAGGTCTGACAATAGCATATGTGGCAAAGAAAAATAAAGAAAAGCAACAGAAAAGAGATCAACTGTTGAAAGAACTCAAGGATTATGAATATGAACTACAGAATGAACCCCAGAATAAAAAAATCCGAGAAAAAATAAACCTGACCAAACATAAAATAAATTTGATCACACAAATAGAAATAGCGAGGAAAATTAAATTAGTGAAACAAAACTACTTCGAACACGCCAACAAGACAGGGCGGTGGTTAGCATACAAATTGAAGAAAGAAAAAGAAAAAAGGACCATACATCAATTACAGGACAATACTGGTGAGATACAATACAGGAATAAGGACAAAAAGAATATAGCAAGAACATTTTTTCAAAAACTGTATGAACAGGAAGAACTCCCAGAAGAAGATATTAGACAATACCTAAAAGAAGTGGAAATTAAAGAACTAAAAGAGGTACATAGAGACTTGTTGGATAGGCCAATTACAATGACAGAACTTATTGAGGCGAGGAAAAAACAGAAAATAAACAAAACCCCGGGACCGGATGGAATACCAGCAGAGTTCTATAAGAACTGCCAACATTCCATAGACGAAATCCTGCTTAGAGTATTCAACGATGCAATTATGGAAGCCAAAATTCCAAACTCCTGGACAGAGGCCATCATCACATTGATACCTAAAGAAGAAGCGGACCACACACATATCCAAAATTATAGACCGATATCTTTGTTGAACGTAGACTATAAATTATTCACATCAATTATTACAGAAAGAATCAAAAAAATAATTAAAGATTATATTCACCCGGATCAAAATGGCTTCATTCCAAAGAGACAGTTAAAAAATAATATGAGATTAATAGTTGATGTACTAGAATACTATGAAATGAATATAGATAAACAATCGGCTCTAATATTTCTGGACGCGCAGAAGGCGTTCGATAACCTCAATTGGAAGTTTCTCACGTTACAACTGGAAGCCATGAAATTCGGGGACAAATTCACAAATATGATAAAGAGAATCTATTCTCTCCAGACAGCAAGGATAACAATCAACGGCGATCTGACAGAGCAATTCCCAATATTGAAAGGGGTGAGACAGGGGTGCCCCTTGTCCCCCCTATTATTTATACTGGCCTTGGAAATTCTTTTAAAGGAAGTTAGAAGAGATAACGAAATAAAAGGCCTAAAAATTAAACGGGAAGAGTATAAACTCCAGGCTTTCGCCGATGACATCGTATTTATAATAGAACAGCCAATAACAACTGGCACCAAGCTATTAGATAAAATAGAGAAATATGGGAGAGTAGCTGGGCTCAAAATTAATAAACAAAAAACAAAGATATTAACCAAGAACCTCACCAACCAACAAGAAAAGCAACTAGAAGACGAATTAGGCATACAAACGGCAAAGAAAGTAAAATATCTAGGAATATGGCTGACCAACAAAAGTACATCAATTAGAGAAGATAATTATGATAAATTAATAAAACAAATCAAAAAGGACTTAGGAATCTGGAAAAATTTACAATTATCACTTCTGGGAAGGATTGCTTCAATCAAAATGAATGTGTTACCTCGAATATTATTCCTATTTCAAGTGATCCCAATAAAACCAGGGAAAAACTTCTTTAAAGACCTTAACAAACTAATAGCAGATTACATATGGCAGGGGAAGAAAGCAAGAATTAAATTAAAGTACATGCAGGACACAAGAGAAAGAGGAGGATTGGCACTACCTGACTGGGAAACATACTACAAGGCATCAGCATTAACCTGGATTAAGGAGTGGATGGAACTTAGAAACCATCGACTACTGAATTTGGAAGGATTCGATCTCCAGAGAGGATGGCACGCTTTTCTATGGGAGGGTACGGACAAAAAGCATGAATATTTCCAAAGACAAACAATCAGACAAGCACTATACCAGATATGGCAGAGTATCAAAAAGACACATTATAACAAAATCCCAGAATGGCTATCAACAATGGAGGCCCAGATTTATCCAAACGCCTTGGACAGCAACAAAATAAAAACTTACAAAGATTTGCTAAACAATCAGGGGGAACTAAGAACGAGGCAAGAATTGAAGGAGATGGGTACAGACATTGATTGGTGGCCATACGCACAAATAAAATCAAGATATAAGAAAGATTCAGCCCAATTTGGATTTCAAAAAGGTCAGACTGAATTAGATAAAATTTTGCAAGGGACACAGGATAAATTGATTAAAAAAATTTACAATTATTTACGAGGATACAAATTAGAAGAAGAGACAGTAAAAGAAAATATGATAACCTGGGCAAAAAATTTCGGCTATAATATTGAATTAGATAAGTGGGAAAAATTATGGACAATAAATTACAAACTGACAATGTCTGTACCCTACAAAGAAAACCTCTATAAAATGTTCTATAGGTGGCACTTGCCACCAGCTAGACTAGCAAGAATGTTTCCCGGTACACCATCAATATGTTGGAAATGTAAGCGTCACAAAGGCACCTATTATCATATGTGGTGGACCTGCCCAATGGCAAAACAATATTGGCAAAGGATTAGAACTCAAATAGAGGAAATAACACAACAAAAAATAGAAACAAGACCAGAAACCCTTCTACTTGGCATACTAAATGGAAAATATGAAAAGGAAACAACATATTTAATCATACACATGATAACAGCAGCACGAATAATATACGCGCAATATTGGAAGAGTAGTGATATACCAACAGAGGACAGGACAATCAGCAAAACCATGGAATGTGCAGAATTAGATAGACTCACAAAGGAACTACAAAATAGGGAGGAACACGACTACTACTTAGTATGGGAAAAGTGGTATACCTGGTTGGAAGATAGAAAAGGGAAAAAGGATTAAGAACTAAAGGGAATGACCAATATAGAAAGAGAAAAACAAATTACAAACATAGGTCAATAAAGAACCACAAAGACAGTTAGAAAGGAAAGACCAAATAAAGAGGAGTCAAAAGACGAATAAGAATGTATATTACAGTTGCGATAAACTAGACGTATATTTGAATTGGTGTTTATATGTTTATATGTTTTTTATGTTTTTCTGTTTTGTTTAGTCTGTAGTTATAAATAAAAAATATTTGGAAAAAAAAAAAAGAAAAAAGTGACAGTATGACCATTGACCGTTTCTTATCTTATACAATTAATCAAATTCAAATACATTTTACTCAATTACAATTTTTGCCAAAATCGTTTCCCCCCCTTTTCTTTTTTCTTTTTAAACATATCTCAATATTTCTATATTTGCATACATAAACACCATCTTCATTTGTCCCTAGATTCTAACTTTACTATTTATTCATATTTATTCTATTTTATTCTTAAACAGTTCATTCTTTATCTTGATATATTTATATTTGTTGGTCGGAGTTGCCTTTCTTCCACTTCACAGCAATCTTTCTCCTCAAACCTACCCTCTCCCTCTTCCCTATCT
>WNWU01013616.1:12892-177091 GCA_012654045.1 Ptyas mucosa
ATTCTCCAGCCAGCAAAGCTGGCTGGAGAATTCTGGGAGTTGAAGTCCACAAGTCTTAAAGCTGCCAAGTTTGAGGATCCCTGCTTTTAGAGAGAGAAAAAGCCAGGACTTCTGCATGAGCATGAATTACTCGGCTGATCCTCCGGTTATTTCGTGTTGGCCTGTCTTTAAACGAGTCCCGTTTCAAAGCCCAGTAAAGCAACTGGGATGCTTTACTGCATCCCAGTTGCTGAGATGGGGAAACTCGGGATGAGGTAACCAAAGAGGGCGGGGAGTTTGAATGAGGTGAAGGCTAGAAATTAGAAGAGACTTGAACTACCCCCGTGTGTCTCTTAAGGCTGCAGTGCTTAACCCTTGCCTCTACTTTCCAGAAGGGGACAGTGGACTGTTTTTGAAGGGGCAGTTTTAAAATCGATCCATTTGCCGTCCCTTGGGATGCGCATCCGGTTCTTCCTTATCTATTTAGTCTGCCCCCCCCCCCCGTTTTTCCTTTTCCTTTTAAACTCACTTCTTATTTGGATTGGAAAAGGGGGACAAATTAAAAATTGTTCAGGGTGTCACATGGAACTACCACTCTTCCTGTCTGTCACCTCTCTGCTAATAATTTCATGACTGATGATGCTCCCCCCAACTCCCAACCACCAGCCTTTCCTGGGTTTCACCTAAATCAATATTTTTCAACCTTGGTAAGTTTCGAAGGATGAATAATAGGGAAGAGTAGGATAAAATCAAGGACCCAAGAATTAGAGTTGAGCTCTTTTCAGCACTAATCTGACCAGTGCTTGGCAATGATGTGTTGCCTTCAAAATCCTTTGCTACTTTATATTTACTTTCATATAAGAGCCTTGGTGGTGCAGTGGACTAAAGTGCTGTTAAAGTAGCACTTAGCTGCCAGCTGCCTGCAATTACTGTGAGTTCAAATCTCACCAGGCTCAAGGTTGACTCAGCCTTCCATCCTTCTGAGGTAGGTAAAATGAGGACCCGGATTGTGGGGGCAATAAGGTGACTTTGTATAAAAAGAACACCGCTTGGGGAGGGGGGGGGCAAAAAAAAAGCCCTACTAAGCAGGTATATACAAAAGTATGAAGGCTATTGCTTAACACATTGTAAGCCACCCTGAGTCTCCGGAGAAGGGCAGCATATAAATCAAACCAACCAATCAATCAATCAATCAATCAATTTCCCAGAGTTGATTTAGTCTAGTGCAGGGGTCTCCAACCATGGCAACTTTTAAGCTTTGCTGGCCAGGGAATTCTGTGAGTTGAAGTCCGCCAGGCTTAAAGTTGCCAAGGTTGGAGATCCCTGGTCTAGTGGTTAAGGCAGCAGGCTAGAAACCGGGAAACTGAGTTCTAATTCCATGTTAGCTATGAAAGCCAGTTGGGTGGCTTTGGGCCATTCTCTCTCAGCCCAACTCACCAAACAGGTGAGAATGTTGTGGGGAGAATAGGAGGAGGAAGGAATATTAGGTATGTTGGCTACCTTGAGTTACTTATAAAAATAAAGGCGGGATAAAAATCTAATAAATACTGAAGTAGGACAAGGAACTATGAAAAAACCATGTGGATATGCCTCTCCCATTCTTTCCCAATTTATAAATGTAAATGGACAGCAAAGGGCTATCTATTGTCTGTCTAGGTGGTCTCTACCCTCAGGCATTTGTAATGGCTTATGCCTGTTGGTGGGGGAAGTGTTAAGAGCTTTCTTGTCCAAACTCAGAAATCCCTCCTAGAACACAGGGGTTGCTCATGCTCTGAATTGTGCCCCCTTGGGAGTTGTGTTTGGCCACTAGACTTTCCACTTTTCAATTGTGAATCACCCACTTCGCACACCCAGACCGCCCACTTTAGTCCACCTTGCCGGTTGGAGATGGATAATAAAATAATTCTTATATATTTTATTTTTTACTGATGTCTTATGTGCCCCATTGGTAGCAGAGATAATATAAAGCAGTCAACTCTCTGGGGAGATATATTTCAATTCTGCATAGGTTGTGATGAGACTGACTCTAGAAATGTGGCACAAAAGTAGTTCAGAGGTTTTGCCTTCCCTGAGTAGAAATTTTTCCCTTGTTGCACAACAGTGATGCTGACAGTATCTTGAAGCTTACCTTGGATGTAGAGGCAGAGCCTCTCTCATAGTTTAAAGCAGGGTTGTCCAACCTTGGCAATGTTAAGACTTATAGAGTTCAACCCCCCCGAATTCTCCAGCCAGCATACCAACAAGATTTAATGTTGGCAAGGTTGGATACCTCTGCTTTAAAGCTATCAGGAAATATGAACTTTTACAAAATAATTATTGGTTGAAAAACAAAATATTTTTGCAGATGAGGCGGCTACTTGGAACTCCTTGTAAAAATGCATTTGAAATTTTTAAATCCATTAATCAGGGGTGTCAAACTGGTGGCCCGCAGGCCAGATATGACACGCAGGCCACGCCCACCCAGCTCCGCAAAGGGGAAAAACATCACAATATATCAAGTTTGACACCTGTGCATTAGCTGATTAGCATAGAGTCAGTTTGGTTTAGGGGTTAAGGCACCAGACTAGAAACCAGAAGATTATGAGTTCTAGTCCCCTCCAGTGACCTTGGTCCAGTCATTCTCTCAGGCCAACTCACCTCACAGGATTGTTGTTGTGGGGAAAATAGGAGAAAGGACTATTACTGTATGTTTGCCACCTTGAATTATTTATTTAAAAAAAATAAAGGTAGTTAAAACATCTAAAATAAATTGTATTGTTATGCCTGATCATAGAACAGAAGGGACTATTCTGCAATGGATGAAAATTCAAACAGTCCTTCTAGTTGGTGTCATACTATCCTGAGGTTGCAAGAAATAAAGTCCACGTACGTTTTAAGCCCTTTTTGTAAGTGAATGAGGGCAGGATCCAGGCTCAGTCCACTGCATTTGAAATGGCATACGGTTTATTCAAAGTATATTCAGAAGCCTCCACAGGGAGGCCACTTCCATTATCCATATGGTGCCTCTCTACACCAGCACACTAAAGCCTTTTGAGCCTCACACTATTTGAATGAATGCGTAGGGTTTTTTTTAAAAAAAATATGGAAAAAAGCAGGAGAGAGGAATTGTAGAGTTGAGTGTCTACATTAACCAGAAGTATGATTTACAAATACACAAAATATAAACATGCTGTCACTATCATGGATGGAAATGCTTCCTGCTGGGACTGAAGCAAACTACAAATTAATTTAAGCAGTTTATGCATTTGTAACTTAGAAAAACCCCAAGCTGAACATCAGAATTTTAATCAAGTTATTTAGTGAGCCTCTATGGATGTTCTTTTCTTTTAATGTATCCTCACTGGCTCCTAAAAAAAGGCCACCCTGCCTGACAGTAACATTCTGAGCAAAATTTAGGCAAATGAGGATTGTGTCTCTAACCTGTGTTCTATCCTGTTGTCAACACACAAATGCAAGTTGATGTGGAGCTTCTGAAGACAGCAAAAAGAATCGTGAGATTGACATGACTATTTCCTAGAGCAGATTCCCTCCCCCCCCCTTTACTGGGGATGTCTGAGAACAGGAAACTTTATTTCAGAAGAAAGCGTGGAGATAGAAAAACTAAAGTGAGGTAAAGAGATGCCTGAGCAGACAGTATGCCTGCACACAGTATTTCTTGGGCTCCCATCCACTTCCTAAACAGATGTATTTTAGTTTCTTTGGTGAATGAGTGCCACTTTTACAAGTAGCCAGGTCCTGTTGAAGGGCATCTTGTTTGCCCATGTTCAGCATAGTTTACACGAGTGCTTAAAAACAAAACAAAATGAAACCAGCTTGAAAGCTTGCTACTTTCCAATTCTTCGGTCCTTTGTCCTTACACAACAGCCGCGAAGTTGCATGGCCTGCCTTTGCAAAGAACGGTTGGTATAAGCAACCAAGATTCTGAATTGTTCAAGGAATTCATTGGAGTAAAACACTTCACTACTAAATTAAGGGTCAATGGGAACATAAGTGATGTTCCCTCCCCTCCTTCCCACACAGCCCTTCTTTGAGCAGCAGTGTTCCTGATGTCTTTGGAGCAACTCAAAATTGTCAATAGGGGGAAATGCATACATTTGATTTGAAGATGTACATACAGATGGACACACACACACACACACACACACCCATATATTCTGTCTGGAGACTTCCATTTTTGTATTCCTATAAATGAATATGTGTTTTCTTATAGACAGTTCTTTATATAAAGCAACTAATCACAAGCAAGTGTAAAATTTTGATTTTACGCAGGAGGTCAAATTGTTTTACATACGACAATCATCTCTCAATTTCAGAGTTTTATATAAATATGGGTTACAGAGAAAGTTCTTATTGCTTGCATGTTTCCACAGAGACACAGAAGAACCAGGACAAGCTTCCTGACACCCCACAAGATAACAATATTGTTTTCCACTGTGCAAAAGAGGCAACGATTTGAAGAAGCAACACTTCCAATTTTGTTTTCTGTGTACTTTCCCAGGAGTTCTTGAAATTCTCCTGCCCTTATAATGTTGCCAAATCAAAACACTAAGATACAAGAGTAAGACTTTTAATGTTTCACCTGATAATGAAAGAGCAAAAATACAACTCTCAGAAAGCAAAACCACAGCAGCATCAAACCATAGAAAATACAGGTGGGGTTTCACTCTTTCTGAAGTGCCACAGTATTGGCTGTGAACAATAAAATGGAAGAATTTCTAAGAACGGCTGCTGAAAGGGTTGGGTGGTGTCTGCAGTTTGCATTCTGCACGGGGGCATGCTGCACTGAAGGGATGGCAAGAGACTGCAACAATACAAACAAAAGGAAATGAATCACAAGGGGAGCTCTGACTCCTTATTGGCATTCTCACAGTACAAAGCAAAGCCACATGGCAAAAGATGCAAAATCTACTGATGTCAGAATGTCCTTGGAATGAGCACTGCTCCTCACCATCTCCCTTCTTATGCTATTTTTCAACAGTCCCTTTTCTCTTTCCTTCCAATGGGAGGGGCTCACATTGTAGTACCAGGGCATTAAGGCAAAACATACATTCAAACATAAGGACAAGTTATGAAACAGATACTTGGGAGAGACATAAAACATCAGCCTTCTTCTTCATCGCTGTCTTTCATGGTGATGCCTTGCAGTCCACTACCATCGGATACAGAAACGGTGGCTTCTTCGACTGTGAGACGGCTATGAACCGTGTTGTAAGTTTTACTGTTTAGGGTTCCTTCCAGCACTCCCTGTAACCGAAAGTCTCGATAGGTTTTCTGTAGCAAAACAAACAAAATTCAAGATTAAGAACAACTGGTATATAAGATATTGACTAAGGATTGTATTTAATAAAGGTATGTTGGGAATGGTTCTACAGGCAGAAGAAAAAATGAAAGGCATGAGTTCATTGATAAAAAAAATGTCACATTATAGGCTGCATCTGTTAATAAAGTGTTACATGCAGCAAAACAAAGGCATATGGAAGTGTGAGCTAATAGGCTTTTTTGAAAAAGAAAAGTTTTAAACTATACATTGTTACAATAAGTGTTTTAAAAAGGTTTTAGGTTTCTTATTACAGCTTTTGCGTCCTGGATATTTTCATATTTGTTAAGATACTTGCTGGGCTGCTTATTTTGTACGCAGGATATTTTTTCCTGATCACCTCAACTGGATTAATGTAGTTTTGTAAAGTTTCTGTGACATCACAAGCCGCCTCAGGACAAAAGAGGCATGGCAAGTTGATCCACAGCTCCTGCCTGCAGCACAATTCTTAGGCATTTCAAGGTCAGCACAAATTCCCCAACTTAGTTCTGAACTGAAACACGAGTTCAGTTTGATGAACCCAGTATGAATTCTTCAGCTGATCGGGCTGATCACAGGCTGACAGTTAAGCTGTTTTCCATCATTTCTGTAAAATATCTGTACACACCAAATCAAATTGAATAAAAGCTTAGTATAAAATAATGCAAGACTTAAATTCCCTTGCACCCCTCTATTCCCATATAAGTGCAGATAGAAATTACAGGTGGAAGTGTTTTGCTATTCATGTTATCTGGATACTGGGATCTGCTCACTATCAGCCTCCATTCATGCTATGTGTCATTATCACTTATTGTGTAGCTCAAGAAATTCTGATGATCTTTTAACTATACAGTTACATAATTCATTAAGTGGCTTCTGAGGTCAGTTTCCATGCTGCAGTATTTTAGCTTAGGGGGCCAAGGCTGGTTCCTCAAAAGACTTCTTATTGGTTGGCTAAGAATAATTGGAGACTTGGAAAAAATGGCACTATGCCCTAAGTTTATATTAGTCCTTGATTTATGACTGTAATCAAGCCTGTAACTAACGTTGTAAATCGTGATGGTCACTAAGCGGGTCATCACATGATCAAGACTGATTTTATGATTTTTGTGGTGGTCGTAAAGTGAATGCAGTGGTCGTAAAATGAACATAGCGGTCATTAAGCGACCCCGTTGCTCACTATGGGACAGCTTTTTCTGGAGACCAGAAGTAAATGCCTGTTTCTCGCAAATGGCTGTAAATGCAGACCAGTTGCTAAGCACCTAAAATGCAGCCATGCGACCATGGAGGGAAGCTGTCAGAACTTTGAATCCAGGCCATAAGTACCTTTTATAGATTCTGCTATAGCTTCAAATGGTTACTAAGCAATCAGTCCTAAGTCGAGGCCTACCTCTATATCTCTATTCCAGAAATACCACAAAAAGTCTTCCCTGTCAAGGTGTTAAAATTTTTGATAATAAGAGGAATAATTTGTTGCTGTCGCTTCTGTTCCTAATGCTGCAGTGCAATCACATTCTACTCATGCTTACCTTTACTATTTTGATGAGGGTCTTCAGTTGGTAGATATGGAGCTGGAGATCTAATCTGTCAGCCAGCCAGACACATATGACTTTCATGGAGCTGCTGTACCACTGCTGCAAAAAAAGAGAAGGGGAAAAAAAATCCAGTTCAATTTTACAGAATTGACAATAAGAGGTAAATGGGGCACTTAGAAATAGCTACAAATCAGCACTTGAATTCAATAATGCCTTAATTTCTGTTAATAAAATAGCAAGTGTTGTTGCTAGGAAATCGGTTAACTGGACCTCAGTTGGTCTTGATATGCATTAGCAAAAAAACTGTTCAGAGTTGCATCCCATTTGTGTGCAAGAGTTTTTTATCCTTTGCCTCCTGTAAACAGAAAATAATAATAGCAACAGATTTATAACATGCAAGTCAAACAAAAAGACTCAAGGTGGTGTATAGAATTGAAAACATAATACAGATACAAGCTAAGTGTTATAATATTGAGTCACTTGGGAAATATATATATTAAAAAATCCAATCACCCATCATCACTCAAGCAAAATTACAAATTGCCCTAGCCTCTGGTGTGTTTGAAAAGCTAAGTTTTTAAAGCTTTTCTAAAGGACAGCAGGGTTAGGGTTTGATGGATCTGGAATGGGGTGGGGAATGATATCAAACAGTATTAAATGCACATTCCCTGAAATAGCTATTGAAACAATTGGTGGAGGGAGATGATATAGGGGGAAAAAAAATAAGCTCTGCAAATTTAATTAGGGAAAGGAAATCCTCTCAAAATCAACTGCTGCTGTTGTCTCCATACTCCCACTCTTGTTCATAATTGTACCCATCAACATTTTTCCCCCACCTTTAAGACCTGGAGTAAGGGAAAATTGTTTTGCCAGGTTTACATAGCTTTGATATATATGAGGCTAAATCATGTCTAGGAGAAAATCTGAGCCTATGTTTATGAGCTTTTATAAGCCATCAAAAGACACTTTTTAAGGATAATTAATAACTGGGGAAAGTTAGTATTAAATATGAGGTCTTATAATAGATACCACAGATGACAAATCATTTGACAGGATGTCACTGAAGATGTTGCTACGTAGCAGAAGTTACTACTCTGAGACTTAGGAAAGGCTGCATGAGTCCAGGTAAAGAGATTTGGGACCTCCGCTGAAAGCAAAGAGAGTTTAACTTATGTCATCCTTTTTCTTTGTCAATGGCTATGTTGCTGTGTACTGTGTACTAATGTCGGTTCTAGCATGACCTCCAATCAACCTAGCATGGACCTCTTCCTCCATTACCTCCAACTTAGGTCGACGGAAGACTTTGAAAGCAGAGTGGATCTTTGGAAAGCTACAAAGAATCAACGCTGGATGGAACCAATTGAGAAGTTGGCACTTTGATCTGATGAAAGCTGGGAAATATGGAAATCATTGAATAGATTGTGCACGGGTACAAGAAGATCCAGAGACACTCTGAACAAATGGGGCTATCTTGCGGCTTCTGCTCTTTGTGATTATGGTGACATGCAGACAACAACACATATGTATACCTGACCTTTGTTCCCCAATCAGTGTGCACTTGAGAACCTCATGGCAGCATGACAGAACACAATTCATGTTGAACTGTTTAATTTGTACATATTTTAATCTTTTATTTTATATCTTAAATTTTATGTCATATAGTATGCCTTATTTTAATTGTGTTGCTTCTGACACGAATAAACCATCAAACCTCTAAGTTTTCTTTTCTTTTCAGGTGCTTTAATTGATAGTGTAATTGCATCAGTTTTAAACATTAATATTAGTTATATATTATGTTGCTTTCCATACTATTAATACAACCTATGCAGAATGTGATGTTTCACAAGTCTATAGTTAGTTTTATTCATTTCAATAGGTTATCTAGTTGAAGAGCTGTATAACTATGAGAAAATAAAATAGCATGAGGAACTACACTATATTATCTGGATAAGGAGCAGCTGCGATGGGTGTGATCAAGCAATTAGATCATATGCAAAATAAGAATTCTTTTCTAGTGTATTTGCTTCTGATGTTACCATTGGGCTAAAAATATGCTTAAATAGCTTTTAAAATGATAATAACCTCTTAAAGTATATTTCTGAAATCTTATTCATATGTTTTTAAATATATATTTTTTAAAAATAAAGTAATTCTGAATTTTAACCCATGGCTAACAGGTGGCATTCAATGAATCCTGTCAGGCACATTAACATGAGTATCATGTAGCTTAACAGATGGCATCTAAGTCAATTCACTTGTGGTGATAAATTCACACTCACCTGATAAATCTCTTAATTGCCATTTGTTCTTTTGTATCTGTTCATTGTTACATGCAATATGATAGGTCCAATCTGTTCTCTTATCAACCAGACTTTTAGGCAAATTAACCTCAGAGGTACCCACGTGATTTGGTGCTGAGCACTATGGAAAGACCCTCAGTAGAGGAGGGGGAGCTCACCAGTTATGCAAAGGAGACTGGGCATCAAACAATTAGTCAAGAGCCAAAGTGGTGCTTCTTGCACAAATGAGCAAACCACAGTTACTGTGACAAGTGCTTCAATTTGTAATTCTATGAAAGGAAATTAATAGGGTTGCATGAATAGACCAGAAGCCCAACCACATAAATGCACATAAAAAGATGGGGCCAAGGTTCTATCCCATCCAAATATTCAAGGCACCAAAAATATGGAGAAGGGAACTGGCAGCCTTTAATTTAGTCTACTTGAAATTTACCATTTTCCTTCATTGACCATGGTTGCTTATAATGAGATGCAAAGTGAAAGGTTTTAACTGTAAATAATCCACACACTATTTTAATAATAATCATGCAATATTAATACTGGAGAATGTTTTTCTGCAGTATTTTACATCTCTCACTTATTAATATAAAATAGCTGCCTGTGGGACAACAAAACAAAAAACAGTCCTCCCACACACAAAATTTGCCCAGAATTCCCAGTAAATATGCATTAGCATATTTTTAAGCAAAAATATGGATAAAGATTATAGCATTTGCATATTTCTTATATGACATTCAGAATAAGTAGTTGTAACTTATTTTTGAACATTTTTCCTAACTAACATAACCGAACTACGAAAGACACAATAAATGGGATATGCAGCATGGTTTAAAGGTAATATAATGAAAGCAATGGATAAAGCAATTAACTGTGTTTACTCCAGGAAGAATCTTTCATATACAAAGTTGGATCAAAATTTGTGGATTTATTATGGGAACACAGTATTCTTCCTAGAATAAACACAGTAAATTGCTTTGTCCATTGCTTTCATTGTATTACCTTTAAACCATGCTGCTCATCCCATTTTTTTGTGTCTTTCGTAGTTCAGTTGTGTTAGCTAGGAAAAATGTTCAAAAATAAGTTCCAACTACTTATTCATGCCTCTCATAATCGTAGGACCCCCACATCTCTTGATAATGCTAGCTTGTAGAGAACAATATTTACTGGGATAATTGCTATTCGAATTAAAGAGATGAAGAAAGAGGAAACTCTGGATGAAATTTACCAGCCCTTTGCTTCCCTCCTCCCTAATTTTAGCCAAATCATCCCCTTCTAAGACCTCTAAAATCACAATAGCTAAGGGGGCAGACACAAAAAGAGAAGGGCACTGGCCTCCCCTGCAACATGAACAAAGCAATTTCTTCATTAGGTCGAAGAGATGTTGACAGGCAGCAGGCAATCTTTGGGTGCTTTTTTAAAGGGAAGGTTTTTTAATATTAGCGCATTCTATTTGCTAGAGATCAAACTTCCTTAAATTACCCTCCAGGCATGGAAAAGCCTTTGAATACATTTTTTCAGTCTCCATCCCCTGTACTAGAATCACATTCTTTTGAGCCTGATGGGGAAAAAAATTGAAAAAAGCATTATAATGCCCCCTGATGTCAAGCCTATAGCATTATTATTTTTGGATGCCTTGGACGACATAAAATAAAAACAGAATGTGTATCTTCTCTGTTTTTTTTCACACTGGCGCATGACAGCAGCCAACCATTTAAAAATAAAATGGGTCCTACCCCTCCTTCTCTTGCCAGTGCAGTCAGCTCCTGTAAGGGCATGTATTACTCACTTCATTTTCCCTTGAAATATCTCTTTTGAAGTTCTTTTTTTTTTTAGAGAGGAAAAAGGAAAGGCTAGGGTTGACTCTGCAAGACCCCTGTATTTATTCACACTTATTGTGCATGACTGTAGACTGGTAAATCATATTAGCAGCCCGTCTCCCCATCAAGCTGCTACTTGCTTTTCAGCCCTGGGAAGGTTCAACAAATCAACAGGAGCACGGAAAACAGAACATCAGTCTAATCTAGTGTTTAAGGTGAAGTTTTCAAACCCAATCTAAGAAGATCTTTAGAGCAAGTAACAAGCTGAAGGGCTCAGAAGGTGGTATTGACAATGAAAGAGTGTTGAAATATTGAGAAGCGCAGCACTTGTGCATTTTTAATAACAAGAGGGTCAACAAGGACACAGCCCCCTCCGTGCCAATAGTTGCCACCGCCTATGGAAATTGCCACGCCAGAGCCATAAACGCTTTCAGTTCATCAGCCGTCTTAAACATCCTACACCTCCTCGGAGGACCTTTAGTCTTGAATTAACAAACCAAAGCAATGAAAGAGGGTGCAAGCTGAATGGCTGGCATTGATCCCCAACTGTGTTCAGCACTGCTACAAGCCCTGAAAAACTCTCTCTATTGTCAATAGAAATTGACAAACCCTCCTCTCCTAAATAGTACAGCTGAGCCAGGCTGGATCCACGCAGCTGTAAAGGGCTCCACTCTCAGGGTCCGGGAACACTAACAATAGAACAAGCATGAGCTCTTTGTCAGCTGCAGACTCGGCAATTTTCTAACAAGGATTAAAGTTGTTTCTCGGCAGTGTTAGTGAAAAGAGATTTAGCAACATACCGAGCTTTCTTAGGCAAGTTAAAGAGAAGTAGTTAAGGAATTTCATTATTCTGTTGATTATTGGAAAATACAAAACAAATATGTTCAATATTCACAATCCTTATCTTCCTCTTTTCTCTCAACTCTTTCTAATGTTTTGAGAGCAATTAATTAGATGTAATAACTTGTCTCTTGAAATCATGCACTCCAGATTTTTCCCTCTCCCTCTCTCTTCTTTATTTCTTTCCTTTTTTTTTTTTTAAAGATGCAGCTGTTTGCTACCTGGAATGAAAACTCTACATGTAGTAATACACAAAGCGGCAGTCCATTCAGCTCCGATATTTCTATTTCTGAATCACTGGACCACATACAGTTTTTCTTTAGGTTGGTTCTTCTGGCAACCGCCACTGACAGAATGTGTTTTTTGATGAAGAGGAGGCAAGAAATGGTAGCTTTGTTTAAGACAGATCAGCACGTTTGTCCTACACAAAGCGGCAATGGTAAAATTAACAGAGGAACACAACAGTAGCCCCCAATTTTAAAGTTGATTGAATAATTAGGAGCTGTTATTATAAAAATCCTAATAGATTTCGTTAGTGATATTAGATACACATATAGCAAAGGCTACATATTCCTCTGACATACCTGCCGATTAAAATAGACAATGCCTAAATACTATGTTGATAAATACAAGACTTCGCCTTTTTGGATGCTAGAATATTTTTAGCATCTCACTCCTGGACAAAAATGTAGCACTAATCAGAAATTAAAAACATATTTAAACAATCTGAAATGATTTTTTTATGACAAGAAGGTGGATTTAATCCAGGGAGATAGGAAAGAAAAATAAAATAGTATTTAAGCAGACAAAGCTAGAATCATTCAGCGAAAAAGTAAAAAACTGTGTAGCACAATCTGTATTTAGAGAATTTTATTTTATATGTGATCCCTGAAAAAAAATAACAAAACAGCCGTCTGCACATTATAGAATATTTTTAATAAGCTTCTATTTATACAAATCTCTGCTCCCAGTATATTTTCAGCAATCATGTCTTAAGGAGAACATGACTGATCAAAATAATTACATGGAAATACCTCATAATATACATAAATCTCATCATCACTCACCATTTAAGTTTCTTTCATATATTTATGTGCTTTGCAAAATTAAGTGTTTTCAAACATAAGCAACATGGATGCATAAAAATGCTTCCAAATATGACTTGAAATGAAAAGAAAATATAATTTGAAAGATTATCCCAGAACATTTCAGATACTTATTTACATTTATTTTAGAACATTATGGACCACTTTGATGAGTCTGTCAATTGTATCCATCAGATGGCCATGCATAAAATATCACAGCAAATGACTATGTATTCATTTCAGTGTTCTTCATTATCCATGTGGTTCAAAATTAACATCCTATTAAGCCCCTTGACTTTTCTCTTAAATTTTGACTTTTATCATTGAAACTGCCTATTAACTGAATGCAATCTTCTATTATGGCAAATTCACCCCACTAATTATCATAGATTGGCTAATTTATAGTTTCCTAATCTCTATCAATGCACTTGAAATGAATATTGGCTAAAAGCAATTCTGCTTGTGTTAGCGCGCAATGCTAGATCACATCTGTAAAGCTCTGCATTTGTGTCAGAATTAATTTTACAGAATTATACTGTTTGTAATTACATTACATTAGTATCAGGACAGAGGCACTGCTGTTGTGTCTGTGTGAATGGGACAGCTGATTCCCACACAAAACAATAACTTCTAAATCATGTGAAGTTCCTAAATGATTTAAATCACTGTTATGAAATCCACATGCTTCATTCTAGATTTTCAAGGCAGATGGCTAAAATGTTGGAGAAAGAAAACCAGATGGAGAGGAATGCCTTGTACATTTGCTCATGTTCCTGGCCTTTCCACTGCCCCCTCCCCCCATCAAGTTATTATGGTTTCCGCCAATAGCAATACTTCATAGCCTCAGAAATAAAGGAAATGGTGGAGATGGGATATATTCCTCAGCAGCTATGGTGGGGGCAAAAAAGATTTTGCCTTGAAGCCCATCTATGTTGACAGGTTTTTTTTTGGAGTAGTACCATAAAATTATATATCAATTGAAAGATAATTTAATCAAGAATGTAATGCAATAACTTTTATGAAGGATTTGCTATTAGAATAGCAGTTACAGTATAAAGAAGAAAAGTGAAACACGTAGAAAAAACGAGATATACAAAAATTATCACCATAGAAAAAACAAGATATATAAAAATTATCACCATATCAGTTAATAGTTGGGTAACCCTTAGCATGAATTATGGCCTTACAATGTCTTCCCATGGAGTGAACCAAGTCTTTTAGTTCTGCAGCTGTTATAATGTGAAACCAAGATTGAATGATTGCTTCTATTAACTGGGTTTTATTGCTGGGTCGCTTCTGATATATATATATATATCTCAGCATTAGATTTTCCTAAATATTCATGGCAACGGTCTTGAACATGAAGGCTCTGATGCTCATGTAAAAATGGGTGCACTGGAGTTGGCATATGCAAAGTTCTTTAATAAGAGTTCTAATTTCTAACACATTGTTTTGCACCTCTCCCTTCCTCAACAATTTGTGTTCCAATCTAATCTTTTATTATTGTTTTATTTCAAAAAAAGATCTCACTGGAGAAATTCACTTGAGTTAGCAGATAGCAAGGAAGGATGCAGTGCTTTTTAAAAATCAGAACTATATCCAAAGCAGCAAAAGTAGCCCTGAATTTGGGATCTGATTCTCAAACTAGCCTCACTACCAATACAGAATCTAGGACGATACCAAATTGGCAAGGGCATAGTTAACCTTGCATGTGCTTCAAAAACAGGGTTAGCCTATCCTAGGATCATTTCATTTTAGTGCTCTTCTGAAATGCTTTTCAACTTTGATGAAAGACAAAACAGCAATCACTATAATAATTAATTCTTTTTTTAAATGATTTTGCTCCCCACTTTAGAATAGACAGCTCATTCCACCAGCACCAGAGTCTGAAATAGCGATCTTAAAAATATAAAGTCACTAATATTAATCTTTTAAAGCAAGCTCATGTTTGCATGATCAAATACCACTAAAATATATTCATTTATTCTATGATAAGAAACTGTACTGTGGGTACAGTAGAAACTCTGGTCATGACCATAATTCGTTCCATAACTTTGGTCGCAAACAGATTTGGTTGTGGTCAGAAGCGTTCGTGACCAGAGATGTATTTGTAAACATATTTCATAATTACTTTTACCCTTGACCAACTGAATCCATTGGAGTTAAGGGAATCACAGAATATCCTCAGGACATTTGCTGCTTTCTTATGTAAACTCCTTGCCCTTCTTTGATTACTATGAAATAAGCCCCCCAAAAGCAGCTCAATAAAATTATAATAAATTAAGACACAAAAGTTATTTTTTTTAATAAAAAAGATAGCACAGCATTTTGTTTAAGAAAATTGGACAGGGCAACAAAGTTTATATTCTCTTTCATGGTCCATGACAGGGGTCTCCAACCTTGGCAACTTTAAGACTTGTGGACTTCAACTCCCAGAACTCCACAGCCAGCTTTGTTCTGGGAGTTGAAATCCACAAGTTTTAAAGTTGCCAAGGTTGGAGACCCCCTGGTCTATGGCAAACTTTTTTTCCATTGTGAAGACCTGTAAAACTGTTGCAGTATAACTGCATGCTGCAACTGTGAATACCAACCAGGTATACCCACTTCCTATAAGTAGCAGTTCCCAATCTTTTCTTTTAAAATGACTACATTGTCACTGAAAAGTTTGAAGAGCATCGTTTAAAGCCAGTGGTTGGCAATGCAACACCTGTGGACGTGGCATACATGACTCTTTCACATAATGTCTGCAGAGCCCCAACTGAAAGGGTCATAAGAAGACATTGTATGGCCCAAATAAAGAATGCCAAACCCATGCAACATTTTATGAACTGGTGAAATTTTGGGTATTTCAAAAAAGTATTTATTATACTGCCCATATCACAGACTAGTACCAGTACTCTGTTAGGAGTCACTGCTCTAGGATACAAAGTTGTAAGATATGAGTTAGCTTTCCAAATTTTCTTATTATACCTCCCTAGCAGCTTCAGCCAACACAAGCAGTGGGATGAACATTGAGCATTGGAATTGTAGGTCAGGATTATCTGGAGGGACAGAAGTCCCCATTCCTGCAAATTTCAAGAGGTCAACCTCTACTTTCCTAATTGACAAGAGGCCACATTAATCAGACTGCTTTTATTTTATTTTTTTCTGTCTCTTCCCTTTTTTTCTTAGTGTCTTGAATTTCTGCATACTTCCATAATTACTCAACTATGATGTTTCTGTTTCTCAAAAGTGTGGCCACGCTTTTGGCCATAATCAGCAGTTGGTCATTTAATTTCACTAAGAAGAAATGAAGTTGAACTGTTTAAATGTCTTAATAGATTCTTAATGTAACAAATGTTAAATATTTGGTTCATATGTTCAATAAGCTTTGAAAAGATGCTTCAGGGGAGAGCCCCTTTCATTTGATCTATGATTTCAGAGCAAAATTATTGGCCATGAATAGTGGCAAACTTTTAAAAAGCTAGCTTAACACATACAGAGTTCATAGTAAAGGCACTAGCAATGCATAGTTGGCTGCAGAAACTGTGAGCTTCTCCTGCTGATTAAGTGTATATATATTTACAGTACATCAGGAAATCAATAAACCCTCAATGGTGCCTTTGCTTGGCATTTCATGGTGGAAAACATATGACCTAAGACAATCCAAATGGTAGAGAACCTATTGATTTTTCTTTACTACACAGAGGACAGCAGGCCCAGTTAACACTTTCTTTCAGATTTACCTAGAGTTTCAGAGCTGTTGCAGCTGGATGCATTCTATTGATCTCCGTAAGGTACTTCTACGTAAATTATTTTTAAAGATACCAGTAAAATATATATATAATTATGATTCTCTTTTTGTGCTTATCCCTGGAGACAAACACGGCGCTTTCAGTTGATTAGTTCAATTCTAAATTATGACAATATAAGAACATTTCTCTTTCCCTCTCAAAATTCTGGTCATAGTGGCTATTTTTTAAAAAGAAGACAATGTGGGTTCATTAAAAACTCATTTCTAAAAACATTTTCCTGTTTGTTTATTTGTAAAATTCGATTAATAAATTTATTTATATACATTCATGTACTGCAAAACCATAATGTTACAGCACTGTGTACAAAATTATTCCATGATTCAAATGCATTTTATAATGCTAAACAAATGTTATGAACTTTTAAATCCGCAGTCATACAATGCATGACAAAACTGTTTGAAAAGAATACCATCAAGAATGTTTTGGAAATGTAACTATTTCACTGAACAAATTTTCTTTCTCTTTTCTTCAACAGCATGCAAACTATATTTTAATTTACACAAATACCCCAAATTGCTTTTGGGAGGATTCTTGTTCCTCAGATATAGGAACGTTGGAAGAGGTCAAAGAGATGAAATGGCGGGACTCATTCTAAAGGTGTAACCTGCTGATTGGATAATGAAAGGAATGATTGCTCACTAAGAGAAAAGAGTTATACTTAACTTGATCAACTTGAATAATATAAAGAAAGCCAAGATATAAAAACACTACATGTTTTATCTGGATCAGCTAACATGGATCTGAAACCCTAAGGGTAATCTTTCAATCTACAACCTATTCTGACAGGATAACAAATTAAAGACCATCAAGCCATTATTTTAATTCAGGGTCGGGAGAACATTAGTGGTATTAGAATCTTTAAACTATAGTTTAATTCTGAAACCAGGTTCATGGGGAAAAAAAGTATTAGGATAATCAGAGTAGTATGAATTCTCTTAGCATTGCATATTGAAATCTTAATTCTGAAAAGTAAGCAGGAAAAGAGCTTTAGGGTTGTGATTTATTAAACAAGTAAAAATTAAATTTTTTGTTAAAAATGAGCTTATTTTTATGATAAAGAACAAACACATACTCAAAAGAGTTTGGAGACACTTTATGAAAATTTTACTTGAATTTTCACGGTTTTAAAAAATAAAATATTTAATTCTAAAAATATAGTTTAATATATTATTATAACATTATTTTATTTGATATTTATTTTCTTTTCTAAGATTGGCAGAGAATAAATACCAAGAAAACTAATTTTTCATTGTTTCATCTTTACAAAGTGTGGTGCAAAATTCCAGAGTTATTATTTTATACATTAAAGCAGACTCACGTACATAATAAAAGATGGAATATTACAAAGAATTGGAAATATATTTCATAAGTGACTTACTGACAAAGCAGTCTATTAAGCCTACCGGCTGCCCTTCCTCCGCTTATTTTAGTAATGTTTGTGAGGAATTCGCACAGGCCCTAGTGAGAAAATAGGGGCTGCTCCCAACAGTGCCTGTGAATTGTGCTTTGTGCCTGCACACGCGTACGCATGTGTGTGAGGTTGCTTTCTCCCACAACAGTCTGTTAACATGTTTGAAAATTTACAAGATTTGCTCTTTCATGCTCTATAGGGAAAACCTGATGCTACAAAGCGTGTTAAAGGAGTCAATTATTTTGCTCCCTTAAATAAAGAATCTCAGACGGATTCTTATATTCTTTTATTGTCTATGGCAGCCTTAAAAAAATTAGGCATAATTAAAGGTGAGTTAAAGCTCAGTAGAAATGTAAAGAGTATCAGCAAATCTGAGCACTGCTCAGCTTTTGAATTTCTTTCTTTCTACCTTTCTTTCTACTTCTCAGTTCTTTTAAATGGTTTTCTATGGCAGGAACATTTTTCTTAATTAGTCACAGCTAATTAGTGTTCTGGCATAGACAAGTAATCAGAAATGTCAGAGCTACAAGGCTACATCTCCCTAATCCTTTGATAATAATTTAGCCTCCTGGGAGGGCCTCAAGCTGCGGTAAGTAGTAGTTGACAATAAGGCAAAATTAGGTGGGCAGCAGACCATTAGGACAGAAAAATAAAAAGCACTACCAAATCCTGCTGAGCACCATCAGGCAACTAACTGCATTGCCAGATGAGGTGCCTGTTTAAGCCTGTGTTGTTAATTAGCTGATTCTACCAGACCTGCCACATATGTCCAGGTGCATCAGGAAAAAAAACCCAAGAAATTTATTTTTGGGGTTGTGCCAAGTGACAGTTATGTTCCTATCCAGTTTCTGGAAACCTGATAGCAGAAGTCCACATATTTCCTGAAGATTATTTTGATTTATCAAAGAAATAAGCAGCTCAACACGCTACAATGCATTATCTTGTGGAGTTTCTCTGGGAATTAGGTACGCTTCACTCAGATTTCTTAGACCTCCATTCCCATGCAGGTTTTGGATGCAAGAAGAGGACTTTTAAACAGCTTCCCACCCAGTTTTAACTTGCAGGTGTTGTCCTGGCATATAATTGACATCAAAAGAAGAACGTTTTTGTCAAAGCTCACACCTACAAATGATAATTTAACACAGAAAATGATGATGAACTGAAACTAATTTGACAGACTGTAATCTGAGAATGAACGATTTTGAACACTGAGATTTACATTTTTAGAGAGAAAAAACAACCAACTCTCAAAACCTTTTCAGTATTGAATTGTTTGTAAGACATACTTCAAACTGATCAATAAAAAAGTCAATTGACAGCAGCTATTCTTCTATCATTCAACAAATGCTCCCAAAAGGCATACAAATATTTTGTTAGATGTTTTCAATATAATGATCAAAATTTTAGCACTGAATATTTAAAATCATTCTTCAGTTCAACATAGTATGATTACTAACTTTGGATTAGTAATTTCAGATTTAATAGGATTTTTGAAGACAGGATACTATTGAAAAGTAATACAGATTTTAACATTCATAGCTGAGAATTAATATTGCAGACTCTGTAACATTAAAACAAAGTTCTGAAAAATGAAATTATTTTCACTAGGAAGTCTCATGAATAAAGCCTTTAACTTGAAAACAATATTGAAGGATTCAAAAATGATTTTAAAATATGCAAAATAGCACAGTATATGAATTTGTTGCTTTAATCTAGAAAAAAAAGTAATTCCAAATGTTTCTAAGCCACAGTGCAGTCCTACTTACACTTCTATCTGAAATATGGATTTGTTATGTAACTTTCTGGTAATATGTTAACAGTCTTTTTTTCATTTTCAGAGTCCAGATCAATTATAAGCAAGTATTTCAAATGAGAAGATAATGTATTAGGGGCACTAGTAGGTGTCCTACTTTTCAGAAGACTATTTGAAAGGCTTCTAATATAAAAACTTAACAAACAAGAGCAAATGCCTTGAGTTACCCACCAAGAGTAAACTGAGATGGCAAGCAAGGACATTCGTGGGAAGAGAAGTTTATAGCACTGTGTTGCACTTTTTTAACCACACTAATGTGCAGAATTGAAGTGTTTTGGGTACTAGAATAGAATAACAGAGTTGGAAGGGACCTTGGAGATCTTCTAGTCCAACCCCGTTTAGGCAGGAAATCCTACACCACTTCAGACAAATGGTTATCTAATCTATTCTTAAAAACTTCCAGTGTTGGATCATTCACAACTTCGGGAAGCAAGTTGTTCCACTGATTAATTGTCAGGAAATTTCTCCTTAGTTCTAAGTTGCTTCTCTCCTTGATTAGTTTCCACCCATTGCTCTAACCCATTACTATTCCTACTGTGATTGTAAACCCAATCGCTAAGAAATACTCTTTCATCTCATTCTTACTATCTAAACTGTACATTATTATTATTTTCTAGCTGGGAGTTACATTTTAAATGAGGACTGGAGGAAGCATATCCCAGGATGCTAATATATCACTGGAATGGCAGGGAAAACATTTTCAGACTGATATGGGGAATTTTAAAATGCATAACAAGACCTTAAGGCTCCCCAAGGTATTAGAGACCACTTTTTAATTCCCGTCTGCCTAAAGGGAATTTAGTCCAGTTGAGGGAACTTTGGATTGAGATTGTTTTTTACTAACCTCCAAACATTAGGGAAAAAATGTACTATCCCACATCTGTATGGTTGCTTCCAGGATTTATTGATGGAGTTGCACAGTACTTTGTGAAAAACCAGTTATTCTTGGAAAGCTAATTGTAGTCCATAGATGACCAGCTCTGAGCTAAATTTTTTAAAGTAGTGTTTCTCTTTTTCCCCACAGATTTCAATCTAAACTGCTTCCAAATGCTACCTTGTTCATGGACTTTTTAAAATCTCTACAAAATACATTGTCTTTAACTTTGAACTCTTCCCTGCCAGAAAAGTTCCGGGGGAAAAAACAGCTCAAGGGGGAAAAAAGCTTGCACAATACTCTTTGATTGGTACTGCCAGGAGATCTCCATCTGGGAGCGTACCTAATGACTGCTTTCACACTTCTGTAACCTCAATGCTAGATTAATGCATTTCCTCTAGGTAGGGATGTTTAATCAGTACTCAAGAGTTGATGATGCAAGGAGGTCAGTGAGAGTTGCCTTTCTATGAAAGTCCTTCCAAACATTAAACAGTAGGCTGATGTTATCTAGGAAATCCTTAAGAATAGAGTCCTGGATTTACAGAATTATTTCCTATTGCTCCATGATAATTACTGCTGCTAAAACAGAACATTCTACTGAATTTACTATTCATGCTTTATGTTTGAAAATAAAGGCACTGAGAAAATATCTTGACAATGGAGTTTCTCTAGTGTAGTATTCCAGAAGTAATACACTTTTAGGAAAGTATCTATTGAATTTTGGATTCTGTAGTTAAATGCCAAATTTGCATAATCTGTGGATACATATCAGGGGTGAAATGTTCCCGATTCGGACAGGATTGCTCGATCTGGTAGCGACGGTGGTGGGTGGTTCAGAGAACTGGTAGCAAAAATCCCTGCACACACCCCCCCCCCATGCCCAGCTGAGCCGCATGATCATCAAGTTTTTTTTTTACTTTTACTACAACCTCTTCCGACTAAAAAAATGCTTTTAAAAGTAAAAAAAAAAGCCTCTGATGATTCCACGGTTCAGCTGGGATCCTCAGAGGCTTTTCAAAGCATTTTTTTCTGCAACCTCTTAGCCGAAGAGGTGGTAAAAAAAATGCTTTGAAAAGTTTCTGACGATCCCAGCTGAGTTGCCTGATCAGTAGAGAGGCATTTTTAAAAATGCCTCTCTAACATCCCAGCTGAGTTGCCTAATCAGCAGAGGTTTTTCAAAGCATTAGAAAAAATGCTTTGAAAAGTTAAAAAAAAAGTTGGCCACGCCCACCCAGTCACATTACCCCCCCACCAAGCCACGCCCACAGAACCAGTAGTAACACATTTTACATTTCACCCCTGATATATATAGTATGGGAACATTTTGAGTGATGTAGCTATATGGTACATTAAGCATTAAAAAAAACCACTTTGCTTGAAGAAATATACAACTGTAGGGAATTGACCCGTGCTGGCAGACTAATTTGTTTTGTCCTAGAATATGGTGTTTTATCGTTTTAATTAATGATAGTAAAGTTGTACCTGCAAATTTATCCCCCCCCCCAAAATCACATTGCCTCTCAACATACCTGACCTAGAAGACTTTTCAGTAACGTGTTCCAGGGGTACATTATCCTACTGCAAGAGGTAGAAGAGGTGCGGAATTTAGGAAGTCCAGAATGGACATGCAGGCTCAGTGCCAGAATCTGTCTGCTGTATCTCAGAAAGAATAAGAACATCTGCCCTTGGAAGTGGGGCAGATGCAAGCACCTTGATACTGTCTGGTTAGATAATGATGATAAGTAGGTAAGATGTACTGCTGACATGTAAAGGCTTTGGAAGGAGATCCCAGTCCCTTGTTCTACATATAGTCTGGTCTGATGCCATCAGCTTGAGAAAAACTTGTATTTCAGAAGAATAGGAGCAAATGCATTATCTCTCAAATTTGCTTGTAACTCCCACTATGAGAACCCCTACTTTAATTGACAAAGTGGTTGAAGCATCTTCCACCACAGGAAATATGGAAGTCCAAACTTTAGACAAAGAAGAAATGGAATGGTTTTGCGCCTAAAACAGAGGGAAGGGTTACTTTCTTCTTCCAAAAATAACCTTGCCTTTCTTCTGTCTATTCTTTCCTGCAGTAGTAGTAATTGGACAGTGTCTCTAGCCAGCTTGAAACCTTTAATACTTCTGTGCCATAGGCATTTCTCACTGGACATTTGCCTTTTACTGCTATCCCTTAAGCCAGTGATGGTTAACCTTTTTAGTGCCGAGTGCCCAAATCGTGCACACGTGTGTGTGAATGTATGCACGTGTGCCCAAATGCAATGTGAGCGGCCCCTTGTGCATGCGCCCTATCCCTGCATGCGCCCCGCCCCCATGCATATGCGTGTGTCCCCCCGCACACGTGCCACAGCCCCCCCCCACACTCCGTTTTGGCTTCCAGGTTGGTGCAAGAGGCTTGCGCCTGGAAAGCCTCCTGCACCAACCTGGAAGCCAAAATGGGGCTTGGGGACACCGCATGACGTTCCCCCGTGCCTCATTTGGGCCTGGAAAGCCTCCTGCACCAACCTGCACCCCCCCTGCATGCGTGGCCCAAACACCAGCTGGTTGGCGGGAGGCGCATGCACATGTGCCTTAGAGCTGGGCTGGGGTGACAGCTGGCATGCCCGCAGAGAAGGCTCTGCGTGCTACCTGTGGCATGCGTGCCATAGGTTCACCATCACAGCCTTAAGTTTTTAATTTCGCTGTAACTTACATATGCCCTGCCTCAGTTTCCTTGGAAGATATTGCCCTATCCAATCATTTCCAAAGAAGTCCTGTCCCATGGATTCCTCATTATTTTGGGGACCAGTTGTGATTTGATCACAAAAAGTATCCTTGAAGTTAAATATTCTAATTATTTGTTGTATTCTGCTACTGTCTTCCTCAGGAAGGAATTTGTTCAATTGCATCTCTCTCTCCTCCCCACCTCTCAATCTGATACAGTTGCTGCCTCACTGTTATCCACATTGCTTTGGGGTTTCCAGATTAGTAACTGGGAAACTGCACTGAGCATTTTGTAGAGTATTAGATGGAATGTATATGGAGATGCTCAATCATCCAAGTCATGGCTATTGCAAAGGTGCTTTTCCAAAAGGCAACTAGACTTTGTTTGTTTTTTCTTTGAAACTTTCGCTTCTCATCCAAGAAGCTTCTTCAGTTCTGATTAGTTGGACTGTGATGGTTAAACCTCTTCTATTACATATTTCAATTACATAATTTCAAATTAGTCCAATATGTTTTTGGATGTTGGCTTCTCTGGATCCTGACCAGAGCTCCATTTAAATCCATTCATTTTAACCTCAGTTTATGGTTCTGAGTTTAGCTTGGATAATTCTAGAACGCTCATATGACATACTTCATACTTCTGAATCTGGATACATTTTAATCCATGCAATGTTCAAAATAAGCCATATTTCAAAGACTGAAATGTGGTCTACTTTCATACTATTTGTATTACAAGGAAACCACCAGAAATTAATAATTTATGATAATGTAACACTTAGCTCACTGCAAAATGTAAATATTTTGTAAAACAGAATATTTTGTAAATACAGAAATAAAATAAAATAAAATATGGCAAAAAGAAAAAAAGGATGAAGAAGCATTCTGAAGTAAAACAGAAGTGGGAGCATATGTGTTACACACAAAAGCAAATTTACATACACTTACACAATAAATCATCACCAGCCAGTTTCTGATAGATACCCAGAAGCTCAAAGTTGATACCAAACCCAAAGAATGATAGACTATATGGTTTCACTTTGATTCAGTACAATTTCACTATATTTTTAAGCAGGGTTGTTTACTTATAATTGCTTAACAATAAATTGCAGCTTTATTACATACTGATTCTAGCAGCCTAACAAGTAAAAGGCACAATCTATTTTAGACTTTTGCTATTAGATTGCCTTAATCATAATAATTGACCAAATTTGCATTCATGCAGTTTTTACCTTCTGAATGCTCCATCTTCTTGATAATTCTTCTTATATTTGATAATGATTATCACAACTCTTTAATTATCTCTAAACTCTGTATATATAAATTAAATACAATGTGATGGACCACAAGGATGCTAACAAATTGGGGGGGGGGGGGAATACCCTAAAAGAAATATGCCATTCAAGACTACACAGCCCACTCTGTAATAAATAACATTCTCAGCTTGAAACTCTGCTTCCTTTTCAAAACAGACATTGGTCTCCCTATTTATTGTACAAATGACAATATGTCAGATTGATATGTAACCTGAAGAAATGCTCAGAAGCATTATTATTTCAGGAAAAAAGCATGGATCAGAAAGCATGTTTTCCACAGAAGTAATATTTTTAATGAGCAATATTCACCTCTGACATATGACCAGGTTAACACCAGCTAATTTTATTTTTTTAAAAGTCAGATACTTTAGCATCTCATTTAATAAGCTTAGATCCAATTAAAAATCCACCAGGACAGATATAATTTAGTGCATTATAAACATTTCCAACAGAAATGTGAATGCATGCTTACTCATCTATTGAAAGTGATTTCTAAAAGAGCCCTAACCAAAAATCACTTAGTACAAAAAAATATGAGACAAAGTTTCAGTTATGGTCTTAATTTAGAAATAGATGAAGCACAGATGTAGATAATCTTAGGAATTATATGCCAATGATAGCAATGTTTATTAATTAAAACTGTTAAACCTCTCTTCATCTCTGGAGATATTAGAGCAGTCTAGAAATATAATTATAATATAAAACTCTAAACCCTGTATCATAAGAGGCAAAAACAACTAATTAATACAGTTTGACAACCACAATGTTTAGAGTTAGCTCATGAACACCACTACTAATTCCAGTACAATATCCATGATGGATAGGACTTCAGAGTTGGATACCAGAATTGACACCAAAATATCAAGAGCATTTTTTAAAGGGAAGAAGCTATAGCTGATATTTGGATCCAAATTAGTAGATCTTGAAAAGCAAGAAGTAATAACTTGAATTGGGTGTAAAAGCAAATGTATTCTTACAGAAATTGGCCCACATGCATGCATGTTTCAAGTTTGTAAGGTCTTAGTAAAGGTAGTTGGACACAGAGGTATTAAAGACAAAAGGAGACTGTTGAACAATAATTTCAATCTCATTTAATCTCAGAAAACATAAATAAGGTAAAGTTTAGAATCAATGGAATAGAACCCACATTACTGGGAAATTGAAGTACGTGCAAAAATCTGTAAAAAATTATTTAAGTCTCTCAGGGAAGACCATCTCAAACCCGGCCCTCCACCCAGCTCCAACTCTGCAGAAGAAAATGGCCTCAGTCACTTTTTCCAGGCATGGTATGATCATGATTTAAAAGTCACAAATTAATTCTAACTCAATTCTCATGATTGAAGGAGATAATAATAATAATAATAATAATAATAATAATAATTATTATTATTATTATTATTTTATTTCTATACCGCCCTTCTCCCGAAGGACTCAGAGCAGTGTACAGCCTATTAAAAGCACAAAGACAAACAACAATTAAAAATAATTTAAAATTATTAAATAATTTCGGCTCAATATTAAACCCCCAAAAATTTAAAACTTCCAATTTAAAATCATTACATTGATAGCCCAGCCTGGCTGAACAGCAGGGTCTTAAGGGCACAGCAAAATACCCTGAGATATTACACATTTCCAGGGGCAGTTCATTCCACAGGGCTGGGGCTCCCACAGAGAAGGCCCTTCCCCTGGGTGTCCCCAGCCGACATAACTTGGCTGATGGCACCCTGTGGAGACCCTCTCTGTGGGAGCGAACTGGCCAGTGGGAGGCTACTGGTGGCAGAAGTTGGTCTCGAAGGTACCCGGGTCCTATGCCATGGAGCTCTTTAAAGGTGGTAACCAACACCTTGAATCGCACCGGAAGATCACTGGGAGCCAGTGCAGCTCGCGCAGGAGGGGTGTCACGTGGGCACAATGGGTTGCGCCCATAACCACCCGCGCAGCCGCATTCTGGACCAGTTGGAGCCTCTGAGTACTCTTCAAGGGGAGCCCCATGTAGAGAGCATTACAATAGTCCAGCCGGGAGGTGACAAGGGCATGAATGACCGTGTGCAAGGTGTCCCGGTCCAGAAAGGGCTGCAACTGGTGAATCAGGTGAACCTGATAAAAAGCCCCCCTGGCCACAGCCGTCATATGCTCTTCAAAAGTGCATCCAGGAGGACACCCAGATTGCGAGCCTTCTCAAAAGGCAAAAGACAAAAGAGTAAGTTCTCCAATGTGATAGAGACACTGGTCTTTGCAACCTGAGTTCATGTAAGTTCAAAAGTATTCTTCCAAAAAGCTTCTATAGAGTAATAAGACTATTATAGTTTTAATAAGACCATTATAGTAATAAGACTATTATAGGAAGAGGGGTTTTTTTGTTTTTGTTTTTGCTACAAGGAGATATTTATGGTGAAGCCTAACTTTTTTTTGCTTCCCTAGGATAGTTTTTTGTTTTAGTGTGGTGTTCAGAGAGAGAAAAAAAGAGAAGAATGGAGGAAAGAAAGGTTTATGGAGGAATACATGGAGTCAATCGTAATCAAGGAAACTATGTCCGAACTACCTTCAAACCTCTTCCTTATTGTATTTGAGCTGGGAACTATTCCCATGTTAGTATTTACAGAACAACAAAAAAGCAATCTTTGTATTTATCTATTCATACATTTTAAAAATTTCCTTAAATAAATAATACACCTGTTATATGTGAAAAATGTAGAAAAGAATGTTAGTGGAGCACTCAGTAATTCAGACTTGACCAGATTAGTCACATGCACTAAACTTTTCAACAAGGTAATTTGAAACAATATGGAAAATATATTGAAACAATATTAAAATATGATTAGGAAAAACTTCCCTGTTTTCAGTTTGAAAGTCTGAAAGCTACTTTTAGAAGTTTCTTCTCACATGAGATATAACGGTTTAAACAATTTAAGGATAACAGGTGTGACTTAGTTCTAAAACACTGATGAACCATTATTTTAAAATATTGTAATTTATTTTCGTTCAATCAACCCCTAAAGCATGAATTATTTTTCAGACTCTGACAAAAAAAGCTTTTCATGTTTTTATTTCAATGTATCAGAATGTGAGTTTCCTCTTTCATTTTCATGCATGATTAAAAAACGGCCTTTTAATGCTTAAGAATGAAAAAATACTGCTAACTCGTCAATAAGAGCTCCCAATCCATTCACTCCTTGCTCACAGACCAATGATGAGGGAAGCCATTATCTAAGGGAATGAAAGCAGCATAAAGTCTACTGTCCCATGGCTGATGATAGTCTGGTTGCTTAGCCATGATAGCCCTAGAATTTTCAGGGTCTTACATTCAGATTTGGAACCATTGTTGCCAGCCAGGGAAAAATCACTCTTGGATAGTGTGACTCAACACAAAGATTATAGGGTGATGTCTTAATCTCTTCCTCTCACCATTAACGTAGTTATCAGCCTCATTTCTACAACATGGAGTGGATATGGTTTTTCACAACAATATGTGAATTGATTAGGGTTAGACTACTTCAAATGATAGAAACTTCTGTTTGTGATAGCTCATTCATACATGCTACTTTTTATAGTCTTGCTTGACTTCTTCCCTAAAAAAAAAAAGCTCATTTATATAAGCTATTTGATTTAGCACTACAGTGATTCTACCTTAAAACTGCTGAACATTTATATATGAATCAGCCCATTGCACCCAGACACTGACAGAAAGTGTATGGACAGATTGTTTAAATCTAGGATCAGATATATATATAAAATTAGAATGGAATGAAACAATTTTAGAGCCACTGGAAGATTTAGCAAAGGAGCTAATCTTTACCCATGTCTTGCCTAGTAAAGCTGAGTTGAGAACATATCTACACAATCTGTTCATGGGTATACCACAAGTGAGCAAATATATAATTTGCATCAAACCTGTATTTAAGCAAATAAGTCTGTAATTATAGGTTGTTTGAGTTTCATTGATCTAATTCTTCGCACTGAATAGCTCAATTACTATTTATTTACATAAGTCATTTAAGTAATTCTATACAGCACATATCTTGATACTGTAGTTGCAGGTGCAATCTGAACGCATAAAATCCAAAATCTCTAAATGGACATCTTTATTTGGACTTCCCAAAATGGTTGAATTTTCCAGGTGACATGAGTAAAAAAAACCAGAGGACTGGCAATTTTGAGAGTGAAATCGTTAAGTACGGTAGCTTATTTTTCTCTTTCATGGATTTTTAGAATTTTGCCAAGGAACTTAAAAACAACCTAGAAAATTAAATTACTCACAGCGCTGGAAATATTCCTAAAGCCAATTTATCAAATCTTGTACTGTACCAGAATATGTAAAATCAAAATAAATGAACAGTAATTTGCCATAGGTATCTGTCATAAGGAGATATAAAATTAAGCTATTATTTAAACCCAGATAGCTTTGGTGTTTATACAATTATTCTTGATCAACAACTCACTTAGTGCCACTGGACTGCATCCGACTAGATCCAGATTAAGACTTTCATGAGTTTTGCTATACTGAGGGATTTACATTGAATAAATTATAAAGCAATTTTTTTTCATTTGCTCATAACTTTCCCAGAAAAGGATAGGAAAGCAGTGAGCTGAAGTTCCCTGAGCCTTGATCCTAAAACAGAGTTCAGAATGATATATGAAAAGAGCCAGTAATTTATGTTGCACAAGTCTTGTTATGTTGCACAAGTATTTGTTACCTGACTTTATAGAAATCCTCTTGTAAGTAATCAAAAGGTGAAATTTGGATTTAATCTTGAAACAGCCAATTGAATTCTCTGTCTGTCTGTCTGTCTGCCTGTCTGTCAACAAGTACAAGGAAACAAGTAACAGTATAGACATAGACATGGACACATGAAAATTTTTTGGCACAAATAAAAGGAAATAAATAAGCAAAACATAGCCATAAACACATAAAATGACTACATATAAATGGGAACAGTAGGACAGGATGGTAGGCATGCTGGTGTGCTTATGCACGTCCCCTTAGGGACCTCTTAAAAACATGAAAGGTCCACGGTAGACAGTTTAAGGTAACGGGTATGGGGATTAGAGAGACTAACAACAGGATCAGGTAGAGTGTTCCAAACATTTACTACTCTATTGCAGAAGTCATATTTCCTACAATCAAGATTAGAGCGAATTACATTGAGTTTGAATCTATTGATAGCCCTTGTGTTATTGTGGTTGAAATTAAAGTACTCATTTACAGGTAGGACGTTTTGATAAATAATCTTATGAACTAAACTTAGGTCAGAATGTAGATGGCGTAGTTCGAGGCTATCGTGGTCTAAAATTTCAAGCCTGGTGGTATAGAGAATTTTATTTTGAGCAGAGGGTTTGAGTACTCTTCTAATAAAATATCTCTGGACCCTCTCTAATGTATTGATATCTGAAGTACAGTGAGGATTCCAGGCAGGTGAGCAGTAGTGAAGTATAGGTCTAGCAAAAGTTTTGTATGCTCTAGTTTGAAGTATAGCGTTACCAGAGAGAAAACTTCGTAAAATAAGATTGACAACTCTTAATGCCTTTTTTGCAATGATGTGAAGCATATGAAGCGGACACCTGAATATCATTTCAGAAGTGACAAGGTTGGGGAATAGCAATAATACTTTCAACTCTAGTAACAATTGTAATGACTCCAGCACAATTATGGCTTAAAAACCAGGGAGTGCAGTAAAACTACAAGTAATGCCATGATAGATAAGAGTAAAGGCACTATTCAGATATTCCATTTATTTATACTTTGCTAATTTATAGGAATAATTAACAAAAAATTACTGTACAGTACTATAAAATACCATAGACACAACAAAATAAAAGTAGTAACTGTCCATCTATAGTTTTAAATTTAAAAAATCCTGTAAAAGCACTGAATCTCTCCAAATTTTTTTTTATTTAGATTTATATACCGCCCTACTCCCGAAGGACTCAGGGTGGTGAACAGGCACAGAATAAAATATGTAATACAAAAGTTAAACCATCAATAAAACCAAATTAAATAATTTAGCCCAAATAATTAAAATCCCAATAATTTAAAAACAGATTAAAAATTTCAATTTTTAAAAAATTTAAAAAGAAACAGGGAAGAGGTTCCTATTGCCAGAAGTGTGAATAGGGATTGTTACCCAGAAATTTTAAACATTTAAAAAACAGCATAGCAAGCTGTGGGAAATAGAAAAAAAAACACCTTCGAAGTGGACCATATGCTTGTCTATCCACAAAAACTAATGCAAAGTTAGAAATACGGCTCTTAATACTTTGTAAAAATGCCAACTGAATGAATGAATTTTCTCCCCTTGCAAGAAATCAAAGCTCTTGCAAAATAAATATATAAATAATTTTTCACACATAGTAACACTTAGCTTATTATACCAGATGATACTTTTCTTCTAGAACTGCTTGCAAATGTCTGTAAAAGAGGGAGCTTGAACAAGGTTTATTTCAATCAGCCAAGATAAGAAACAACAAACACTGACATGACATATCCATGGCAGAGAATCTTGTGTGGTGAGACCTTGCACAAGTGACATGAGTGAAGTGTCACAGCAAGGGCTGTGAATTGCTGTTATGAAAACATTTGCAGAAAACTTGCATAATTAAATGAAACTGCTAGAAAAGCTTTCTGAAATGCCATGGAGATTGAATGTAAATAAATACCTTCCATGACAAATAAAGTATTCAGAATCTGTACTGGATTCAGCTGTGGAAAACTGCAGAAAGTGGGTTTCACAAGGAAAATAAAAGCAGCCGATTATGAGAGTTAGATTGCCCAAAGATAAACAACAGGCTAGCAAATCTGGCCATTGCAAGAAAACGGCACAAATAAAAACATTTTACTGATTGTATTTTTATTGAGTTTATTGCATCAACAACTGAAATAAAGTTCCGTTCTGGCCCTTTTGGGCAAAAGAGAGAATGGGCAGACTATAACAGACTGGGAAAGAGAAAGTACGGTAGACCCAAATGGTTGGAATAGATTAGTGCTATTGAGACAAGCAGTCACTAGAATTCACTGAATTCTAACATCTTTTATAAATTATGCACGAGAAATTCCATAATTCTGCAAGCTTGTCTAATTGGTTTTTAGTTCTGTATATTGTGTGAAGCCTGACACGAATATCTGCAACACTATAAGCTCTCTCACACATATCAAAAGTATTCTACAAGGAAATCAGACCAAGTTGTTCAGTAGCCGAAAGAATGCAAAAGGAAAATAAAGGATCTATAGCCATTAAGGTTGGAAATAATCAAAACTGGTACTATTGCTGAACATTTCTCCTGTTTTGTTTTTGGAATTCTCATTTTATTTGATGGGGAAAAATTGCTATTGTTCCTACCCTATCTCTTCAGAGAAGGGAAAAAAAACGTTGAGGAACCACAATAATTTCTCTGTTTTGAAGTTCTTGTAATTTTGAGATGGCCAAAAGTAAACATGTGGACAGCTTGCCTTTATACTGAAATAATGTAATATGAACTGCTGGGTTATGTTATTGAATACATGATTATAGAGCAGATGTATATCCAGAAAGGATCCATCTGTTTAAATCTGATCTAAACATATAAAGGAGGTTTACCATTTTCTTGTACATGAATATGGCATTTCTCCTGTGCTGCTTAACAATTTAATTTCTTCTCACAGTACATGCACTAGAAAATGACAATCTTTGTCAAGAGATCAACTCTTTCCCAACTCTCCTAAGCTGAGGAGAAAAAAACAATGCTATAGTATTTCAGCTGTGTGAAGTACCTGAGATTGGAACCTTTTCCTCTGAAAGAAGATAGTTTTGCGATATTAGTATCAAAGGAAACACAATAGCATTATGAAAAAAATAATGGTAGAATTATGAGTGTGGTAGAGATGAAGACATAATCAAGGAAGGAAAGATCTGACCCATACAGCTGAAGAGATATTTCAGCTACTATGGAGATTATGGTCTCTGTACTTACCTCATAAATGCCCATTAGATGTGGTGAACTGGCTACTTAATAGTAGGATGAAACTACAGCTGAAGCAGAATTGACTTGCATCTCAGCGATGCATTGTGTGAATATAAATCCAAGAGACTTTTACAAATCATAAGCTTCCTAGCACTTCATTTTTTAAAAAAGGCAATGAAAGAATAGTAATATTTTTTCAGTAATTTTATTTCTCAGAAAAAGTATTTTTGAAATCCAAAATCAAGAGTGGTTTGTAAACATTGTGATTCCTAAACTATAAAAATAAGCAATAGAAGGCAGGTGTTCATAATATTCAACTCTATGAACTACTATTTCTCATTGAGACAGTTACTTACATCAAATAATTTTTCTATGTACATTTCTTCATTGACTTTATCTCGAAGTATATCTTGATTTTGACGAACAAACATAATGTAAGTATCTGCAAGATCCATCCCTGGTTTCTGTTTTAGTAAGAAAAAGAAAAAAAAGATGAGAGGTATAAGCTACAATTTGCAGTGTTATTTTTATCATATACATGTCTCTATGTGTATACATATACATGATAAAATGTATATGTGTGTACATATACATGATAAAATAAAAACCTGCATGCATATGCACATTATTTGTCTTATAAAAAATTCATATAAGATTTAAGGGCAATTCAGATTAATTAACACGGAGCCCAATATCTTTTAATAGGAAGCTGATTCTGCCCTATTTTAAAATTCCAGGAAATTTCTGAAATATATTCAAGAATGTATGTTTCAAGCAGCACTGATTTATGTTTATGTATATGTGTATGTATCTATGAATATGTATATATGTATATATGCATATATCCAAGTGCTTATCTGGGTATATTTTGCAAGTGTAGACACACAGAGGCAATAATGTGAAACAAAGAAACTCAGCACACAATAATGGGGAGAAAAATGAATGTGGATTATGAATTAACAGGCGTCAATAAACAGCATGAGGAAAATACATGCATAGTACTATGAATAAATATTTAAAAAAATATATTTACTCATCCATACATACACAGTTGTGGTCTGCAGTCTGGATGTATAGTAGTATAGCATGGATATGAAAACAAAAGATGGATACATTATAGATCAAGAAAACATACTATTTTTGACTAAATTCCTCCTGTCTTGTCACATGTCATGTCAGTTCATGGAATCATATCTACTTTAATCATATCAAGTCATGACACAGTTTGTAGGAGAACAACTGCTAACAACACTCTTAAATAATTATTCTTTACACCTGGTTACTGATCATAATAAAGATTATCAATCAATCATTACTTCAATAGCCCAATCTGAAACATTTCTTAGGTTCTGACAAATGTAGAATAGCAATTACTTAAACTTTAAAAAAGGAATGAAGAAAATATAAAGAGACATAAGACTTTCTGCATTTGGCCCCAATCCTGAAAATGTTCCCGAAACTCAAGTGGCATATGCTATTATTTGCTGTATTTGTTTTAGTGTAGTTTTAATAATGTACTAATTGTTATTTTAATAGTAGTAAACTACCAAGAATTCAGAAAAAATGAAGTGGTGGATAAACTGCCTAAATAAATAAATAAAAAATATTTATTCATAAAATATCTGAAACTAAAAAGAAAAAAGATACACTGATAAATACAATAATATAAATCATTTGGCAGCTTGGAAATTTCAAAGAAAATAATATTAGAATGCAAATCTGACATATAATGTTTGTAATGAGCTATGTTATTTCCATAAATATATCTAAATTATTAATTTATCTTCCTCTAAGAATCCTAAAAAACAATCTATCATTCTTTGATACTATCTACCCAATATTTTTTGTGAAGTTGAATAGCTTTTTATTTTATTCAATACACAAAGCATTTTTACTTTTTTAATGGGATTCAGATTTATAGAGGGAAATTCATTACAATGGATTTAGAGTTTTTAAAAGGGTCTTTATAGTGCAAAATGCAGCATGCATCTATACAGAATTGTATTTACATTACAAAAATTACCCAACCATTCTCTGCTCTGGTTATTAGACAATATACATCGTAGAATGACACAATCTGTCATAAGGTGAGCATGTTTTTAGCTTTCCTAATCACTACAGAGTAGGCTGGGATGTTGTCAGTTTTGCTTTCACCATCTGCCTTCTAATTCTTTCCCCCACTTAATAAATACATACTCCTCATGCTGTTCTTTTGTGATAAGCAATGTAATGCAGAGTGCAGAAAAGGAGTAAAATCTGATAAACCATAGAAATGAAGATCAGAAAACATTAGAAAAAAAACAAAGAAAAAATTTGCCAAACCTAGTCTACAACACCATTATTCGTTAAACTTAATCCATAGCTTTCTTCCTTGCAACCAATCATTACTTCCACCATAACCATAGAGAAACCACTCTGAGAATATGTTTCAGCCATGGAAGCTCACCCATCATGTAAACCCTAAACTGTACAAAGATCCCTGATCTTTTAGAGGGTGAAAATGATGATGAGGAAGTTTGAAAAGAGACATGGGCTAATAGGTGGTTTTTAAGCTGCTATTTGGGAGAAAGGAAAGCTGAGCTTTGCCAGAATGTTTGAAAGTACTGTTTCATCAGAGGTGGAGCCTAACAGTACATCTGTGTTGGACGACAGATTTAAAGACTTTCAGAAAGAGGTCTCAGAGAGAACAGCAAGAACAGAAGAGAGCAACTGTTAACTCCTTGTCTCGCTACACTTTATACAGTTAACTAAGTAGGAAACTGGACATATAAGGGAGGAATCACAAAAAAGAGTCACGAAGCTTGTTTAGCTAGCTAAAAGTGAAGACAATTTTCCTGTGTAAGGTTGGAGATAATAACTGTTAATAAAATAAGTCCCTTTTTAACAAAGTGAGAAATCAAAAGAACTTGCAGTTCTTTTGATTTGCAGAGAATTGCAGAGAAGCAGTAAAACAATACCCTGATATTTTAAAAAAGTAGAAATAAAATATCAGAAGAGCAACTTCGGAAGAATTTTGCTTATAATATAAACTCATTACAAATAATCTTATGCAATTCTTGAACAACCCCAGTTTAGTTTATAAATAGCTTGCTAAAAAAGTGGTTCCCCATCAGCTGTTATCTATGATTTATCAACTTTGTTCCCATCCTGAAAACATTTGAACTATGACAACTGCTTCACATATTTTTTTTAGTTCTCACTTGTCTCTTTTTGAAGATCTCATCAATTCTACCCAACAACTTTTACAATCTTCCTTTTGACCAGTTCACTCTTCCTTCATATACTTGTTTTGCAATTCATCCTCATTTCATTCTCTCTACATGATAAAACCTCTTTAATGTACTTCTTTCATACTTATAACTCACTTTTGCATTTTTTCACGTTCATACAGCTCTCATCTGATCTTGATCCTATCTTTTCTTAATACGTATACGTTTAAAGTACTCCATTCCCACACCATTCAATTTACATTTGATTTTCCTAACGTACCCAATTCGTATTATTTTCATATAATAATAGGCAGAAACAAAATCCTATATACAGCTCTTCTTTCACCTTTTATTCCAAGCAATATTTCTGTCAGCATTTGGCCTTCTTGGTAGCTGTTCATCCATCTTGCCACCTTTAGTAAACATCTTACTAGGAAACAGAAATTCACTTATTTACCTGTTCTAGTTTTTTGCCACTGTGTTTTTACCTGCAATCATTCATTTTTATTTTTCTGTCAAACACAACTATTTTGGCCTCTGATATTTTAATCTTTAGACTGATCTTGGTTACAACATAAAATCTGTCTAATGTGTTTTTTGTATGTGCTCACTAAGCATGGTTGTTTATTTGCAGACATTTCATTACCCAGTTTGAGTAATTCATTACCCAACTTTGCAATTGTTGTTACCTAGTTCGATAATGGAATGTCTGTAAGTAACAACCAAGCTCAGAAAGCACCAAGAACTCCAACAGTTCAACCCTGAGCAACAGATATTCCATTCTATTGGAATCTGTTTAATGATTATAGTATTGCAAATCATTTGAAGTCCCGTTGTCATTGTCCATACACAAGTGTATCTTCAGCCATGTCCCAGCTACTATATTTCTATCATAATCAGAAGTGTTCCTTATTTATTTATATTTAAGTAACATTAAACAACCAAGGGGACAGACATCATACATTCTTACTCTGACAGAGTAAAACAAGGTGGTGTGGGCAGAGTAGGTGTGGGCATGCTGTCACTGGCTCATTCACTCAAATCTGTATATTTTCATGAGACTGAGCAGCTAGCATAGGAGCTAAGAAAAACATACACTTTAAGGAAGCACCATCAGATAACACATCAGTGTTATACTTACTCCAAAACATAACCATTATTTTTGCTTTGGATCCCATTGTAACATATTTAACAGTTCAATTTCATTATCATTCAATACAAATCTTCAATTTATTCCTTTCAGTATTCCCTCACATCTGCTTAATTCAGCCTTTACTTTTGATTCCATTCATTCTGCTGGAAGCTCCTTGTTTAGCACTTTCAATCCACTTCCAAATCATTTTTTGGAACATGTTTTCTTACATGCATTTTTTCTCATCTACAGGTTCTTTCCCCCAAGGTTCATATTATAGTTCCCATTAATATAACTCCATACTGTATATTATAGTGGTATTCTGTGTCATATTCTTTTCACACTTCCATAACTGTATCTTCAAGCAGTTTCCATATCCTCTTTCCTTCCCATTCATCCTGTTGTGAGATTAATTTTTCTTCTACAGAAAGCAAAGGTAGGATGAGGTATAACAATTAAATTGAGTATTGTTTCTCTTTCACTCCTGCCTTGCTAGTTTGTCACTGGCAGAGCGCAAAATTCATTGGAATGAGTGGAACATTCAGACTTTGCAAACTGATTTTTCTCTTTGTGGGAATCAGGAGCATTAGGCATCCTCTTTTTAAGTACATTTCAGCACCAGAAGTGTGCATTACATTATAATTATCTGAGGAAGGACAATACCACTTTTGCACTCTGTCCCAGATAGTTAAGTTAAAGGTTAAGATGTAATGTTGCAATATTGCTCCCTACTAGAAGCATTTGTGAATTAATGTTATGCTGAAGAATAATTTTCACAACAAATCACAACTTACTGTCTTCATGGAAATCTGTTTTCAAGTTTTTAAAACATCCTGAAAATAGTCAATTCTTGAGGGAAAAATTCCCATTAGCAGTTTTTCCTCCTTTTTCTTGGAGCTGTTTACCTAATTTGTGACATATGGGAATTTCACACCTAGTGAATATATTTTCATGTAGCTTGTGGCACGAGACTCTAATTATTAGGAGAATATACACAAGTAAGATAGATGCAACAGCTGGTGACATTTACCAATTAGAATTACAGTTCTGTAAAACACTTTATACTTTTTCCTCCCTGCCCTGTATACAGAGTAATTATCTCTGATAAATTTGTTGAAAAAAGATAATTTTTCTTTTAAATAGTTTTAGTTGCTATATATACATGTCTGACTATACACAACTGATGCTTCAAAGAATTTACAATGGCAAAGCCTCTAGTTAAAGCTAATGAAATTATATTACCTAATTAAGATGTACAAAAAAATTAATGAACAATTTCTTAAAATAAGTAAAAATATATCCTGTTAATTTAAAATAGTTGGGGCATGCAATGTAAATCCTAATAAGCTGTTTTAACCAGTCTAACAAACAATAGTCCTGCTTTGCCTATCAATTTAGTTGGTTGCCGCACAAGAGAGGTCAATTTCATGGCCTCTGAATTGTGAATGCTGCAGTGTTTGATCCTCTCCTACCTGGTTTTCAACATCTGAAGTCTAGTCTAATGAATAGAAGGACTAGGGGTGACATGATAGCAGTCTTTCAATATATATGGGGCTGTCACAAAGAACAAGAAGGCAACCTATTCTCCAAAGTATCTGAGGGCAAGACAAGAAGAAACAGATGGAAGAGAGATCCAACCTAGAACGTAGGAGAAATTTCTTGACAGTGAGAACAATTAATCAGTGGAATGACTTGCCTTCATGAGTTGTGGATGTTCCATCACTGGAGATTTTTAAGAAGAGATTGAACAGTCATTTTTTGGAATGGAAGAGGGTCTCCTGCTTCAGCAGGTGGTTGGACTAGAAGATTTTCCAGGTCCCTTCCAAATGTTATTCTATATTCTATAGGACTGATGATGCTCAATTATACATTACCAGAGAAGATTGCTCTCGCAATGTAGTTAAAGTCTGATCCCAGTATCTGGAAGATGTCAAGATCTGGATGGGAAGAAACAGATTCAAGTTGAATCCAATCAAGACCAAGTTACTGCTAGTTGATATGGGTTCCCTTTTAATTCTGGTCCTGGGTTTTTGGTGTTCTCTGCACATGGTTCTTTTCTTGCAGTTGTTTTTCCTTCCAGTCCAGGTAACATCATCAATGATGGTAGAGTGAAATTTGTTGGATTTTTACTCATAATAGATTGCCCTGTTAGTTTTGGTTGGATTATAGTTTCTTCTTTGATAGTTCCTTGATTACTATATTGTTTCTTTTCAGATTGTATACCTAATGCTAATTTCTGCTTATACTGGTAGCTGCTGGGAGAGTATATCTCTGGGCTTTTATTTCTTTCCTTGCTTACTGTATATATTTTAAATGGAATTCTGATTATTTTTTCCTATATGTGTCAACTGATGATTTGTCAGAATGCTGAGTTTCCAGGAATTCACCAGCATTTTTTAATTTGTCTCAATTTAAAATAGTAACAGTTTCTAAATTGAAATTGTGGTCTATATGTTGATAGATTAAGGAATTTTCATTATATTTTTTGATTGCCAGATAATCACAGACATGTTCCGCCAATTTTTCATCATGGCTGTTACATTTCTTTCACTGTAAATTGTAGAAGATGTCCAACATATGGGCTCCAGTTTAAGATGAGTTAAATATTTATTATGAATATTTTAATTATTTGTGTATTGTTATTCTATGGATATGTATAAGATTCTTTGTAAAATGTTGAGAATCAAACAATTGTGGTGCTTTAAAAATCTAAAAGGAGGGAAATGAGTTATTTTACTATAAAATAACATATTTTTAAACTACTGAGCAAAATATGGACAACAAAACTACATGTATAGTTAGACTTTCAACATTCAAAAGTGCTAGAGAATAACATTTTAAGGAAGTGGTCTTACTGCATTCTAATCTCCTGGACTTTGCCCCAATGCCTTGTCAGTGATCTTAGTCCTGAATGCCAGGTCAATCTGTATTATGGATTTCCTCATTCAGGATTAAACCTTGGATTAGAAGGCTACTGTGGCATGTTTCACTCAGATCTGGTTGGGCACATGTGGAACTCCTCTTGTCAATTGTCCAGTTGGTGAATCCAGAAACAGAAACTCCTGGGACATTATTTTACCAAAAATATAAACTCTACTGAATAAACCACATTGGCACAAAAGAAGCAAAACCAGCTCTGGATTTCCTGCTCAAAAGCAAGCATAGTTAATTCCCCCTTTCACTATGGGCCACCCACGGTCCATTACATCCACCAATCACTTCTGCTCATTTTATTATGGAAACCTGTCAGCCATGCTGGGACATCTGCTCAGTGTGTCCTTGAAATGGAAGTAATGTCTCATGGGAACCAACGGGTGCTTGAAAACTATTCCCCCTACCTTTGCATTCATTCCACCCACCCTCCTTTTTTTTGTCAAGCTGAAAGCAAAGCATAATTTAGGTGAAAGTGCGAGTCAGTCTTGACATGCTGACCCCCACAGAAGAAGGGTGGACTTAAAACAACCACAAACATACATGTTATTACTTACAACTCAACTACTGCTACATTCCCTATTGCGACCAATGAGGGTACCTAGTGTGAAACTTTTTTACTAACCTTGCTGCCCTAACATCTGGAGCAGCCACCCACTCAACGTCTAATAATGGGTAGCCTTTCCATAGTACTAGGTATTGTAATTTTCCCTTGTGATATCTGGAGATGAGAATCTTTTTGATCGCACTGTGTTCCTTTCCATTAACTAGGATGGGAGGAGGTGGTGGTTTCTTCTTGGCAATTTCAGCTCCACTGTCAGTGGATTCACAACCCGGATGATTTGGAAAGGTCCTATGTATTTGGGATTTAACTTTTTGCAAGGCTGCCTCAGGTTTAGTTACTTGGTGGACAAATACACCTTATCCCCCACTCTAAGTTCCATTTGGGGGAACCTTTTCCAATCTGCTTGCCTTTTTTTGGCTTTCCTTAGGTTTATTTAGTGCTTTACACATGGTGGGTCATGTGGCTTTTAAGAGTATCCATCCAATGTGCTAATGACACTGAGGATGGAGCTTCCTGTGGGAGCTCCAGCATGGGCATGAACTCAATTCTCGTGGCCACTTTGAAAGGGGTAAAACCTGTGCTGCTGTGCACTGAGTTGTTATATGCTACCTCTGCAAAAGGTAGGCATTCGGCACAATTAATCTGCTGATAATTTATATAACACAGGGGTCCTCAAACTACGCCCTGCGGGCCAGATACGGCCTGCAAAAGCCAATAATCCGGCCCACGAGGGACCACAAGGCTGCTCCACTCACATCGCCTCATCTACCCGCCAGCCCCCACCCGCCTTTTGGAGGCCTAGGAGGCCACAAATGGGATGTGTGGAGGCCTCAGGAGGTCAAAAATGGCCAGGATTTTGGCCTCCCCAGCCGAGAGAGAGAGAGAGAGAGAGAGGGAGAGAGAGAGGGGGGGGGAGATATGCACACACACACAAACACAAGTCCCTCACACTCCTCCCCCCAAGGCAGCCACATCCCTTCACTAACCTGCTTTCCACCCCCAGAAGCATAACAAATTAAAGTTTAATTTGTGTGTATTGTTTAATGGACTGTTAAATTGGCCACATCCACCCAATCACATGACCACCTAGCCACACTCACCCAGCTGGTCCGGCCCCCCAACAGTCTGAGGGACCGTGAATTGGCCCCATTTAAAAAGTTTGAGGACCCCTGATATAACAGCACAGGTATTAGTGTACTAATGAGTTGGTGTGTTCAGCAGCCCCATTAGTACTCAAATGGTAGACGGAGCTAAGTCCCTGGGAAGAGTCCATCATTTTAAAAAATTCCCACCAAAATTTTACAGTGAATTGCACCCTCCCCCATCTGAGATAATGTTCTTCAGAACTCCGTGTAGTCTGTGTTGCACAAGTATCTTGGCTAGGACCCAGGCAGAAGAAATATTTGGACATGCCAGAAAGTGTGCTTCCTTCAAGAACAATTACTTTGTTTCCAGCACTCTCAGGCAACTCCACAATTAAGTCCATGGCTATCTCCTCCCACAGGTTAGCTGGGTTGGCTACCAACTGTTACAAGCTGGTAGGCATTTCATGGAGGCACATACTGGACAACTGGCCACATAGGCTTCTGTGACTTTTTTCATCTTTGGATACCAGAACTGTCCCTTCACCAGGTGAAGGGTCTTCACAAACCCAAAATGCCCGGCAGGTTTTGCATTGTGGCTTCTCTATCTGATGGCTAATTAAGCACTGAGTGCACTCCGAGTCGAGTAAGGATGTGAGAGCTTCCCTTACTCCCAAGGAGGGCACCAAAATCGCTACCTGGGTCATCATAGGGATGATGGTGCCACCTACCATCGGGTCATCCTCCCCTTCGCTATCACTCTCATAGAAGACCAAGCTGGGCTTGTGGGTTGGAATCCCCTCCTCTTCTCTGGATTGGGGAGAGACCTCCATGACCTGTTGAGCTGCCCACATTGTCTCCTTCACCTTCACAGGTAGTTTTTTTCACCTTCAATTGGGCTGGGGCTTGTGGTGCAGATGCCAGCTGTGGCACGAAGCAATCAGCACTTGGTAGTCCTCCTTCCTACATCGGAAACATGCTGCCCAGCTCCAATGGGGCTTCTCCCACATGGCAGGGGTGCATCACCTCTTCCTCCATGGGACGCTGGGTGTATCTTGGGCATTTGGTGGGGCTGGTTCTCATGCACAGCTTGCTCCTGGTATTCCATCAAGTCAAGCTCCACATTTGTGATTAATTGGTATCATGCTCAAAGGTCGCAGTTAGGGTAGGCAGTTGTGATATAGCTCCTTGTTCAGCCCCTCCTGGAATGGTAGATCAGCATATGCTCGGGCCAATCTCTCAGGTGAGCTGCCAGGCTATGAAAATCTTGATGTACTCTGCCCTGCCATAGGGAGCAGATATCGGTATCTGCACACCGGGCTCCTGTGGGGTCTTTGAATCTGTCTTGCAATGTATGAAAGCATCCAGGTCTTGCAGCTCTGGAGCCCCCTCATCATGGAGAGACACCAGCCATCCTGCTGCATTTCCCTCCAGGTTTGATGTATTGCATTGACCTGGGCATAGGAAGTAGGCCAACTTGGGTTGCCCATTGAACCAGACCACTGGGGGAGGTGATAGTAGGTTCTCTCACACTAGTACATACTCAGGCAGCAACCCTACCATTTCTAGGGGTGCCAGAACAGGGACACCCGCTGCCACTGGGGCAGTGTGTGCTGGCACCAGCTCCCCCAGTGAGGCAGCAGTAGGGATGGTAGCACTGTCCCATGATGGAGGACTCCCATCACCCCGGGTAAGGTTGGCACCATCAGCTAGAGGGGAGGAGACAGGGTAGACAATGGTTTCATGGCCCCCATCCTGGCTCCGGTGATCGCCGTTCTCAGTGAAGTGGCTTCCCATGGCTTCACTCCCTCTTCCATTCCTTTGTCGGTTGCCAACATCTCAAAACTGCCTACCTCCTGGTGGGGTCCAGGTAGATTGCTACTTGGAGAACTGGTTTAATGTCAACTGTCCAGTTGTGAATGCAGAAAAAGAAACTCCTGGGACATTATTTTATCAAGAGTATAAACTTTACCGGGACTCGACTTCCGGTTCTGGATGGCAACGGACACTGCCTGGGTAAGCTCTTGCCCCAGAGTCTGAACCCCCCCACCTGGAGGCCCCTCGGGGCCGGGTGCCCTGGCTTTGGGGTATCCGCTGTTAAGGGCGGCTTGCCAGGGGTCCCCTGCCTCAATTCCAGGGGCTGGGTGGCCAATGCTGGTGCGCCCGAGGCTCCGGCGAGTGTGGGCGACACGCAGCGGCCATTCCCAAGGCCGTTCCGTGCCCATGTGCCTGTAGGACCTGGTGTATATCGAAATTAAGGCAGCAGGTAAAGAGGCGATCGGAAGAGGAAGGGATGCAGGCCGGAGAATAAGTAGAAAAGGAGAGACCTTGATTGGCGAAGCGACGAGGCGTCCTGCGAGTGAGGGGGGGTGAAGTTCCCCCCCCTTGTAGCTGGGAAGGGCGCCGTGGCTGAGAAGAAAGAGGAGGAAAAAAGGAGACCTCTTACCTCGCTGATTTTTTGTGGAGAATGGTGGAGGCGGAATTCAGAAAGGGAGGCTGGAGGCCTCTCTCTTTGCTGGAGAGTCATGGCCAGGGCCTGATTTCCTGCTTCTTTGTACAATTGATGACATCACCCACCTCTGGTTTCCTGTTTGACCTACTCTACAAGCCGGACTCGTTGCTCCTGTGAGCGCCCTCTGGTGGATTGTGAGGAAACAGTGCTGATTTTTAAGAGAATCTTCTTCTCTCTGGATGCTTGTGCCTACTTGAGGACCTCTCATTCTTTATTACTGCAAGATGGCAAAAGGACAAAGACCAGCTGCAGGTGACATGGAAATTTTTTTGGAGAAATTGGCAAAATTGGATGAGAAACTTGTGAAACTTGATAAACTTGATGACCTGCAAAAAGGGCAACTGGAAATAAAATCTGAAATTGTAGTTATGAAAAAAGATTTAATTGCTGTTCAACAGGTGGCAGAGAAGAACAAGAAAAAGGTGGGAGGTTTGGAGGGGGAGGTGCGGGCAATCCAGAAGAGGGAAGAAATGAGAGGAAATGTAATCTTAACTTCGCAGTTGGATAGAATGTCTTATTTTCTCAGGTTTCAAAATGTGGAAGAGGTGCACCAGGAAGATCTGCGAGAAGTGATGGTTAAATTGTTGGGCGAATTTACTGAAAGAGGTTTGGACTTTATGAGATGGGATATGGATCTAGTTTATAGAGTAAACTCACAATATGCAATTTTACATAGTGTCCCAAGAGAGGTCCACATTAAATTTGTGAGAAGGGAAACGAGAGATGAAATACTGAGAATTCAAAGATCGGGGGCGCTGATATACAGCAGCAAGGAGATCACCATTCTGAAACAGATCCCTAGACAGGTACGAGAATTAAGAAGAAATTATTATTTTTTATCAAATAAATTGTACCTTAAGGGAATTGGCTTCAGGTGGTTGATGCCGGAAGGTTTGATGATTTTCTGGGAGGGCAGTAGGAAGAAAATTAATAGTGTGGTGGAGGCTCAGGCCTATTTGGAGCAACATAAGACCCTCCTAGAGGGGGAAGATACAGGAACCGAGGAAGGGGAGGTACCAGATGATCAAGGAACGGGGGCGGGCGAGGCCGTGGCGGTCCGGGAGGAGGGGGGTGCTAAGGCCAGAACCTTGAGACCTAGATTTAAGAAATGACGAAGTGGGAGGAATCTATTATTTTGTGCCTTTTATGACATCTCTTATTTTTGTAAATTTTAATATTACTCTGGATACTGAACTGATATTTTTGTATAAATCCGGTTGTTAAATTTGAAATTTTAATAAGGGAAGATCTGCTGTATGTGAAAAAAAGAAAATATATATTATCTTTGTAAAAGGATAATGAAAATTCCACATATTGTAAGCGATAATATTGTTTATTTTTAACCAATAAAAACTTTTATAATTAAAAAAAAGAGTATAAACTTTACCCAATAAACCATGGCACAGAAGAAAAAAACCAGCTCTGGATTTCCTGCTCAAAAGCAAGTATAGTTAATTATCCCTTTTCCTATGGGCCACCCACAGTCCATTATGTCCACCAATCACTTCTGCTCATTTTGTTATGGGAACTTGCCAGCCATGTTGGGACATCTACTTGGTGTGTCCTTGAAATGGAAGCAATGTCTCACAGGAACCAACGGATGCTTGGAAACCATTCCCCTCACCATTCCATTCCATTCCATTCCATTCCACTCCACACCCCCTTCCTTTTCTTTGTCAAGCTGTGAGCGAAGCAGAATACAGGTGAAAATGTGAGTCTGTCTTGACATTTCTCTTTGAAATATGGCCACTGGCTTTCAAGTGTGGTACCAGTTGTACAGTTCTTGTTCTGCCTCCCTGTGTCCTATATACAAGTAGCTGACTAGAGGTCAGACTAGAGACCAGAGTTAGATCATGGGTCTCTTCTTATGTTTCCAGTTTAATATATTATTTCTGAAAAGGACAATTGTGGTAATATAAACTAGCCAGGACCAGACCTTATTGTTTCATTCTAGCTAATATAAACAAAACATTGTTTCATCAAAACCTCCAGTTCACCCTTTTTGATATGAAATAGTAAATCAGTTCTCATGTGGGAATGGCTGTTTCTAGCTGAACATGTTTATCACTTTTTAAAAACTCTAATCCCTTCTTTTGAATTTTGCTGTGTTTCATTCTCATAAAAATCTTATTCAATACAATAAATAATTTTCTCTTGTGAGGTTCTAAAGACGTGGAATGCACTTTTGGAATAAAGTAAATAGTTTGCTGTAGCGGAAAGAGGCTTGTAGTGGAAAGTAAAGGGTGGGAAGAGGATTAAGATCACATCCTGCTGTGGAACATCCTCTGTTCGAAATTTCATATTCTTAAAGCTGCTTTTTCAAAGTGTCATTCCACACACTTGCAACTCTTTGCAAGGCAAGTCTTAAGACCGAGAAATAAATGTGTCTGCTACGCTTGGACCAAGTTTGATACATTCCCCAAGTACTATATAGACTGAAACTTTGTCATATCCTTAAAATTTTTTAAAGAATCTAATATATAATTAGAATATTTCACTTCTTTTGAATACAATAATAATGAAAAACATTTATTAACTCTATTACGTGGGGCAGGGGATTAGTCATGATGAGCTAAAAAGTCTCTTCAACTCTGTAATTCTGAATGTGAGTCTCATTGGTTAAGTTAGCAGGACACTGTGACTAGTGACACTGGAAGCGAACTGATATAAAAGTATATATTGGCATCGGGATCAGTCATCACCCCAAAACACTGAGTAGAAGCTCAGGGCAAAGATTTAACTGTACTGAATTGCATTGACACCAGAGGAGCATCTTACTTTCCTGACCTTTATATTCTAGACATTTTATGCTACTTTATAATAATAAATTGTACAATTCTTTATGCAGCAATAAGACAACCAGTAATGACTAGAAATTTTGGAAGTTGTGTGTTGCTAAATACTGTTGCTAAAAATATTTAACTTAATTTATCACAAATACTCAACAGTATTAATGTTAATATTTTTTTAAAAAAATTAGGGGCCAGTGTTATGCACAATGAAAAGTACCATTTTGCCCGATAAACATCTGATCAATAAATGCCAGATTTTAAGAGCAGATTTTTGTTTACTTGGTTCCGATGGAATTTGGTGTTTAGGCAAGGAGTCATTGCTTTCAGATGGATCATAGCCACCTGCCAAAACGGCACACAGCCAAATGTAAAAAACTGGGAAGCATGACTAGAATACAAGGAAATGGAATTTTGTAATAGGGATACTGTTTGATGGATAACACAGGTAACCAAGTGCACTAGCAAGAGAAAGAAAAAGAAAAGAGTGAAACAAGGAAATTAACAGCAGTAGATCCTTTTCTTGAGGTTAATCACTTGTTAACCTGATGAGATGAACAGTATTTACAAAGAGAGAGAGGCAGAAAATTTCTGGTTAATTATATGCTGCTTCTGGGGCTCTTACTTCCTGTGGCTTCACCTAATCCGCAGGTGTGGATCATCCCTTCCCATTCACTGGTGAGGGGAGGGTGGTCCTTTCTATACAGCCTCCCTCTGCCCTGCAAGCAACAGATTTAAATACAGAAGGACATACTGAACCTTTTTTTACTGAATGTTAACAATATATGAAAAGGGCATATTGTTGTTTTTTTTAATGATGAAGACTCCCAATGCTCAAATATACACTTTAAAGAACCATTTTAACAAAATAAATACAATGTAGTTCATTAAACCATGATATAAAATGTATTTTTCCTTTGGGATTATTCAGCAAAGTCACTGACACACAAAATTTAAGCTCTTTTGTAGTCATTTAAATAGGTTCACGATGTTAAAAAGGAAGTGGATATAGAATACATCCAAATAGATGTCAAAATCTTAACCAGTTGTAATTAAAATATTTGGAGCAGTAGACTTTATTTATGTTTTAAAGTGGCTAGATAATTTAATGAATTTTTGTAATTTAACACTGCCTGCTTTAAGTTTCTGGCTTCAGAAACTTGGGAGGCAGATATTAATATATTCATTTTGCTCATTACATCTGATTCTGGGAGACTAAGAGACGTGCTGCCTTTTTTACAGGGATATTTTTACACCCATTTTATTGAACATGTCAGGCAGAGTGTTTGAATTTTTTTAACCTGACCATTTGTCAGATCAATGTTCAGACATTTCTACTAGAATGGTACCTCTGTACCTCCGCCAGAATAACAATTGACTGTAAACATTAATTAGCCAATTAGCTAAGGTGCTTTTGCTGATGCGGAGTAAATTGTTTTAACTATTAGCTTAATGGTTTAGCCAAATGTGAAATAGTTTCCTTATAAAATGTATTCCATTGTGATCATCCAGATCATTAAAAAGGGTTGAAGCAGAAGACACATACTTGTGCAGGACTGAATGATTTGAAACAAACTGATTAACTGGCCTTTCTGCTATATGATATTTTAAACATGAATTTGTCATGGAAAATATATGCAAATATTACTTCTCAACTTAAGAAAAAAAACATTTCAAAAGGATTTTGGAAATATGATTACTTAATGTTACCATACTTTGGATTTCTCTTTTTTCTTTTAAACAGTGTACAGGAAACATAATTCAAGTTTTCTTGATTTTGTTTTCTCTCCAGACCATTTTTTTCTCCATTTAAAACTTTAAAGACATTTTAGTTCTTTGTTTAATACAAACACAAAGATACATACACATACAGTAACTTGCATTCACTAAGGAGACAAGATAAAGATTTTTCAATTAAATAGAAAGCACCTTAAAATTTCTTCTTTTTTCACCAAATCTAAGGATATTTCTTGTTTATAAAGAAATAACAATCTTGACTTGCATCTGTTCCAGATTGTAAACCCATTTTTCAGTTAGGGCTATGCTATGTCTTTGATAAAGAAATAAGAAGAAAAGAAAGGACAGGAAAGCCATATAAAGCTCATCACAAGTTCAATGCATTTATTTTGTGGACTGATTTAATATTTTAGAACATTCAGCGATGCATCCATACAACAAAAGATGGTACCCTGTTTTCCCCAAAATAAGACATCCCCGATAATAAGCCCAATCGTGCTTTTGAGCTCATAAGGCCAAGCGCTGATTTCAGGGTTCAAAAAAATATAAGACAGGGTCTTATTTTTGGGGAAACACGGTATTCAAGAAAAATCCTTTGATTATTGCCTTGCTTGAAAAGGATGTCCCAAAACCTCTATATCAACTTGCTTAAGTATTCAAGAAATAATTGATATGGTATTGTCCTTGAGATTAGAGAAAAGGCATAATAGATAAAAGTCAAGGAAACAGATTGTTTAACAAACAGTTTCTAAGTATCTTATCCAGATCCTCAGGTGACAATAATCCTCAGGTGACAACTGTTCTCTCAGATGTTTTAATATTATTATAAACTTGCCATATCAGGCCTCGGAATTTTTAAGGTGAAAAGTAAATTTTGCCATGATTGCCAAAATTATGTTCCAACCTAGCATTGTTGGTATGAAATTTATACTCCAATCAGCCTACTTATTTCATCTTCTCAATAAGCCAGTCAGTGCAACTCTGCAAGAAAGTGAACAGAAATGACTATTTCATATTAAGATCAAAACACAGACAGAAGCATCAGTCATTTCTATTCATTTATGTTTTACAATCTAGCCATAATCCAGGATAATTAAGTCTCCAAAAGAAAGTTACACATTTTTGGATGCCTATCAAGTTAATAATTCCTACATTCCTGCAGAAGGAATAAACTATTACTAGTCCTTTATGAGAAAACTGACAGGAGTATTAAGACAGAAATGGATATAGATGCTGGTCTCAATTTTCTTGAAGAACAGATGTTCAAAATTCAATCACTAAATGAATGCCTATTCATTACCTTCAAGATAAGCCTAAATATCACTAAATAAATGTTAAATAAATATCTACAGTTTTGATGAAACAGTAAGTCGTGAAGGGTATTATTTGCTAAATTATGTTTTAAAAAAGACAAATTAAAATAGAAAATTAAGGATTGGAAAAGAATATTAATGTTTTGCTCCAAATTCATATTGTAAATTGTGTTCTTAAACGCAAGAGTTACAAATATGCATTTGCTACAGTGACAAGGAATGGTTGTGTATCCTTTCCCACTGGTTCTGTTCAAATCCTGATTATGGCAACTTCTTGTTCAAAAAGAATTGTTGGGATTCCAACCATATATAGCATATTTGCACTGACCCAACATACAAGATCAGGTTTGTGTGTGCACATGAATGTGAAGAAGTGATGTATGAACTCTTTACAGAATCTGACAGCTGAGCTACAGAATATAAAGTACAATTTTTCTGCAGCATCGTTTCTTTCCAAATAATCCAGTCAAGTATTCCATTATCAAAGTAGTAATCCAGAAGAGAACTGTATAAGAACTCTATTTAGATGAGCACAATCACATTGCAGAAGTCCTGAAATCTTAAAAAGGAAACAGATCATTTATATCTGTGATAGCGAACCTATGGCACGCGTGCCACAGATGGCACACAGAGCCATATCTGTGGGCATGTGAGCCATCACCCTAGATCAGCGCTATCGCCCTAGGTCAGCTTCACTGCACATGTGCATGTGCCTCCCGCTGGCCAGCTGATTTTCAGGTCTCTACCACTCATGAGGAAGATGTTTGCGCATGCATGGGGGGGGTCACACATGCATGCATGGGGGCAGGGGGAGTGGTGCCCCCCGTGGCCCATTTTTGGTCCCAGAGGCATTAGGGAGGCCTGCTAGGCCCAAAATGGGATGCGGGGGTGTTTGCGCACGCATGTGCGGGGGACAGGAGGAGCGTGGGCAGTTGCGCTCGCATGCACAGCAGGCAGGGTGCATGGGAGGCCATTGCATTATGGGTGTGGGCACGCGTGTGTACCCTATCTCACGTGCACACGTGCTTTCGGCACCCAAGGAAAAAAAAGTTAGCCATCACTGATTTATATGGATATCTATGCAACTTTATCAAAAAGTGCCAATCAACCCAATATAGCACAACCAACATAAAAAAGAATACAAGTAAAAATAATAACATTGCCATACATCCCAGAAATCACCTGAGACTTCTACAACTAGATGGAATCAGCGTAGTACAGAAACCAACTAAAGCCCTTCAAAATATCCTAAGTAAACCAAAAGACTCAGCAGCCCTAGAAGAAAAGAACAATCATCTGCAACAACTTACAGTGTAAATAAAGACTGCCACAGTCATTATGTAGGGCAAACAGGCAGAAGGCTAGCAAAACGTATCCATGAACATCAATTAGAAGTCAGAAGACATGATGAAAACTCTTTAATTTCAGAACATATGGACAGACTTAGCCAGCGTTTCAACTGGGAAACCATGACCATCGTAGACTAAGCCAAATCCAAAAACATTAGGGAATTCCTGAAAGCTTGGCACTCTTGACAAACTGGCCATCAACATAGACATAAACAACATCCACATACTATGCAAAAGAAAAAGCAAGTCAAAAAGGGAACAAAAAGACCAAAAATACTTTCCCATCAGCAATCAACACCACCAAGATTAACATCAGGCCAACAATCAAGAAATAAATAATATCCCAATCAAGGAACTGCCAAACAAGTTAACAAAAAAACAGCACAACCAAAGAAACTCCAAGACCACTCTCACCAACACTGACAGGGCAAACCACTAGGATATAAACTGAGAGCAATCCCATTTCTTACTAGCACAGATGATGTTACCTAGTTTTGGTAATGAAACGTCTGCAAGAAAATAGCCAAGCTCAGAGAGCACCCCTCAATCTGATTTGAATTGTGAAGTACTATATACTGTACACAACTTTCTTCAAATTCTCTCTCTAATTCATTGCTGCATTTCTCTGCAATACATTTTGCAGAGAATATTTTTTCCTCTTTCCTCATGTAACCATTATTTGCTGCTTTTAATTTCCCAATGCCCAACAAAGGAGAATTTGATACAATTGATACTTAAAGGATTGCTCTTTTCTGGACCATAAGCAGTGGAGTGGAGTGCCCCTGAAATTCTGAAGCATTGGGAATAATTGTTACATCTTAACTGAGGATTAGCAATTATATCATAGTTGTAAATGGTTACAACTAGCGCAATGTAAATGGTTATAGTTTTAAACTTGGACCAAGAGACACAGTTAAGAATTTGCTTCATAAACACCCAGTGCAGGTCACAGTGCACCAACCTTTAGCAAAGAAAACCTCCAAGAAACATTTTTACGACACCCCCCCCCCCCCAATTTCCAGGAGAAATGCGTTCCTGTTTCGTTTTCTTGAAAATTCACCTAGATCTTGGTCTCTGCTTCATCCTACCCCACTTGATGTAGCTGCTTTCAGAAAACATATGTTGTGTAGTGTTTATGGTCCTGGACAATGAACGAGGAGATGCAGATTCTAATCACCCTAAGGCATGGAAGTAATTCCCTCCCAGCCCTAACTTGTACCAGACTTTGCAATAAGGCGATCAAAAAATGAAACCTTTTGTCACATGATGCAATATAAAACAGGTGAATATAAATATAAAACAGGTGGATCCTGCAACCAAGCAGGACAAATGCTAAGAACAACATATAACTGCTTCGAGGTGTCCTTACTTTCAATGCAAACCAAAGCTTGACTTCTATCTGCTGGCTGTCAATCACTTCCTCCTTTGAGCCTGGAGCTACTCTGACCTTTGACTTCAGCCTGAGATTTTGTTCCACATATATCTAACCCATTTGAAGAGGTAGCCAATGCCATAGTCCATAGAGCTTGATATTCCAGAAGGAAAGATTGTACCGTCTCAAAATCACAATGAGACCCAAATTAATTTTTCACTGAAGAAACAATAGATTGATCTGCATGGTTGAAAATTGGGTTTCAATACTTTGGTTTGGAAAACTATCATTGATAAAACAAGTTTTCCTAATGACATCTTACAGTATCTAATGTACCCAGAACTTTGACTCTACGAATTGCAACTTGAAATAAAACAGAATAGAAAAAGAAAAGGTCAGAAACAGGAAATACAGGTTTGCAAATAATAGTTCATCCCAGAGGTAGGAGAAAAGCTTTACTATTTAAAATTTTATAAATATGTTTTAAAATATAAAAATGGCATTTTCCTAATTTGAAGCCCTTCTAGTTTGCATATGTATTTGGCTACATAACACTGAGTTTAATAACAGTAAGTCCCAGAATTGTCCAAAAGATGTTTAGGCAAGGGAAAAAGGTAGGTAAATTCAGAAAAAAACTTTCTTCAAATTCTTTTTATACTGTGTCGTTCATAGTTTACATCTGATATTGTAAGATACAACATTAAAAATATGAGTATGACTACAAATTGAAAAGAAATATCTATTCGGAACAGATATTTACACCTTGGTATTTTTAATGCTTGAAAAATATGAGCTGCAAATCTGGATACTCATATATACTCATTTAATGCAACAGGGATACCTGAAATTATAAGATATATATACAGATATTCATGGACATAGAATATAATTATAAGCTGTTCACTTGCATGAAAACTCTAGTGAGCTAAGCCCAGGAACAATTACACCCAAATGACAAAATTTCCCCCATGACACAGTTTCTAGGTTACAATGCTCACTCCTGCACAACTGAAAAAGTACACTGAGAGTAATCTTTCAAAGCTTTGCTTTGAGACCTTGTAGTAGCTTAAGGGAAATGAAATGTCCTCTAGGGGCAAAAATGATCTGCTTAAGTACATGGTGTGTAACTATAATCAACCTTTAAAAGAAAGTGCAATGATAATACATGAAAAAGTACACAGAGTAGAAAGCAATTAATTTATTGCATTCATATTTAAAAGAAAGATACTTACAGGAACATCAACATATTTTGCAGCTGCTTTTACCTTTAGAAAATGTAAAAGTAAAAAAACAAACATCACTTGGTATCATTGGCTCATAATGGATTCTTCAAATCATTATTCAATAGTTCTTGTACTTACAGTGAATGAAAGTATTGATGAGAAGAAAGTGCCTTCATCATACCTTGATAGTTTAGAGAGAACACCTTCTAGCACTGCAACAAACTATATTAAGAAACACAGCATAAATATTCATAATGTGTAAAAGGGTTTGAAATTACTTTAAACAGCTGCAGAAGGCCATGGGTACGGGAGACCTTTCCTTTATGGCTCATATACTATGCCAGATACCAGTAATACCTACTGCCAAATCCTTAGTTAAATGTATGGAGTACTTGATGCTTTCTGAGCTTGATTGTTTGCCTGCAGACATTTCATTACCCAACTAGGTAACATTGGCCAGTTCAAATCTCACCAGGCTCAAAGTTGACTCAGCTCTTCATTCTTCTGAGGTTGGTAAAATGAGGACCCAGATGGTTGGGGGCAATATGCTGATGCTGTAAACCACTTAGAGGACTATAAAGCACTGTGAAGCGGTATATAAGTCTAAGTGCTATTGCTAAGTGCTATCATCTTTATGAGTATGGACTTTGCCCCCTGTTTACATATAGTAGCTTGCCCTGCCAGTTTTGGTAATGAAAATTCCTTAATCTCTCAACACCTGGACAGATTCAACTACAGTTTCAACAGGAAAATTGTTAGCATCTTAAAGAAAGGTTAAAAGTTTGCCCTGTCCAGTCATGTCTGACTCTAGGTGGTGGTGCTGATCTCCATTTCTTAGCCAAGGGAGCTGGTATTGTCTGAAGACATTTCCATGCTCATGCATGACTATATGCTGAGGTGCATGGAATGCTGTTACCTTCCAATTGAAATGGTACCTATTAATGTACTTGTAGCTGCATGCTTTCAAACTTCTAGGTTGGCAGAAGCTGGGCCAAATAATGGGATCTCACCTGGCTGTCAGCTTTCTAGCTGATAAACTCAGTGTCTTTAACCTCTGAACCATTGCCCCCCCCCCCCTTCCTGGTTAGCATCTTAAACCAAAACAAATTAAAAATCGGTAGGGAATACTAGAGATAAACCATATTCACATTCATAAGAGACAATAAAAAAAGCTAAGAAGGAAACAAAAAGATCAGAACACTCCCTCCCAGCAACCTCACATCCAGATGAGCTAGGATTAATATCAGGCAAACAATCAAGCAAAAAACAAAATATTTTAATCAAGGAACCACCAAGGAGAAACCCACCCACACTTAAAATGGGCAAACCTCACACTCAGTTGCACTGACAATGTTACTTAGTTGGGTAATAAAATGACTGCAAGCAAACAGCCAAGCTCACAGAACACTAAGGACTTTATAATTCAGCTCTGAGCTACATATATTCACTCCTATTGGACGTTTAGTTAGATCTAATTAAATTTAAAGAATATTAAATTAAAGAGTATTAATGGAATGCAATCCATCCAGAAATTATTTTATACACACACACTTATATTAGTCAGAATTACAAAAAACAAAGTGTTGGTGATAGATTTATACTCAGAATAAATCTACTGAAATCCATGGTGTGTCAGTATGGACTTAATTATATTAAGTAAAATCCTACAATTTCAGTGATATTAATTTTAAGCACCAGTAAACCTAGATTCAACATAATGCAAATTAAACATGTAAAGAATTTCTTAATTTCTTCAGTTAGTTTGATAGGCTTACAAAGCAGACAACACAAAATAATTTTGATAACATAATCCATTGGGAGTTGGACAACCATAACAAATTTGAATTAATAATATCCACAACTTCCTAATTTGGTTGGTCATTTTCATTAATTGGTGAATATTTATTTATCTCGTCCCAGAATCACACAATTGGAAAAACTTCACTATTGTACATGTTGTACAGATGTTGTAATATTAATCATGCATGTTTTTTAAAAAAAATATTTAACCCTTTTTATATAACTCCTTTCTTTTGTGTTATTGTATAATGTTATATTGCATTGGTTTCAAAGTAGACAGCTACATTGAAGGACTCATAAACATTAAAAGAAGTAATACTCTCTCTTTCTCTCTCTCCCTCTTTATCATCTGTCTGTCCATCCATCCATCCATCCATCCATCCATCCATCCATCCATCATCTATCCTGTTGCAAGATTATCACTGCTGTAGCAAAACCAAAGGAGAAAACACAAAACACCACTCTGGGCTCCCTTTTGAGTAACTCTGCTTTTACTGAATCAATGTGTGAACAACACAGAGCAAATAGCTAATTTCAGTGGTAGAATCCTCAAACTCTTGTCATGGTTGTGCATGTATTTATCATACATTGAATTTCAGCTTTCATGAATTCTACCTAGCAAATGTTGAGAGTTATTAGAAACTTTTGGAGGCCCATGTTTTCCATCTTAACAAATAAGATAACCATGCAATAGTCTTCTCCAATCTGATGTTTTCCAATCACTACCATTCCTATCATTTTTTGACATTACACTATCTGGAGATTAGTTTAACTACAGACTAATATATGGAAAGAACTAGGATGCAAAAATAGACAATTTCAAAGCATACTATTGACTCCATATTCTCTGTGAGCTTTGCAATGTGCAGGTTGCTATTAATGTTCATTTCAGTGTTCACTATGAAGATGAATCATTATTTATTTATCTGCAAACTATTCTACATACCACAATGGACCATTGAACACAGCAGTGTGTGTGTATATATGCATAAGTGAGTGTGTTTGTGTGTGTATAATCAAATCAAATCAAATTAGGGTGGAATTAGGAACTAATTAGGAATTAGGAAGTGGAGTTTGTTTAGTAGAATGTGCTATTTAATTTTTTTTTCAGCACTGTATGTTTCTTCATCAAATCTCTTCCAGTTTGTTTTCTGCTTATGAAGAAAAAGCAAGCAAACAAACAAAATTAAGAGAAAAGGATTAATCCGTTCCCCCACTGTTGTCCACATTCTTTATTGGTAATTTCTTGGTTGGAGTATTGTTTACGTCTTGATTGTTGGTCTAGTATTAATTTTGGTGTTAAACTCAGTTTATCTGGGTGTTGTTTCCTGGCAAGGAGCTGTTTATCCCAATACTCCAATCAAGGAAACAAGGTAACAGTAAGCAGCAGCCTAATCAAGGAGCCACCAAGAACACTCCCACCAACACTGAAAGGGCAGCACACGTATATAAATTGAGCGCACACACCCCATTCCCTTCTAGCACTGATGGTTTTACCCAGTTTGGTAATGCAACATCTGCAAGAAAACAACCAAGTTCAGAGAGCATCAAAGACTCCACAAGCTCTTAATTAAAATAGAACTATTTATACTTCTCTCTCTGAGTACAAAATATTAAGAGGAAGTATATTATGCCTTATTACCTTTTTGTAATAAAAGCCATATTTGTAGTCAGTTAATCAGAATGTATACTTAGACTCAGAATACAGCCCAACTTCTAAAATTATCAACACAATTATTTTAAACAAGTTATAAATAAACCCAAACTACTGGTAAATAGGTCAATAATTCTGTTGTTCTTATTTTGGAAGTTCTATGTGATATAAACAATAATGAAAACCTTAACACACCTTGCAAATATACATTTGCATGTACATTCGATATTTTTAAAAAATATCGTTCTCATATTTATATGAGAACATTATCATTGTCACAATAAATGTGAAATGTTTATAGTAATAGAATGACTAATTTTACAAGTATTTTAAAGAGTAGTGGATTGACATTTAGATCATATTCCTAGAACATAGGAGTAGCATCTTATAAGTGAGAAGACAGGACAAAATTCCATCTGGCATGTTGTTAATGGCCACTCTAACAGTGTCATAACAGTGTCATATTTCTTGTTCTCTGTCAGGATTTGAAAGTCTCACCTTGCAGCAATCCAAGACCCTAATGGTTTAACAGAGTGATAATAGTGAGCTATATCATCACATCTTCTGTTTTTCTTATATCTTTATACATTTAATACACATTCTTCCTTATTATATATCTTTCTTTTTATATCATCATAAGGATTATTACAGAAGAAGAAATGAGATGGATAATAGGTAAATGAATGGATAACTAAAGACACTTTTTTATTCATCATACTAATTCTCTGGCCTCCTCTTAGCATGTCAGTCAGTATATAAGTCCTCATCTTTCCCAAGAGTAATTTTGCAAGATGATAGTTCAAACTGAATTTCTGGAATTGCTTTATTTTTTAAAAAAAATAACTTTCTAAATTAAAGTTAACATTTGACAACATTTATCCAAATACTTAGAATGATTCTGTTTCATGGTGAAGATGCTTAAGACTGGGATAAATCTAGACAAGTCTGTCCTCAGCCATGGAATCTCACTGAATGGCTTGGAGTGAACCACTGTCTCCGCCTGACCAGTCTTATAACATGGTCATGAATAACTTGCAAAGGGAAGGCTGAGCATGATGCCCTGAGCTCCTAAAAGGAAGCAGGATAGAAATCTAACCAATATATCAAACCAAAGCAAAAATAAAGTATTATCATGGTTTTACAGTCAATTAGAAATCTAGGGAAAATATAATTATATTTTTCTAAGTTCTATTTGATTTATAACTGGTTAGTGAAGGAGTGGTTAACCAATTACAATTTTATATTATATTCCAATACAGACCTATCGTCACTCCTTGGTCCTAAACTATTAATGATGAGAAACAAAAGTTTAATGCTATCAAAGTCCCCCTTTAAGATCATATAAAATTGAATGCAAAAATAATTTAAATCTTAATACATTGAAAAATTCTGAGAATTAAAGATAAATTTTCTCATATTCGAGAGAAAATGGTGGGGCCCATTCTTATGCATTGCACCTTTACTTTGTTTATTTATTTGCATGGCTGTTCATTTGACACAAAATTTATAGTAAGTTTAAAACATATAAATATCAGCCTAAATTAAAACTCAGCATTCATAGGGCAGCATATAATAACCCCCGAACAAGGAGTTCCACTAGCTTTCTGGCCCAGGGCTTGTGTTCATTGACACAAGAGCCCAGTGTATGCTGAAGATCTATTTGAAGAGTTTTCGCTTCATAAGCCAGTACTTCGTGTTGTATGGAACCATGAATAAATTTCCTCTTCTGCTTTTTCATAAGGCTTAAGTACGTGGAATTAGCTGTGGTCTTCACTTTTTCACATAAGAGCATCTCCAAAGTTGCTCTTTGAAGTTGGCCACCTTAACCCTTTCCTTTCCTTTCCAGGCTATGGACAGATTCTAGAACTGCACTAAAAAAACCCAGGTAACTGCACAGCTCTTTTCTCTAACATTTATAATCATTCAAATTCAGTGTAATTCATTATATTCCATTTCAAGAATCTCATTAATTCCTTCCTTCCTTCCTTCCTTCCTTCCATCCATCCCTCAGCAATGCCCATAACAACTGTGATGAGAACAATATCAATTGCAGCTTTTCTGTTATGATATCATATGTGTGTTGTCATTTGCCTCCTATCTCTCAGCCAACCGGCACCTGTATTATTTGATATGTCCTCAAACTATAGAATTAGTTCAAGAATTTACACTATGTAAAAGCAGAAAAACTGAATAGGAACATTTAAAACAAGAAAGATTGTGGTGTGGTCGGAACAATCTTGAATTGAACACACTCAAAACTGTAGAAATGATAGTAGATTTTAGGAGAAGCCCTCCTATTCTAATCTAATCTTACAATACTAGGCAACCCAGTATCAACAGTAGAGATCTTCAAGTTTCTAGGTTCTATAATAGCTCAAGACTTAAAATGGACACCTAACATCAAAAATGTCATCAAAAAAGCACAATAAAGAATGTTCTTCCTGAGCCAACTCAGAAAGTTCAGACTGCCCAAAGAGCTGCTGATACAATTCTACAAAGGAATTATTGGGTCTGTCATTTGCACCTCTATAATTGTCTAGTTTGGCATTGCAACCAAACAAGACAGACACAGACTTCAACGGATAGTTAGAACTGCAGAAAAAACAACTGCTACCAGTCTGCCTTTCACTGAAGGCCTGTATACTGCACGAGCCAGAAATAGGGCTATGAAAATATCTACAGATCCCTCACATCCTGGACATAAACTGTTTCAACTTCATCCCTCAAGATGACACTATAGGGCAGGGGTGTTAAACTTGCGTCATCATGTTGTCATCATGTGATGTATTGTGACTGTTTTCCCCTTCACTAAACTGGAGTGGGCGTGGCCAGTGCGTGATGCATCCAGCCCTTAGGCTGCGAGTTTGACATCCCTGCTATAGGGCATTACACACCAAAACAACTACACACAAGGATAGTTTTTCCACCATGCCATCACTCTGCTAAACATCTAATTCTCACAACACAGTCAAACTATCTAGTAGGGCTGAATTACTATTATCCTTCTCATCTTTCCTATTACCTCTCTTCTTATCCTCTTATGATTATAAATGTGTTGCTTGTATCTTATGATTTATATTAATTGCTTTATTTAGTATCCTAGTATGATTTATGTTATTTAGTATCCTATGTCTATCACTAAGGGTTGTATCTTTTTATTCTTGATGAATGTATCTTATTCTCCTTATGTACACTGAGAGCATATACACCTAAGACAAATTCCTTATGTGTCTAATCACACTTGGCCAATAAAAAATTCTATTCTATTCTATTCTATTCTATTCTATTCTATTCTATTCTATTCTATTCTATTCTATTCTATTCTATTCTATTCTATTCTATTCAAAACAGATCAATGTCTTTTGAACTTTTTCATATAAGTGCAAATGTGTAAGTCAAAGTAGACTTCAAGATCTGTTGAAGAAACTGAAAACATACCTTTCCTTCACTGCAAGATGCAGCAAACCAGAATTTATTTTATCTAATTAAAGCTGATCTTGGAATAGTAAAAATGTAGTCATATTAAATGCTGTTAATTAAGGCACTGTAGCATGAAGAAAATAATATCTGCTTAATAGATATTGCATAAAAAGATTTCTTCAAATTGGGATCCAATTTACACCTATAAGTATTATGATGATCTCATGGAGTGTTAGTCACTAACCTTATTTTATTTTAAAAATAGGAACATGGGAAATATCAAACATTTTTTCTTTACAAAAAGCAGATATGGATATTTCTCTTTTCCCCCCAAGTGCAATTTTTTTGAAAAAAAATTAATACATTTACCTTTGAAACAAGAAGTGAAATTACTTCCTTCATGGTTTCTTCAATCAAGTCATCAATTTTCGAATGATATTGTTGCTGGGGTTCAGAAAACCAAAGTAGCATTAATATATTAAATGAGCACAAAACTATTTGTCATAAGTCATATTTGCACAAAGGTACAAAAACTGACATATCCAGAGTTAGTTAAAATTATTAAAAGAACAAAGCCTTAAAAATGATCCACCCACAAATTACTTTCTTTCATACAATATCCAGAAAATTTTCCAATGTATGCATTTGAGTTAAGTAGCTAATAGGGTTATTATTTAGATGCAGCAAGGTCTTATTCAGGGAAAGGAATGTGAAGGATATGTTTTGTCTTCTATGTAATTAAGGTGGCTATGTATTCCTTCACCCCCAAAGGGCTGATTTAGCTGCAAAAGCAAGATGAGAAGAAGATTTAGTAAATAAACCACTTTCTGTCTGATAACTCTCATTCACATGTTATGTTCTTCAGAAATAAAATGAGTGGCCAATTGTTTGCTCTTCAAAGAACCCTTTTAAGAGTGAAGTGAGCTGCAGGTTATACAATTCCTATACAATCTGCTCCAACACGGGCAAAAAATAAAAATTAATCAGAAAACCTGAAGGATGGCAATAAATTACTCAACCATAAAATATATAATAGCTAAATGAGTTGCTGCTCTCCATCTTTCTACTATTGCTTTTTTCTCACTAATGAAAACATTTTCTTTAAGAAACACATTTCAAATCTGAAAGACTTTCACATTCTGCTTTTGATCATAATAAAGCAAGCGTCCATCCTGCAGTTTGTGGGAGCAAAGGCTCGTTCTTTTATTCTGAACATATATTCATTCCAAAAAGTAATTCTTTCATCAGAACATTTGTTTGAAAGCGAAGAATGCTCCAGGAGCCCACTTCACAAAAAATGTGTCTTATAAAGACTAACCCTATCTCGATGGTTCAAGGATACATGAATCAGCAACGGCATAATGCTTTGAATAAAGAACTGTCAGCATCAGTCTAAACATTCACTCAACTTTGTAAGAGTCCATGGCATAGTCTTCTGAAATTTAGGGTTCCTGAAGGCAATTTACTCCCTTTTTGAAGTATTACATATATGTACTAACTACTTTTAAGAAAAGTGTGTTAAGCACGGTCCCCGGTGCTTGGTTTACCTAGGCAAACTGCTGAACCTATCAACATTCCCTAACCCTTGACCTTCAAATGTGCTGGCCCTACAGCTTTGCTAAGCCCAACATTTCTGTAAGATATGTGATATCAAGGGGTTCCACATGCTATAATGTAACCCACATTTACAACTATCACTAGGATAATCATGATCAAGACTTTAATAACAGAAAATGGTGTATTTTCTTCTCCCCTTCTGCAATGAGAGAGTCATGTGTATAATGCCAGACTGGATGGCTTTCTAATTCTTGTTGCTTTTCCATTACATGAAAGACTAAAGGATTTTGGATATTTAGTGCAGTGGAAATGGTAGTTCTGGGAAGGTGTCCTTACAACGAATACCAATGCTTGCTGTTCAGAACTTATCCCTCTTTGTCATTTCAACAGTTGCCAAGGGAAAATAACTAATTGCAAAGTTGATGGTACAATATCGTATTCCAAGGTTTCAAAGGAATTTTTTTTTAAATACAGAAGGAATGATAGCTAGGTATCTGTGCAATTTCATCCTTTCACAAATACTCCCCAAACATAAAGGTTTTGAAAATGTCAAATTGCAGGGAGGGCATAATATATAAATTGATTTCACCTCCATTTTATGGGCACTGATTGAATTAATTAGTGGCATGATCCTATTAGGAAGGAAGGAAATTTTAGTAGGAAAACTGTGATTGTCTCATATTTTAGGATCCCATGACATTAGTAGTAATAAGACCAGTCTGTTTTAAAAGGATTGGGAAGTAGAAACAATGCTGTGAGGAAGTGCCCATATATACTGTAATTATAAATGTAGACATTACTGTCATGTTTTGCTGAATAAAGGTGTGCAAATCACCTGGTTAGGCATTTTTGCTCCTCTCAATCTACCACTTTGCTTGCAAAGTCCTACTGCCGGTTTAATAGGCTCCTTCTTTGAGATTAGACTTTGATTCTTGTTAAATCTAAGAAAAGCTACAACCTGCTTTGCTTGTAGTGACATTTAAGTAGACTAGATGGCATTATCTGTATGCTAGTATGCTAGTCTGTGATTATAATATTTTTTTTTCTTTCAAATTTATATGCCACCCTTCTCCCATAGGACTCAGGGCGGCTCACAAGATAAAAACAATACAATAATCCAAATACTAAAATTAGTCAATTAAAAATCCCCAAACAATTAAAAACCTTGCGGCAGATCAGGGAATTTGATTTGATTATCTGATATTGGAATATTTTTTGGATTTTTTTAAAAAAAATACAACAAAGAATTAAGACATGACATGAATTTGATAAAAGATGTAGATCAGGGGTGTCAAGCTCGATTTCATTGAGGGCTGCATCAGGGTTGTGTTTGACCTTGGGGGGGGGCGTGGCCAGGGGGAATGGCCAGCTTGACGTCATTCATGTTGGGGGCACCTGGGGACGCCCAAGTGCTCTGGCAGCTACAACAGGCTCCTGAGCTCCGTTTTCAGCTACAACAGGCTCCTGCAACCCTCTGCCAGCGAAAACAGAGCTCCATTTTCACTGGCCGAGGCACTGCGGGTTAGTCCTTCACTGATTCCAGGGTGGCCCCAGGGGCCAGATCTAAGCACTCTGCAGGGCGAATCTGGCCCCCAGGCCTTAAGTTTAACACCCTGATGTAGATGGTCAGATAGATGGTCTGATAAAGCAAAAGCAAAGTCCTCCCACTGACACTGCGGCACAAATTATCATTGTAGTGTTGTTTGAATAATGAAAGGTTAATAAAAATGAAAAGGTAGTGGGTTTGAGAGTGGAAGATAGAGCACTAATGAAAAGCTGAATCGTTTTGAAAGGGATTTTTTTGTTTGAAAGTTGCAAAGGAGAGCTGATAGCTTTTACTTTCCCATTTACCATATTTATCCAAAAGGAAGACACATTTTTCTCCAACTCCAAATAGGTACTTGCTTAATTGGGAAGGGTGTGTGTGTCTCATTTTACATTCCATAGAGAACACATTAAAAGACCTTTCAGAAAACAACCAAATGGGTGAAGAAATAAAAGCACTGCAGACATTCTTGCTGAAAAGCATAGATTAGCTTGAACCTTGATACTATAAATAAATCATTTTAGGATTAGGAAGAATCCTTTAGAATGCAATGTATGATATGTTTTGAGAAGTCCAACTAATACAGTGATAAGGCTTCTGTTCTTTTATATTCATATGAAAATATATGTGACTTTCTAAATAAAAAACTTTTCTAAAAAGAAAAAAAAAGAAAATACACTGTATGTGACTTTCTGGCAAAATCTCTTTTACTCAATCAACAATTGGGAAAAATGGTTCCCTGGAACTATGTCAGTGGTGGATTGCCCCCGGTTTGGACCGGTTGGCAAGAACCGGTAGTAAAACCAGCGGGAGGCTCTGCCCACTGACCTGGACGTTACCATAGGTGATCTGCACATGTGCAGAAGCTTTTGCGTATGCGAACCGGTAGTAAAGGTTAATAGAACCCACCCCTGAACTATATAGTCTAGGCCTGGATTCATTTTGTTTAGGGATGTATAATCAGAAATTATAAATTCTACCTAAAGTAAGTAAAGACAGGAACACTTTGGAAAACAAACAAACTAACAAACAAACAAAATTCAAAGCAATGAACTTACCCATTGATTTGCAAACTGGTTGATACCCCGAAAGCCCCCCCAAAAGAAGAAAATGGAGAAAAAAATTGTGAAAATAATTATAAAATAATGTAGGAAACAGCAATCTTAACAGACTTAATGAAAAGCTTGTTTAAATAAAGACAAAATACAACAAAGATGGCTACAAAGATAAATGCACATAAATAGCACCATTTGCTGCAAAGTAAAAGAGTATGGTACTGTAGCATTATGAAGAATCTGTACTTTGATTGGTTTTGTAGTTACCAATGCTTCTTGGAGGAAGCAAGTCCTGGCATTTCCATGTCCTATTCTATAGAGGCATTTGTCCCTTTTATGGCCTCTCTTTGGTATTTTGTGGCGACTGGTTTACAAGAAAAGACAGACTCCTCTATTTGCAGCTACCATTTCCTTGTAGCTCATGACTCATGTACACCCAACAATATGTAATTTAGTCCTAGTTTTTAAATTAATTGTTTATCTTAAAAAGGAAGAAATAGACTTTCTGCCTGGATTGTTATGCTCAAACTTATACCAACCAATAGGACACACCCTTTTTTCTGATGTTTTCAATTTTCCCACCGACATTGATGACTGTAACTGGAAACAATGGTGGTGGTTTTTTTTAAGCTACTGAAAAAGGCAATACAATTTCTGTTGGTTTTGGTAGTGTGGATGATGGAAACTTGCAGCTTAATATAGCAAAAAGACTGAAACTCTACCAAAAATTTGGAAGTCTTAGTCAAATACAATGCAGGAGAGTTGTCAAATACATCTCAAACTATGAAACATGCATATTCATCATATGTTAACTATGAAAAAATGAGGGACTGTAATTTTTAGAAATGTAATACCTCAAACATCAAATATTTATAGGACTGGATTTACTCAAAAGGAAGATGATCCTGAATTTAAGATAAGCTCATTCCCCCCTCCCCTCCTGTCAAGAGTAAATCAGGAGTCATAATCCTAGAAATAAGGAAAGATTTTCTGACAGTTAGAACAATTAATCAGTGCAACAACTTGCCTCAGAAGTTCTGGGTACTCTAACACTGGAGGTTCTTAAGAAGAGATTGAACAACTATTTGTCTGAAAGGGTATAGGGAGTTGGACTAGAAGACCTCCAAGATCCCTTTCAACTCTGTTATTCTGTTATTCATAGAATAGAAACTGTATTGTCACTTTAAATGTATATTATCAGCATACATTAAAATGAAATTTTGTTGCATTCAGCTCTCAAAAGATAATCATTATGCATATATCCACATACATACATATATGACACAGTCTAATTTGAATGTATACATATATGCAATGCACACACATACACACACCACATCTGAGGGCAGGACAAAAAGCAATGGATGGAAACTAATCAAGGAGAAAAGCAACCTAGAACTAAGAAGAAATTTCCTGACAGTTAGAACAATTAATCAGTGGAACAACTTGCTCCGGAAGTTGTGAATGCTCCAACACTGGAAGTTTTAAAGAAGAGATCGGACAACCATTTGTCTGAAATGGTATAGGCCCGTGATGGCGAACCTATGGCACATGTGCCTGAAGTGACACGCACAGCCATGTCGCCTGGCACGCACAATGTCGCTCATTCCTCTTTCGGGTTACTGGCATGCATGTGCATGCAACAATCAACTCGCCTTCACATGTGCGGCAGTGCCAGAAACCCGAAGATCAGACGGCCAGCTGATTTGTCATGTGTGTATGCACACCAGTAACCAAAAGACTAGCTGGCCAGTGTGCATGCATGCGCTGGAAACCGAAAGTTCATTTCCCGGCACGCACATGGCCACTGGGCAGTTCCTCTAAGCACACATGCGAGGCCTAACCATTGGTTACGTTGGCTGCTCTCTGGTTTCTCGCCCACGCCCGCTCCTTGCTTGCTTGCTGTCTCCATTTGCCTGAACCACGTGGCCCAGATCCAGCTGCTCCTGCTCCGCTGGTAAGTTGCCAGGATCGAGGTGGGCTGGCGCGGGGGGAGGGAGGCCTGCCTGGCTGCCGCCGCCATTCCTGTTCCCTTTTTTTCCATGTTGCGCTGCCCAGGATCGAGGTGGGCTGGCGCGGGGGGGGGGGGGGCAGGCCTGGCGGGCTAGCTGGACGTTGCCATTCCCTTTCTCTTTTTTCCTGTGCTGTACTACCCAGGATCGAGGTGGGCTGGCGGGGGGGAAGGGGGGGCAGGCCTGCCTGGCTGGCTGGCTACCGCTGCTCCCATTCCCTTTTTTCCTGTGCCGCACTGCCCAGGATCGAGGTGGGCTGGTGCAAGGGGGGGAAACCTGGTGGGCTGGCTGGACACCATCGCTGCTGTTCCCGTTCCCTTTTTTCCTGTGCCATGCTGCCGAGGATCAAGGTGGGCTTTAGCGGGAGGGGAGAAAGGCCTGGGGGCTGGCTGGATGCTGCTGCCGCCGTTGCCACCGCTGCCTGGAAAGTCAGATATCTGCAGCCCTCCCTTGTCTCCTCAGGCATTGGAGCGTGTGTGGGGGATGCTTTTCAAGAAGCCACAAAGGGGGCTAAGAGCTGGTTTCTGTCCCACAAGTAAGATTTGGTCCAGAATCAATCCCAACATGAAGGTCTTTTATTTGCTCCTTGCACTCCTTGTCTTTGCATTTTTACCAGATAATCCAGAGCCTGTCTTCTGCTCTCAGTGGCCGCCCCCACCTTTGCCAGCCACCAAGAATAAGCAGCGCTTCCCCTGCTACTCTCTTGGGGCTGCGCAGCGGTTTTCACCCCGATGCTTGTGGCTGGGATTTCTGGAGGAGAACTGCCCCCCCCCCAGCCACCAAGAGTAAGTAGCATTGTTCTGCTACTCTCCTGGGGATGCGCAGCGGTTCTCACCCTGCCGCTTGCGGCCGGGATTCTGGAGGAGAAACACCCCCCCTTGCCAGCCACCGAGAACAAGCAGTGCTGCTGCAGGAGCAGAGTCCATGCCAAAGAAATATCTGTCCTGCGCCAGGGGGCTGTGCTGGCTTGTTCTCGGTGATGGGCCGGGGAGTACTTCATTGCATTATGGGTGTATGCAGCCCCCCCCACGGCCTTTTTGGTCCCAGGAGTCTTCAGGGAGGCTTGCCAGGCCCAAAATGGGCGGCAGGGTGTGTGTGCGGTGTGCATGCACGGGGGGAATGCGGGGAGTCATGCATGCATGCCGGGGGGGTGCATGTGGGGGGGTTGTGCACATATGCAGGGGGCAGGGCACACTGGGGGGCATTGCATTATGGGTGTGGGCACGTGCGCACATGCGACACCCCCGCACTCCCCCCGCATTTGGCACGCGATGGCAAAAAGGTTAGCCATCACTAGTATAGGGTTTCCTGCCTAAGCAGGGGGTTGGACTAGAACACCTCCAAGGTCTGTTCTGTTCTGTCTTTTCTCTTCTATTCTCATGGTAAAAAAAAAAGAATCCCACGAGTTTACAAGACAGATGACATAAGGAACAAAGTAAGTAAATAAGTAAATAAGTAAGTAAGTAAGGCATCTATCCATCTTCTCTATCAATCTATCTAGTCATAGCTATTAATTTCATATAAAGTTCCTCATTTCTTAAATTATTTAATTCCCATATACGTAGAAAACCATTCTCTCTCTTTCACACAAACCACTCTTATATCTGAAATACCAAATAAACAGGCACAAAATTCATATCACAAAAACAGCAAAAAGGGATTAAATGCAACGGTGAGAAAAGAGGGACAATAATTGCACATGAAAGAGAAAAGAAAGAAAAATTTGGGATGGGAAAAGCAGAAGGAAAGAAGAGTGTGATAGAGAAGCCCCATTTCAATGTTAGAAAAGGGACTGAATTCAACAAATTCAACAAATTCTGAGTATTGGCTACTTTCAGCAGCTGTATCTATAGGCCTCTACATCTTATGCTCAGTGTTTTTGTTTTCAAGAGCTTTTTCTATTCTGTAAGCCCTCCCTGACCCAGATAATTATTTGGGGAAAGAATTCATCTTCCTCTGGGGTAAATATGGTAACTTTTTTTGGATGAACTAGTTGCCAGTAGAAGAATTAACATCACCAAATCTAACTCTAAATCCATCAGCATTCAGGAAATAATGGAATATGATTTGTTTTGAACATCTGGGCTTTTTTCTTAAAAAATTAATTACCAATTATCGTTGCATTTCTGAAAATCGTGACACATAACAATCTTCATTATTTTAAGCAGCACCACATTTTCAAATTACTGTATTTTGTGAAAAAAGAATGACCATATGATTTATGGAAAAAATGAAGTTTACAATCTATGTGCATATGTACATATGGGGGGCATTTTGTGTGTGTGGGTATACATATCACACAGAAACACATAAATGAATGAATGTTTAGCATAAAATTACCCTCAAACCTTTTGCACCTTTATTAAGATTTGTCATCATGAATATTCCTGCTGGAATTCTCTTACCTCCTGCCCACCATTCAGAATACAAAGTTTAGCAGTTTGCTTCTTGGCATCAACTAGCACATTGAACATTGTGCATACAGAAGAAGGAATACGCAAATCTGTTGATTTGTTTGTCTTCTGCACTTTGAGTTCAAAAGCAGCTCTTGTTCTATTAATTGAAACATGGGATTTACAGAAATAGAAAGATTGGTCATATTTTAAATCAACTAAGTGAAAAGGGGAATTCAGTGAAAACTTGTGAAAGGCAAATACGAAATGGTTAGATGCATGTTACTAATGGGATTATCATATTTATAAGTACTAAAGTCTGATAGTCCTCTCAAGGTTAGATACTAATTTAACAAAATAGCTGCTTGACAAAGCATAGTCCAGATAAAGCACAGAATGTTGAATGTTTTCTGCACAAATTTCAAATTGACAAAAGCTGATCATAGACTGCCATTATAATATATTCAAGGATTCCTGACAATTAAAAATGTTAAAGAGTTTCAGAACATGTGGCACATTTTAAATGAGCAGGGGAATAGATGGAAAAAGCATAATAATTGTTCCTTTGTAAAAATAACCCCCACAGAAGTATAATTCAGAAATAACTGGCTTCGTGAAGGCAATAATAGATTATGGAAGAATGATTATCACCTGAAACAATTAAAGATCAGTGGACATATTATATAGTTTTCTCTGCTTGATGAATCTATTATCATAACTGTACCAGAACACTTTGTGTTTATGGCAGCATGGTGAAATATGGCTAGTTTGACCAGTGTATATGTACTGCTACTATGCTTTCAGTAGATATTTAGAGCAATCATGACGTAGAGTCTTGTGCATGACTTCAACAGTCAATTATATACAATTTTATCATGAAATGTTTTTACTTCTGCCAATTCATTCAATCACTTGTTTAGCTCTAGCTTGTATTAATAACCTGAAAAACAAGTTCTTCAAGAGCCTGAAAATGGAAGGCAGTGTTGAGTAACTTTTCTAAGAATCTTCATTTTCTTCACCTCCAGTGATGAAGAAAGCAATAATGTTGATTGCTTGAGCTGGAAATTGTAACTAAATATTTTTATTTTATTTTTATTTATTTATTTTGTTGAGTACATATTAGATAATATATATAAGTATAAGCATGAAATGAATACATAAAATGAGTACAATTAAAGGGAACATTAGGACAGGGATGGTAGACACGTTGGTGCTCTTATGCACGCCCCTTACAGACCTCTTAGGAATGGGGTGAGGTCAACAGTAGACAGTTTTAGGTTAAAGTTTTGGGGGTTTTGGGATGAGACCACAGAGTCAGGTAGTGCATTCCAGGCATTAAACATGTTACTGAAGTCATATTGTCTGCAATCGAGTTTGGAGCGGTTCACTTTAAGTTTGTATCTATTGTTGCTCGTGTATTGTTGTGGTTGAAGCTGAAGTAGTCATTGACAGGTAGGACATTGTAGCAGATGATTTTATGAGCTATACTTAGGTCATACTGAAGGCGGCGTAATTCTAAGTTTTCTAAACCCAGAATTTCAAGTGTGGTGGCATAGGGTATTTTGTTACGAGCAGAGGAGTGGAGGACTCTTGTGAAATATTTCTGGACATGCTCAATTGTATTAATGTCCGATATGCAGTTCGGTTCCAGACAGATGAGCTGTATTTTAGAATTGGTCTAGCAAATGTTTTGTATGCTCTGGTTAGTAGTGTAATATTACCGGAGAAGAAGCTACACAAGTTTAGATTTACAACCCTTAATGCCTTTTTGGTGATGTTGTTGCAATGGGCTTTGGCACTTAGATCATTTGATATGAGTACTCCAAGTTCTTGACAGAGTGAGAGTCATCTACAAGGTCATATCCACTCAGCTTGTATTTAGTGTTCTGATTCTTTTTGCCAATGTGTAAGACAGAACATTTGTTGGTTGAGATTTGGAGTTGCCAATCTTTTGCTGTATGCTTTTGCTCCCTAGTTGTATATCGTAGTGATTAGAAGATCAGCTTGGGTTCATACTGCCATTTGGTCAGAAAACACATGTCTTTGAGCTAGTCACATAAAGCCTATTTACGTGTAAGTGCCAGGATTTGAATGCCAATTTGAGCATTTCTTGCTGGCCCTTCCAAGTACCATGAATACATTGTGCAGAAACTCCATAATATGTGGAGTTGTCACTTGGCATCGTGGAATAGAGAGGAAAGTTTTGTGCAGGAAAGTTGCTTCAATGTATTGGTTTACCAATTTAAGCAATCCAAAGTAATCCATGAAACTGAAGTACATACAGTATATGAAAACAGAATGTTAGCATTTGATACTATTTTTGTGTAATGGTTAAAGTACCAGAGTAGAAATTGGGAGACTGTGAGTTTAGTCCCCTTGCCCTACAATACATAAACCAAGGCAATTGGTATTCATTTCTGAATGTTAGCCATAAAAGATTTGTCATCATGTAATGATATGTGGAAATGACCTCAGGACACAAGAGAAAGAGCCACAAACTATGGATAACTATCAGGTAAAAATATCTCAGTTCATAGGAGAGGAGGGGAGCATTTCAAAAGGGATCCTCCCTAGTTTTCTAGTGAGTAAAAGGTAGGGAGGAAAGAAATACTTTCAGACTTGCAAGATTCTGTTAATAATATAATCTTTCAATAAAGACAGAGTTAGTATTTATAGTTGTGCTTATCTGGACTATCTTGAAGGGCTAACATTAACTTCACTGATGGTACCAGCTGAAACCTATGGCATAGCTGAAGATCCATTGGAGCTCTGGATCTGCTGCTGTCCATTCTTGCTTTCAATTCATTTGTCTTTTTTGCATGTGCAATGAACACAGCAAAGTAAACAGAGCAGCCATTTTTTTTTTTGCCCTGTGCTTTTATACAGGTCGGGCCTACTGAGAAGTGATGAAGAAGTATGCTTACCCAAGCTGCTTATTTAAAATATCTTCCTAAAGCTCCTTTACAGTCTGGATTTATTTTTTTACAATTATTATATAATTTAGATACAAAGTTATGAGCACATACCTTTTGATGCAAGCTTCTATCATATCACTGGCCATAAGTTTAAGTCTCTGTTCTAAGTGATGGGCAAATTCTGGTTCTGGCCAATGGAGATCTAAGATGAACATCTGTAGGGCATCCAGTTTCCAGAAGAGGTCTTCTGATGTTGCTGACCCATTACTAACAAACAAAAAAATTACTATTATACTTGAATCAGAGCATTAGATAAAACATAATGCTATTTCTATATTTGTAAGCATTTCAGCTACTTGCCATAAACACGTGACCAGCACTTCTGGGATCACTATTATTTTGCTTTGTCTTATACAAATTTATCAGGTGTGGCTCTAACCATTGTTGACTTCAGCTTGGAGGAACAACTCAGACCCGAACAGTAGGATTATTTAATGTACTGAAGCTATTTCATTGCAGGTGTGAACTGAATAGAGCTGAGCAGGAAGAAGCAATTTGGACTTAAGACGGGGCTTTGAGATTGAGTAAAAAAATGAAAGCTTGGCATTTATCTAAATTACTCTGCTGACTTTTACAAATTGATGGTGATGATTACTATATCCACATTATTGCTTAATATCATTTAATTTCCACCCATAATAATAATAATAATAATAATAATAATAATAATATAATAATAATAATAATAATAATAATAATAATAATAATAATAATTTTATTTCTATACCGCCCTTCTCCCAAAGGACTCAGGGTGGTGTACAGCCTATTAAAAACATAAAAAATATACAGACATCAATTAAAAAATAATTAAAATTATTAAATAATTTCAGGCCAAATTAAAACCCAAAAATTTTAAACACCCAATTTAAAATCATTTACATTGATAGCCTGGCCTGGCGGAACAGCAGGGTCTTGAGGGCACAGCGAAATACACAGAGGTCGGAGATCTTGCACATTTCTGGGGGCAGTTCATTCCACAGGGCAGGAGCTCCCACAGAGAAGGCCCTCCCCCTGGGTGTCACCAGCTGACATAACTTGGCCGATGGCACCCTGAGGAGCCCTCTCTGTGGGAGCGGACTGGCCGGTGGGAGGCTACTGGTGGCAGAAGTTGATCTCCAAGGTACCCGGGTCCTAAGCCATGGAGCGCTTTAAAGGTGGTGACCAACACCTTGAATCGCACCCGGAAGACTACTGGGAGCCAGTGTAGCTCGTGCAGGAGAGGTGTCACGTGGGCACGAGTTGCGCCCATAACCACCCGCGTCGCCACATTCTGGACCACTTGGAGCCTCCGAGTGCTCTTCAAGGGGAGCTCCATTCTGCCCCATATAACAGAAAAACATCAAGCAGTGTTGCTTTTAATCCCATTAATGTCCTAATTGGAGTCAAGCAAAAATGAAGTCAAGAAAGAAGTCAGGTCTCCATCATCATTTCTGGTCCAATTCTTGGGGACTTTCCAGAGGTCAAGTTGAAATTCTGAAATTATTTCATATCTATAGAAATACATGCTTAACAGTAAATTAACTATTAAAAAACAAAACAAAAGCAAAGCACTAGCACTAAGATTACAATCACAACATGTGTAAATACTTATCTGTTGTGTCTGACAGAAAATTACTATGTATGCTAGGTACCAGGAATGGGTTGATAATGATTTATAACACACTAAGGGAAGAGGATGATACCAGCCGTTTATGATAATTTTGTTGCTACAAATGATGCAACCAATTATTTTAAATCAGGTGTGTGTGTGTGTGTGTGTGTATTATCTCCTGATAATATTGTTACAAGCTATTTTCATAATGTGCACTGAGTAGACTTGATGTCTGTCATGGTCATACATTGTTCTACCATGAGAAATCAAATCTTAAGACTTTTGTGACTCTTCTACATAAAAAGCAACATATGATTACTGTAGTATTAGCCTTATTTATACCTCAGATTTTATAGAATTTACTGATAATTCTGTCATTATAGGCCTGGGTTCAAGTTCACCCAGTCCTTGAAGGCAAATTAATTTATTATTCTGAAGGTCATATGTAGTGGAGAAGACAGAATGCATTCTGAATGCTGAATGCAATTGTGTCCAGTCTATACATCTCCAGCTTCCACAGAAGGTCAAGATATGTGGAATTCTTATTAAACTTAGATACTCAGGAGCATTCAGAAACCCTGTATGTTTCCTAATTTTCAGGTACTTCTCATCACTCCCAGCACACAGGAACCAAAAAGGCAGAATTACAGATACAGAACTACAGCCTAATTACTTGTATATGAAAAATGGGAAGTATGTCAGCCTTCAGCATCTATATAGTACATTTTTGTCTGATTAAGTATCAACCCAGAAAGGAGCAGTGGATTATCTGAGTAATGTTCAGTTCAGCAAAAAGAATTTCTACAAGCATTTTATGCTGGTGCTGAGATTTACATGAGGCTGTAGTTGTTCAGCCCATTATCTGAATTTATTCTGAAATACTAGTATTTATTTTAGTATCTGAAATACTAAAAATATTAGTATTTTTATAGTTGGGAGCAACAAAGTTTATTTACTTTGTTTTTGGCAGGTGACAATCTATAATGGCAACATGATGATATCAGTAAGAGCAGGACTGAAAATGTTGGTCTTTTTTTTCCTTTGCTTGCTTGAGGGAGGGGAATAGGTTTTATTATTAACAGTTAAGTGTTTTGGAAACTCATCGCACCCATTTTCTTTTACTTTCTTAGGAATCATCAAGGAATTAGATTTGTTGCATAATTTTACCAGCACAATCTTAAATTGACACTGAGACCCCTCCCCTCCCCAAAAAGCCATGAGTGCTACTTGATAACTATGGATTATATCCTTTTTAGTCCTATGCTAAACAACCAAATTATATGAAAGAATAAATAAAAAACAGAAGAAACTCAATATTTCTGCCCAGAATATTCCAGAAGTGTTGAAATAATAGAATTAAATCTCAATATTCTTAATAGGTTTCGATCCAGTGTCTGAAATAGATGAGTTAATGCCAATAAATAAGTATATTTTTAAAAAAATGCTTTTATGCTTGCATTAAATATAAGCATTGTTTTAAAACTTTTCATACTCCTTATAAATACTAATCTTCATGATGATTACAGCAATACTTTGCTGCAGTGATTAAGCTAAATGAGTAGATATAAAATGTCTTTTTATACACTTGTTTGACTGCTGTAGAACTTTTTTCTTCTGTATTGTTTTGATTTAGGATGTCCTTGAGAAAATAAATTCGTTTCCAAAATATGCTAGGCTCCAATAAAATCATTTTAATGACCCTTGGGACTCCTTTCTTTTCTTTTTCTCAGAATAGGATTGTAAGAGACAAATATAAATTTAAGTACGAATAAATTTAGGTAATTAAATTCATGATATATATATATACATATATATATATATATATATATATATATATATATATATGTGTGTGTGTGTGTGTGTGTGTATATATATATATATATATATATATATATATATATATATATATATATACTAATTGAACTGTGAGAGGCAAATACAAATTAGATCAGATTTGATCTTTTAATAGAGCTTTTGATACATTTGGAAGCAATATTTCCACTTCAACGTTTGGCTATTTATTAACTATGAACTCAAAAGTGTAACTTCATGCCTTTAAGAGACTACTGACTCTGTCTAATTCCAAATCCCTGGCAACTGATTTGGAGTGATAGGTTATTAATCACTGAGCCACAGTGCTCCAAATCATGCTAAATATAGTTCACAACTATAATTTTATTTGTTGGCTCATTTTTTGTTCTCATTAACCCATAGGAACGTGTGTCTCCTCTTGCCTCACGTGATCATTTACATTACTGATACTACAAACAAGCCTCTGAGTTATCACAGTGGTCTTATTTAGAACTGCAAAAGTGAGCACTGAATGGAAATGAAAGAGTATCTTTCAAAGAGAACTTCTCTCCTGGCTAATTATATACCCTTGCTTTCTTTTGCAACGCATTGTTCCAACTCCCTCTTGCTTCCAAGTGTGTTTTCCTCAGACAACTCTAATTCAGCATGCTTTTCACGTCTAGCCAAGATATCCTCTGCACTAGACTCTCAAGGGACCAATCAAAAAGAACACTGAATACTACACATAGCATTTTGCTCTCTTAATACCTCCTCCACCTTAATACACAATGGCCCAAATGTACCATTAAAGACGTGGCCAGCAAAAACAACTGAAAACAAAGTAATTATGTTCCTGAGACTGTAATGACAGGTAAGAACACACATTTACTGCTCCTAACCATGCACAGAAAAGCACTTCTGTGAATAGAAATGCCACCACAAGAGCAGTATTATAATTAATTGCTTAAAGTGTGTACAAGGCTCTGTGCAGTTCTGTGTGCAGACATGTTACCTAAAAAGAGGATCCAGTCTTATTTCAGCTGGGCTCCTCCATGCTTGGCAGGGAACAAGCTCCTGGGACTGAGAATTCCTTTCTCAGAGATGTACATTGTACAACACCCTACTTATCTAAGAGGCCATGGATACATTATTCAGGGTGTATCCTAAACAATATTTAAAAATATGATTCTGAAGAAATTAGAAAGGCAATCTACGGTATATCTCTGTCATTCCAAGACATTTCTAAATCCCTGGTTTATTTATTTATTTATTTATTTTTAAATTTGATTTATATGCCGCCCTTCTCCGGAGACTCAGGGCGGCTTACAGTGCATTAAGCAATAGCCTTCATACTTTTGTATATTTATACAAAGTCAGCTTATTGCCCCCACAATCTGGGTCCTCATTTCACCTACCTTAGAAAGGATGGAAGGCTGAGTCAACCTTGAGCCTGGTGGGATTTGAACTTGCAGTAATTGCAAGCAGCTGATCTTAATAACAGTGAATTAGTCCACTGTGCCACCAGGACTCCTGGTGGCGCATTATTGATCAGAATTTTATTGTTTTCCTTATTATTTCATCAATTTTTTAAAAATAAGACAAGTAATCAAACAATAAGTACTTTCTGTAAATTGTGTATTAAAAATCCCCCCCCCAAAAGAAAATCTTTGTAATTCCAAGGACTAATAGATTCATTAAGATTTAAACATACAGTATATGATAAAAGAAATATAGGTATCACTCTATACTGAGACGATTAACAGTTTCCAGATATTAGATGCTTGTAATTATACAGCAGAATCATAAGGGGCTATTTAGGCAACCCAGTTTAGGAGATATCCAACTGAAAAAAAATGTTTGTTTCCTGGATTTCTTCTTTCGGATAATGATATCATTTTTTCTTCATTCATCTCACCTTTACTCATTCTCCAGGATTTCTCAAATATATGTTAATAACTTAAATTTCCATGAATGAAATATATGTGACCCTGAAGATTTCATCTCACACAGAAGAAATATTATTCCTTATATTTTTAATCCCAAGCTTGAAACCAGTTCTTCCATACTGCACTTCATAATTGCATGACTGAACTCACACTTTTTTTGTTGTAAAAGACTTAATCTTAACCACTCAGTAGTGCGAAAAATAAGGTACGGAACTCATGCAGAAAAGCCAAATGCGTAGGTATAGAATAGGTGGTACTTGGCTCAACAGTAGTAAGTATGAGAGGGATCTAGATGTCCTAATGGACCACCACTTAAGTATGCCATCAATGTGTTGCAGCTGCCAAATAAACCAATGCAGTCCTAGGATGCATTAAAAGGACAACATCAAGATCATGAGAAGTGATAATGCAGCTTTATATTGCACTAGTGAGGCCACATTTGGGATATCATGTCCACTTCCAGTTGCATGATACAAAAAAGATGTTGAGGCTGTGGAAAGAGTGCAGAGAAGAGGAACAAAGATAATAAAGGGTTGGAGGGTAATCTATATTATGAACGGTTAAGGGGATGTCTGGTATGTCTAGCCAAATGAAGAGACGGATTTCGGGTGACATGATAGCTTTCTTCCAGTACTTGAGGTAGACACAGAGAAGAGGGGGTTGACTTATTCTCCAAAGCAACTGAGGGTAGGACACAAAGCAATGGATGGAAACTCATTAAAGAGTGATCCAAACAGAAACTAAGGAGAAATTTCCTTATAGTGAGAACAATTAACCAATGGAACAGCTTGCATCCTGGACTTGTGGGTGCTCTATTGCTGGGGGTTTATCTATTCCTAGTTGAGCAGATGAGAATCTATACCAATAAAATTATTTCCATCATATTTTAATGTAAACGATTCTTCACAATATTGTCAAATCTATTTCTGAGAAGGTTTTTCAATATATCAAGCAACTTGTTTTCCTTTTGTCCCAAAGGAGCTTTTTTTCAAGAGGCAAATAGACTTTCTTGTTTTCCTTTGAAGACTTTCGCTTCTCATCCAAGAAGCTTTTTCAGCCCTGACTGAACGGTGGGGAATCGAAGGATTTATATTCCTTGCAGATAGCTGGTCATTTGCATTCTTTTAAAAAGTCGTTGAAGCCACTTGGAGATTTATCTGTATCCTCAGGGTCACCTGAGTAGTGCAAATGGGTGTGGAGCCTTCTTGGAACTTCTGAAAGAACTGTGTTGTAGACAGGAGATGGATGATGTCTATCCCTCCCCCTCTGTTGTGAGAGGACTATTCAGTTTTGACATAGATGGCCTCTTTAATCCCTCTTTCAAACCAGCGGTTGTCTCTGTCCAAAATGTGAACTTTGCTGTCTTCAATGACTCTCTAAAAGAATGCAAATAACTAACTGTCTGCAAGGAATAGAAATCCTTCCATTCCCCACTATCCAGTCAAAACTGAAGAAGCTTCTTGAATGAGAAGCGAAACATCTTCAAAAAAACCCAAGGAAGTCAAATTGCTTCATGAAAAAGCACCTTTGGGACAACCATGACCTGGATGACTGGGCATCTCCATAGACATTTGTTTTCTTTTTCTGTTTTGGTTTTCTTTAATCCAACTTTATCCTTGAATTGCTATGTTCCAATTAGGGCTGCAATCTCACAAGATCTGTATTATAACTATGAAATCATATTGACCTTTGTGTGCTAAGAATTCAGGCTCATCTTTCCAAAAAATATTTTCTGTGGATATAAAAACCATATATTAGAAGTCAATGTACTTTTGAAATTTTGAATAACTTCATTGGCTTCATTATGGTCTTATGCAAGTCTTAGAAGGAGACAAACATCAAGCATGACATGAGAATTTTCATTGGCATGCTGTAACTCTTGAGGCAGAGACATTTTCTGACTATTTAATCAGAGTTCAAGAAAGATATGAGAACGTAAAAGAAGTTGCTTGCCTTGTAATTATGTTTACTGCTGCATAATTCACAGAGTTCAGGAACAGGAATACTGAGAGGATAACTCAAGATGATATATAGATTGAGTACCAGAAATTTCTTGGAAAGTTGTTTCCAAGAAGGGAGAGTCAAGAATGTCCTGTAAAATGCATCTTGACTCTGCTTAACTAGAGATGTCGATGCCTCTTTCATTTGAGGACCTGTAGCAACCTCCAATGCCTGGTCCTCATTAGCTGCTGACACTATCTCAAAATTAAACAACCAAAACCAACTTCTAATGGACTGAGAGATACCTATTACTCACACATAGCTGATATTTTGTTGTCTCCTGAACTGCAGGCTGAGAATCCACTCTTTAGTATCTGAATCAGTGGAGTCAGAGAAATCCATAACTACTGTAGGAAAATTCCAACTGCTTTTCTATGCTGCCCAAATCTTTATTTCAGTTTCTTTCTTCAAGTTTTCAATAGATGGATGAAATATGGTTTTAAGTCTTTACATTATCTTAAATAATACAAGTACACAATTCTTATGTTCTATATTTTAGAAATATGCTTAATATCTTTAATTCAAAAGTTTATTTTTTATTTCATTTTGTAAACTTAGAACAATTATATGGGAAACAGAAATATTGGAAAGCAAAGTGCTAACACCTAATGTCATCTTCATCTAAACATAACATAGATCCCATAAGTCATTCCCAGAAAATAAAAATGGGAATAGATGAAACTGTTTATTCAGTGGTGTGGCCACTTTCTAAACTTCACCAGGTTGACCTTTGATAAATGTTTTTATAACTAGACATGGTCACCATGAAAAAAAGCATAGTACTTCTGAATCAAATTGAAACAGGGCAAGGGTTAAAGTCCCTTTACTTCACATTCAAGGATCCTGATCCAAATAAGCCCACCTACATATTTATTTCAAACATTCATTTATACAATTGCTAATCTTATGAATGAAGCCTTGCTTTGTCTGGTCTTGAGTTAAATATAAGAATGCAAGAAAATGTAAAATACAGTGATTTTCACCATAATGTTCTAATTAACCTTGACCTCTTCATGAGTCCATTCTAATTTGGACATTTTGTGTAGTACTGGAAGTGCTGTAATTCCTAATTTTCCTTTCTTAGGCATGAATGGTTTTGTTATGGCTACGTAAAAAATAGAATCTCCAATTACAGGGAGTGAAACAATAAATATCAGGAAAAAAAATACTGATACCAACAATTGTATGTAAATGTAAATTACCGATTTTTTTAAATTGGTGGATACAGTACATTTAAATGCAGTTCTTAGTGAGTACAGTGCTTCTGGATGCATCCAGGAGAAGTTTTTATGTTGGAATTGCCTTGTTTGACTCATACACCTGGGTAAACGTTGAGACCTTTTTCTACCTTTTTATAGTCATCCTTTATTTTCCACCATTTCATATTCTCTCACAAAGAAATTAGTGAAGAAAGAAACATAAAAATTGGACAATGCCTCTTGAGTAGTACAAGTTTAGAAGTCTGTCTGTTTCTCTTCACATATTGCTACTTTTATTCAGTTTATTGAAGCATTTTCCTAATCTAACATAATCGTAATGTATACAGTAATTGTAAAGTTGCTCTTTGAAAACACAGAAAGCTATCTGATTCTGTTTTGTAAAAAAATAGAGATGGAATCTCAGTCGGCTGCAGTATAATTAGTTGGGAATTGAACTCTATTAATGCTGGAAGTGCCTTAATAAAAGAAGACTATAAAAGTCTTATAAAAATAATACAATCAATTGCTACTGCTGCTGCTTTTGAAATTATTTGGCACTTGCAGTGGATTAGTAACAACACACCAAAACACAAAGAGCTATTGACATTAAAAAAAAAACATACTCGAGTACAATAATTTAAAGTGCTTCCACACTGCTTATTAACTAAATAAGAGCAATTATGTAATTAAGGGTGATGACTGCTAAGTGTATCACAACAAACCTTTGCCTAGTTAATTTTAAGTAATATCCTACTGAGATCTTATACACCAAAAAGCACAATCCAATGACATTCCATGCTTGGCTGTCAACCAAAAAAACTCTAATTTCCAATCCAATGATCACAAACACCATGCGGTCCAAATGCAGCTGTACAACATGACACTAGCAAGGCCATGCAGAGCTGAGACACACACAGACACTCAAAGTTCAGTCAAGAATACACACGTGGAGTCATATAAAGAAGCCATCCATGTTGGTGTAGAAAAACTAGGTATCTGTGGAAGATTAAGAGGCAAACTTGGAACTTTTGGAAGAGCTACATTGGGAAGACTGTTGGTGATGGTCCTGTGAAGAAATAAACAATGCATGGAGACCATAAAAATAATATATAAAAACTAACATTGAGGAGAATAGCAAACCAAAGTGAGAATAAAGATATTATATAGGTGCAGTTGGTGTAGGCTTTCTAGAAACACTTACTTGACAGGCTGCCATGATTCCTGTTCAAGACCTCTGTGAAGGGACTGGGCAATGGATGATTCCATGAGATCAATGTAGCGGATGACCAAGGGAACAAAAATCTCCTGCAAATGCTTGTGAAACTTTCCATTGCACAAAAGTGCTTGAAAAACAAAACAAAAACAGTGCAAATAGTTGTGATTACTTCTTTCTCATTTATATAGGCTTAAGATAAAAAAAGCTAATGTTTAGTAAAAGACTGTCATGGGTAAGCTAAACATAATCAAAACTGGATTTAAGGGCTAAGCACTTCTTGAAGAATGCATGACTATGCAGATCTGAGAGAAAGCAAATTGATTTCAACAAAACCTTGCTGTAAACATGAGTAGGATTATATATCTGCAGACCAATGACAGTAATAAGCCATGTTTTCAAAATAAAAAAGTCCTATAAAAACCCCTACAAAACATAAAACTATCTGGAAATGAAATGTAATCCAATTCAAAAACAAATTTAAAAATAGAACATTAATTTGGAATTTGAAGATAGTTTTGAAGTGAGACATTTAATATTTAATTAAATTAAGCAAATATTTAAACATTATACTTTATATTTGTGCCTAGAACAACATTTGTGCAGACAAAGGAAATTCAGATGTAAGCACTGCTTAGTCTTAATATATTATTTTTATATAAATATATGGGTATGTAAAGAAACACAAATATATTACAAGATCTGGGAAAAAACTGAAAAGAGGAAAAACAGCTATAGAATTTTTTTTTTTAAAAATGAAGCATTTATTTATTTATTGAATTTATATAGCGTCCCATCAAAATCTTGTGATTCTGGGTCACACTGCATGCAAAAAAATCCAAGAAATAATAAAATATTACAACATAGTCAAACTCCCTGGAAACTATAATTCAAATCAAGCCAATGATTGAAAAAAAGCCGTGTCTTCAAAGCTTTTAAGAATGCTAAGTCTGCATCTTAAAGAATGCTATTCCATAGAGCAGATGCTACAACTTTGTGGGTCCCCTTAGGTGGCATTGTTTCAGAGAAAGGACCTTCTACACGCACCTTGTCAAATCTGGTGGGAAAGGCAGGTATAATTGAAAGGAGGAGAACCACCAAAAAATACTGCCTGACACATTCAAGGGCTGGAACTGGTCCAGAAGAATTGATAGTATCAAATATGTCTGAGAGATCTAGCAATTCCAGGACAGTTCTGTGCTGTCAGAGGTAATCCACAAGCACAATCAATGCACTTCTGGTATTATCACCCAGGATGAAGCCTGACTGAAAAAGGTCTAGATAATCCTTTTTCTCCAGGACCTTTGAAGGTGTAAGCCTCCCACCCTCTCCACAACCTTTCCCAAAAAGGGAAGGGAAGAGGAGGTTGGAGACCTGATGAAATTCCAGGTGTTTGCATCTACTAAGTGTCTTAAGGAGAGTTAAGTCCACTTCTTCTTTCAAAGCATATGGAACCATCTCCTTCCCCAGAGAAGCATTTACTGGTGCATGGGTCCAACTACGTTGTATTTTGGAAGGCCTTGACAGATAGGTGAAACATGGATCTAAAACACAGGAAGCGTAGTTCATAAGGGTGAAGGTTTGTTCCCCCAGCTTGTGGGTTTGTTTCCGAACATTTAGTTACCAGGCTAGGTAACATCAGTGAGTTGTGATGGGTCTTGTGATAAGGAGATTACTTCAGCTCAGAGTCATTGGGAGCCCCCCATCAGCAATTCACCTCCCAATGACCCTGACCTGATGTAAACTCCTTATCACAAGATCCATCACAAGACTCACAGCTGACCCATCACACGATCCTCACTGGACATACACACACCCAAAGCCCTTGTAAACAGAAGAACACTGACATCTCCTAAACTCTGCTGAAGATCAGAGGTGGGTTTCAGCAGGTTCTGACCAGTTCTGGAGAACTGGTAGTGGAAATTTTGAGTAGTTCGGAGAACCGGTAGTAAAAATTCTGACTGGCCCTGCCCCCATCTATTCTCTGCCTCCCAATTCCCAGCTGATCAGGAGGAAATAGGGATTTTGCAGTAACCTTCCCCTGGAATGGGGTAGGGATGGAGATTTTACAGTATCCTTCCCCTGGAGTGGGGTGGGAATGGAGAATTTGTAGTATCCTTTCCCTTGCCACGCCCAAGCCACGCCCACCAAGCCATGCCATGCCCACCTAGCCACACCCACAGAACCGGTACTAAAAAATGTTGAAACCCACCACTGCTGAAGATGTTACCTAGCTTGGTAATGAAATGTTTGGAAACCAGCCTACAGAGCTATAGATATCTGCCATAATTGCAAAGCATAATTCATAGCCTGAACAACCCTGTCCATTTCCTCAGGACTAACAGCTTAAATCCCTCCCAGACAACCAAACAAGATTATTCCTTAATCTTCTCCATAGAACCTGCACAGTTGTCTACTTTTTAAAATAGGTCAGGTCAGAAAATAAATTCAAATTTGATTGGAATGATACTTTATTAATGTAGGCAAAATTCTGAAAAGCTATGTTTTTCTTTTCCTCTCTTTTATGTTATTATATTTCCATAGTTTCTCTAAAATCATCTCCTTGGCTCTTTATAACAGCAGAATCCAATTCTAATCAAATCCTAATAACTGCATCTGATGCCTTTGAAACTTTTCATGCAATGCTGCCAGAGCTCCTGCAGGTGCTCCCTATTTAAGGAGCACCGAATCACTCTAAACAAAGACCAACAGCCAGTTATCTGAATATGAGATAATAGCAGAAAAATAATCAGTTTATTGCTTTTATCGCCATATGGTAGTCCTTAACAAAGGGCTATATCTCTGCTTAGTTAGTCTCACCCTTTGTCTTGCTCCAGCAGTGGTTACAGATGTCTCTTGTATAATTTCATCTCCTGGAATTATTTATTCATTTTGGAAAATTTATATTGCCGCCTACTTGCTTATGGTGACTCAAGGCGGCTTACACAAATATATTCCTCCATAAACCAGGGGCTTTCTGGAATCCATGAACACAGAGAATCCACACAGATATGATCCAGTCCAAGATCTCTGCAGTCTGCTCATTCCCAATAGTTATTGAGGCTTTGGTTGAACCACACTTCAAACTTTCAGGATGAACTCAAGTTCTCTCTAGAGCCCTGCTGGAATAAGTAGATGCCGGAGTAAACTGTTCAAACAAGTTCTTCTTCTCTGTGTGAGGAGCAAGGATAGAAAACTGCAAGGCCAAAGGAGAGTAATCCTTTCACAAGGGACTGAAGGTAATATCCATCAATAACAGATCATATTACCACTCCCCTAAGGCAAAACATAAATCTACAGATACTGGCTTACCAAATGCCTAGTTTAGTGACCGTTCAAACTTACAACGTACAGCAAAAGTAGATTTATGACCGGGTGTCAAAACTGCAGCCATTGTAGTATCCCCACAGTTACATGATTGCAATTCAGGCACTTTGTCAAGGTTCCGAAAGATGCCCTAATTAACTCATGAGTCTCAAGCCAAGTTTCAAAAGAAAACCAGTTATTTATTAGGAGCAACATGTTGGCATCTACTGGAGTGAGGTCAACTCTGCCGCACGTAATTTACAGCTCAACTTTGACCCTGTTTCCCCCCTCCTCTCAGTCTGTGTCATAAATCACATTCTCCAATGAGGCACACCCACAAGCCATAAGAAACACGCCTCACAAGCCAGCTTTGGTAATCTGAGATCCAACCTTGGAAGAAGGTAGGCGTGGAATGTGCTCCCTCCTTGCTGCCCATGAGAGCAGACAAGAAATGCTTTGCGAGTTGACACACTTTGCATCTGGCCCACATTTAAAATGATAGAAACTGTGGTCGTGTGATCACCATTTGCAACCTTCACAGTCAGCTTCTAACAAACAGTCAGTGGGAAAACAGGCAAGTAAGTCACAAACTGCAGTGATGCGATGTTGCATTTAACAACCATAGATAGTGTGCTTAACAACTGCAGTGGAACAGATGTCATTAAGTGTGTGTGTGTGTGGGGGGGGGGTGTCATGTGATGTTTCACTTATCCACTATACTGCTTAATGATGGAATTGTGATTATTAAGTGAGGACTGCCTCTAGTGCAGTGTTGGCGAAACTTTTTGGCATTGAGTGCCAAAATGGGAGTGCGCACATGCGTTGGAGTGCCAGAAACTGGAAGAGCAGTACCGGTTTCTGGCGCACATTGGTTTCTGGCGCGCATGCATGCACAAAGACCAGCTGGCTGGTGCGCATGTGTGTGCCAGAAACCGCACGCTGCAGCTCAGTGAACATGCGCCCCAGGAAGCTGCTCTTCCAGTTTCCGGCACTCCCATGCGCGGGAAGACCAACCAGAACCTGGAAGAGCAACGGGAGACAGCTGGGCTGCCCAGAGAGATGGCTCTGCATCCCACTTCCAGCACGCATGCCATAGGTTCGCCATCACTAGTGTGTTTTGGACTGCTGCCATGAACTCCTAAGCTGTACATAAAACCAGGACCAGAGAAAGCAGAATTGAAGTCTCTCAGGATCATAAGACTGGAGAACTCTATTGTCACCTCAGCAATATCTATGCATCAGGAAGCAGTAAGAGTAGCAAACTCATTTGATCCCTAAAACACAATTCTCGGATAAAATCTCACCTCCAATTATCTGCACAATCATCTTCTTGGAATTCAGCAGAATCTCACAGATAACAATAGCTATTCCACCATCCCTGCCGCAGAATCATGCCCCACACCATACTCCAAACCCATTGTCCAGACAAGTTTTGGTAATTCAGAACAGGCTGGCTTTCTTATCCACAATTAAATCACAAACAGGCAAGCTGTATTACAGACCAACATTACATTAGGCAACAACAAAGACAAGGCAAACAAAGACATTGATGTTTTGAAGACCAGGATTTGGTCACTTGGGGGGAGGGGAACTGAAATGCAGAATCATTTCAATCACCCACTATATCTTCTCATGTCTGTCACCACTCAAATGTTATCCTGAATGTTACATTTCTCTGATCCATGCCCTCCCTCCATCAAGCTAAAGACCATCTAAACAGACCAACACATTCGTCCAAGTAGCCAGATGGTCTGAAGCTTCACTCAATACCTTGGTTCCAACCTGGCATCTGCCTATCCCCTACCCAACATCCAGATCCATTCACAAAAACCCCTCCTTCCCATTTCCTGCTCTGGACAGGCTGCAAGGAAGAAAAACACATTCTAATTAATCAGGAAAGGCAGAAAAACTGGTGCTGGACTGATGATCCAAAGTTGTATTACACAGTCAAAGAGATCGGTCCTAAGACCTTTATATCAGCTTTTCCCAACTTGGTGACCTCTAGGTTTCTGGAGTACAGAGATCACATCAGCTAGGATGGTTATATGATATCCTAAAATATTGCCACTGAGCATGAAAATTCAGCAACCTGGAAGGTGAGACTCCATATATGCTATTTTCACCTTAAGAAACTGGCATCGTTACTTGAGCAGACAACTAACCCTTGGAGTAAAGGGAAGAAAGGAGAAAGAAAGGAATTAAGCAGAATGTATTGGTTTTCCAACTGTATCACTTCAATCCTCTGTGTATTCATTCACTGTATTCAGTGGGACTTATTATTAAAGAGATTAGGATTGCAATCAATGATTCATTCCACTGAAATTATGGTTAAAATCAAAAGCAGCTTCTATGGTATACATAGGCTATTGATGACTTCTTAGCATCAACATGGAATTCTAGTTGAACTGCATTTGTACTTAAACTGCAAAGTGGTGGAAGAGGATCAACCATAGTAATTCAGGCTGAGTTCATTAGTACCACTGGCAAAGAAATCAAGTTTCTCAAGGCACCTGAATTAGATTCAGATCACTTTTCTCCAGGTACTACAGACGGTTGTTCTCATACATGTCTTAAATACAAGCAACTACCCATCATTTTTTGTTGTTCTATCAATTTGGTACTTTCTCACTCCCAATCCCCCCCTGAATCTAACAATTCCATTTTTAGTTCCACAGCAGCTCTTGAACCAAGACCCACAGAAAACGTATCTTAGGTAAAATATGCAACACACATATGCAGCTCACACCTGCAACTACTCTACTTGTTTTTGATTTTTCTAGCTTGACTAGCGGAGTTATCCTCTGGCCTTCTACCCAACAACTTTAATTAGAGTGTTAACTCATCTTCATTAATATAGTGATAGGATTCTGTGTGCTTATATATGTTTATCACATATAACTAAGTCTTCCAAAGGTCACATTAATAAGACAGCCTGCCTGTATGAGTATTCTAGGGGGGAAAGTTTCCCATCACACAGTTTTCCTGATAGCATAATAAAAATTCCATTTTAAAATATTTCCAGATTTACAAAAAAAAAGAGTAATTCCATGGTTGATTTACTGGCAGAAAATAGTATTATGTATGCCTTATGTATGTCCTTACCTCCAGTTAACAAAATAGGCAATAGAGATGTTTTAACAGATTTAATAGATTAACAGAGTTGGAAGGGATCTTATAGGTCATCTAATCCTATGTTTTAACATTTGGAAAAGAAATTAAGGTTATGTTCCAAAGGTCAATGGTTTGAGTCTGTGACATCCAACTCCTTATAAATGCTTCAAAAACACAACTTGAACTATCTGGAAAGATGTAATATACACAGAGGGAATTACTATGCCTTGGGCAATGGGGAAATCCACTTACCTTCGCTACCGGTTCGCAAATGGGAGCGCTCGCTTCACTCATGAGCAACACCTCTACGCAAGCGCAAGACCTTCTGCACATGTGCAGAGCATCAAAAAGGGGATGTGATGACGTCCAGGCAGAGTCTCCCGCCACCAGTGCTACCGGTTCACCCGAGCTGTATAGAACCGGCTGCATTTCGCCACTGGACTGGTAGGTGATGAAAGATGTGTCAGAATACCAAAACTATGAATTCCCTCAAAATGTTGGGATTCAAATATATAAAGGGCAGATTTGCATAGACAAATAGTTACTGGAAAGTACCTTGAGCTTCTTGAATATTTTGTGAAATGCTCTGTGGTAACCTTCTCCTTGGAGGAATTTGCTTTAATCAAGCCTCTTGGGCATGTGTTGCTGTTAAGATGTGATTCTAGGGGAATAAAACAGGGAGCTAAAAGCTAACGCTAAATATAAATAAGCTAAAATATTGCTCACCTAAGCAGGATTGCTCTGTGCAAATTCTTTCAAAAAGGTATTTTTCAACATGAGAGAACATACATGAAGTGCCTCTCCTCAAATCATTGAAGTAGCCATAGTTTTTTTTTTCAAATTGTGTAGAAAAAATGTGGAAGACCTCAGACAGATGTAGCTGCTTTTATTCAAAAGAGATTATTTATACATGTACTTTATATTGTACGTCACGGTCAAGCGGTATGTATCTTTATATTTAATCTAACCCTTAATGCCAACTCACAAGTTACTCTCTCTTTTTCAATAACACCATTTACCTTTCTTCAGGGCAGTTGGAAATGTTAAACACATTTTTAGCATGAGTCTTGGCTATTTTCCAGAAAATCATAGCAGAAAATGATCTCATGGATCTCTTAAATAAGACTTTGTGAGCAATGTACATGCAAACAATAAGTGGGTTATCTCAAAGTATGTTAAATAATGCTTTGTTTGTATGAATCAGGATCTTGGAGAATGTGGCTGTTCAAACATTAAAATTAGAAATCCAGGTGGTTTGAATTTTAAAGTAGCAACAAATGCAAATTTATTTGTTTATTTATTTAGCATGTAGCATGTTGTACATGGACTAGCAAAATATATTAACATGTATGGGGTGTAAAGCTAGGTTGGCTCCTTGTGGTGCAGCCTGGATAGAGTGACAGCGTGAACTAAATGAACTAGCAACTCCTGGCAGCCAGATTACTCTGTAGACATTTCTGGCTCTCAAAATACATGGCAAGAAATACAAAAATCTATCTATAAATATGTTTTTTTTTGTTTTTAAAAATGAACTTTATTCAATATAAAAAAGTTAAAATACAACAAAAAACATTCTTAACTCTCTCTCTCTCTATAAAAAAAAACAAAAGAGAGTTACATTCTTTTCCTACATGCACACAAAAACTAATTTTCTGTATTTATATTGTGTGAATGTTTACATATATACATTAGTTATTATTTCTTATTGACGGTGTATATTATTTACTTTTAATTTCTTACTGTTTTTTGACATTATCATTTTTCCAATGATTCACCCAATTATACCATCTGTCCCATATTTTGAAGTATTGTGAGTCTTCCTTTTCGTTCAGTTTTAAAGTTAGTCTGTTCATTTCTGCGCAAGTAAATATTTTTTGAATTATTTGCTGATCTGATGGCAACTGCTCTAATTTCCAAGCTTGGGCTAAGGTTAATCTGGCTGCCATAATTATGTGTAATGTGATATATTTTATTTCTTTTATACTACTTTTTTTAAGTATCCCTAATAAAAAAATTTCAGGTTTTAAATCTAAATCTTCTTCTGTTATTTCTATTATCCAAGTTCTAATTTTCGTCTATAAATACATTTATCTATCTATATTTATAGATAAAACAGTCAAAATATCCAAAAAGGGATTTAAGAGTTATAAACTACTCGTCTGGACTATTGTAACGCTCTCTACATGGGGCTCCCCTTGGGGTACACCCGGAGGCTCCAACTGGTGCAGAATGTGGCCGTGCGGGGGATTATGGGAGCGACGGGGCGCTCCCATGTGACTCCTCCCCTGCGTGAGCTGCATTGGCTCCCAGTGGACTTCCGGGTGCGCTTCAAGGTGTTGGTGATCACCTTTAAAGCGCTCCATGGCTTAGGGCCGGGGTATTTACGGGACCGCCTTCTGCCACCAATTGCCTCCCACCGGCCAGTTCGCTCCCACAGAGAGGGCCTCCTCAGGGTGCCGTCAGCCAGACAATGCCGGCTGGCAACCCCCAGGGGGAGAGACTTCTCTGTGTTGGCACCTACCCTCTGGAACGATCTACCCCCAGAGATACGAGTGATCCCAGACCGCCGGACTTTTCGTCGGGCCCTGAAAACACACCTTTTTCAGTTAGCTGGGCTGGCCTGATTTTATTTGGTTTTAAAATTCAACATTGATTTTAAATTGGAATATTTTAATCTATATGGGCCAAATTTTATATAAATTATTTTAAATAATTAGTTTTAACTTTTTTGTATAATTGTTTTATTATGGCTGTTTACCGCCCTGAGTCCGAAAGGAGAAGGGCAGTATAAAAGTTTAAATAAATAAATAAACTTATTTTCATTTATTTTGCATTTGATTACAGGAAGTCGTCGATTTATGACCACAATTGAGCCCAAAATATCTGTTACAAAGCAAGACAGTTATTAAATGAATTTTGCCCCACTTTAGGCCTTTCTTCTACAGCTGTTAAGTGTATCAGTGCAGTTGTTAAATTAGTAACATGGTTGTTAAATACATCTAGCTTTCCTATTTCCTTTGCCTGTCAGAAGGTCACAAAAGGTGATCACATGACCCTGGGATACTGCAACCATCATATATATATGCCAGTTACCAAACATCTGAATTTTGGTCACATCACCTTAAGCATGCTGCAACAATCATGAAAAATATTCATAAATCACTTTTTTCAGCGCCCTTCAGTCACTAAATGAATGGTTGTAACTCGAGGGCTACCTGTATAGACTGGATGAGCTCTCCTGTTCTATTGCAATAGCGGATATTAGTCTTCCTCATAGTTCCTATGTTTAGTATAATTGAATTAACTCCTACATATTGTAGTTGTATCATCATGATCAAAGGCCATGTTAGAATTTCATTGATTTTCCTATATATTTTCTTAAAATATTTTAAATCACACTGTCCATTAGCTGATAAAAGAGAGATAAACATGTCTAATGAATTCAGTGATTTGGAGAGAGCTCAACCAAAGATTTCCTATAGTAAATTCTTGATTGCTATTGAAAACTGTTACCAACTTCTTGTGTATTATAAAAATCTCTTAATTATATCAGATAGAATAGCATCAAACTGAATTATAAAATAGATTAATGAATCTGTGTATGTAGATTTGCAAAGGAACAATATTAAGATTCATAAAGATTTGCAACTGGATGTATGTAGGATGGTGAGTTGTTTTTTTTTACAAATTATGATATTCCTGCATGGACTTATCACCAAGTAGACAGATGTGCATCAAAGTGTGAAGTTTATAATCACTCCATATGGTCCAGTAGGAAGGAATAATTATTATAAGATAACACGTGATCCAAATAGTAACTTTGTTCATTAAACATTTGTTATGGTAACATTTAACATTAACATTTTAAAGCTTGACCTTTAGTCAAACGTAATATTCTACACAGTGGCATCTCTCATTAAAATTATGGGATAATTTCTAAATCATTTTATATGTTTTTTAAATCTACTTTATAAACATAAAAATCCTTCAAAATAAAAAAAAAGGAATTGTCTACTGCTCAGACAAAATTTCATGGATACATTCAGTCTTAACATTGTCTAGATCTACACAATATATTGCAACATGAATATTTTCTACTGAATGCATTTGTGGCAAATAAAAAAAACCCAGTTTCCTGAAGCTACCTGATAAACTATTATTTAGGTACCAGGGACAAGGACAATAAACAGCAGAGAATAATGAGCTATAGAGAATCCATCCAATTCAAGGTTTTCTTTAGGCGCCTATGAAAAAGAAGGAAAACTTGCCCAAACACCTACTGTATACCTATTATGTGAAATGAGAATAGTTTCATTTCCCAACATGCAACATCTCCAAAACACCAAATATAACCCATTACCTTGTATTTTTCATATAAAATTTTGCACAATAATAGATCAGGAGAAATAAATGTTCATGAATTATAGCAAAACTAATGTTTTTTAGAAAAAGTTTAATAAAGAATAAAAAGAGTTGCTTGGAACTTTATTAATTTTATTACAGATGAAAAAATGGGCATAGTGTATGTGGTAAAAGATTGCAGGCCTCAAAGCACCTTTCCCAAAGATCTCTGGAATATACTGTACATTCTAACTCCTATCTAGTAGTTTGATAGTTACTGCTGCCACCCTCTTTCTTTGAGTAGAGTCAGGGGTGGGTTCTACTTACCTTTACTACTGGTTGGCAACGGGAGTACGCACGCTTCTGGACATGCGCAGATCATACCTTATGACATCCGGGTGGGTGGGCAGAGCTTCCCGCCACTTTTATTCCGGTTCTCAAGAACCGGACAGAACCGGGAGCAACCCACCACTGAGTAGAGTGCCTCCCTGCTATCACCCTCCCCAAATTCCAATGAACTTCCACATGTTATCTTTCTGCTAATTAAAAAAGAATGACAGAAATAATGGAGAACGTTATACACTGTCATCTCTTGATTGTGTAGCATTTCTGCATGTGGCTTGGTAAATCAGTTCCTTGTTCCCATAGCTAATGGAAGCTACATAATCTTATAAGAAACAAAGAAAAACAAAGTTAAAAAAAAATAAAAATTATTTTTTTGTTTTTGTTTTAAGCACTCACAACAAAGTATTTAATGGCAAAGAAGATTAAAATACAGAATTGTACATCTGTTTACTTGGTGATAAATTTGTACAAAGCCATAATTTGTAAGAACATTTTGTGACTTAAGCAGATCTCCTATAGAAGAAAAATATGAAGGAAAGGCTCTGGGCATACTACAAAATGGGGCTAGGCTGCTTCTTATTTAAAGGCAAAACTGATAAACAAAAGGTTACAAATTGCTTCCTTATACAATCTCTATTTAGATACTTGGAAAGGTTTAATCTATCCAAGAGTTGTTGTCCTTTTTGTTGCTAGTATTACATAAATAACAAACATTAACAATTTGGTAAATTATAGGGGTTGAGTTGAGTTTGCATTTTGAAATGTTTTGCAATCATGCAATCTAGAAAAATAATTTATCAGGGCAATTGAAACTTTAGTGATTTGACTAAAATTCTTACTATTATTCAGCTTTATGAATACTTTGACTCTTGACTTCATTAAGGTATAAGTATATTAAAAAGATACGAATATAAATTATATATGTACATGGATACATGTATATGCTTCTGGACTAGATTAACATAGGTCATAACTGCTTCATTATGAACATATTAACACATATGACTATAAATTATATATGTACATGTATACATGCATATAATTATGGGCTAGATTATGGATACCTTATTCCCTAAACACAGCTCAACAATGTGGTCCTGGATGGAAGAAGATTCTCACACTATGAAACAGAAACAAATGTGATATCCAACAAGACTTCAAACCCAACTTTTAAATTTTACTTACTCGCCATGTCAAAAAAAAAAAAGGTTTTGTAACAATGCAGAGTAAAGTCAAATATGGCAGATAAGGACAATTACAAAATATCTGAGTAAAGTTGAGTGAGACTGGGAAAGAGTTTCAGGTCTTGATAGGTGGGGAAAGATGATATGTGGATATGTGGTGCCTATTTTCCTTGGTGCCCCTAAGCACAAATTTATATTACTTAATGGTTAATCCAGGATTGATATGCGTCTTTGTAGAATTCTATTTGTTCATAAGAAGAAACATAATCAGGTGGCACAGACAGAAAAATGTAGCTAATTCATATATCTAGAAATTCTTCAGAGATTCAAAATGTGGAGGCTGAAACTTGTGGAAGAAAACAAAATGCAGCTGACAACTGCTGCCCATATTTGAAAAACTGAAGATTAACTTCATGTAAAATAATGTTAAAAAAATCTGAAAGATATTCTCTGATGCCGGCCTCAATGAGAGAAAAATCCAGTAGGATTTTCACCTCTTCATTTCTTAATGAGCTTTTTGATAATGAGAGGTTAACTTTAACAGTCACTCTGGGCTCTATTATGGCTAATTTGACTCCACTTCATTTTCCCTGTTAATTATTAACACTAGCCTTTTTATCCTCCCGAGAGCAGAATTTCAGATTTCCCCTTTTTGCTTAGATTTGTATGAGCCTCTTTTTAAAAGAGATGAAAATATCCAGCAATACATTTGAACAATTTCATTTATTAACCATTAAAAGAAGACGCATGCCATTAGTTCCTCTCTGACAACCTTAACATGTTCACTCTACAAAAGAGCTCGTAATTATGGACTCCAACGCATCTTAAAATAAACAGCTTTGGGAAAAAGGAATTTGTGACTTAGAAGCAGGAACTGCCCTGATTTTTCCACAGCTGAAGCAACTACTCTAGCATTAAAAAAGTAACAGGAAAGTTAGCCCTATAATTACTGCTACTTCAATTTCCATCAGTAGCACTTTGTAACACAGGTCATAACTGCTTCATTATGAACATACATTTTCTGTCATTTTAAGAAATACATTCTCCCTTTAGAAATGGTTTTCTCATTATTATTTAAAGTAATTCCATATTTAACTGACTTAAGGGGAGAAAAAGTTTAAATTGAAGACTTTACATTATTGTCTACTTTTAAAAAATAGACTCATTTTTAATGTTTCTGCTTAATAATATTACTTGTTGGCTTGAGTGAAAAACTCAGTAATATTGACTTAAGATGTCGTAGCTATGATATGGAAGAACAGGAAGAATATGGGATATAAAGGTTTACAGTTTCTGAACTGGCATTGGTGATACAGTAGGCGAAGTAATCCCATTCGGTTACTGTAGGGTTCAGTGGTAATGTTTTTTCTAAAGAACCATCTGGAGGGAAGTAGGAAGAATGGTGGTGGGTTGAACACCAATACAAGGTAGGAAATACTAGCAAACAATTTGGAATATTTAGGGGGAATGGAAACCAAGCCTTCACAACACACACATACACATGGTCACACATATACACAATACCCATAATGTAATTTCATGGGTATTTTTTTAGGTGTATCCTGGGGGTGTGTGGCTGTGTGAAACATTTACAAAATGGCAGATGTAGGATTATGATCTTTGCTTTATCAAGATTGACATATGTACAAAAGGGTCAAAGCTTAGATTGCAAAATTGCACCCAATCTCTTGCAGCAGCTGCTACATTTATTAAATATTTAAAAATATACTCCTTCCCCCTATGCCAACCCTATCCCCATTTCTGCTTATGAGCTGAGCAATTTATACAATAATTCATGGAGAGTATGATTGTACGACTAAATGCAAAATTTTCTGCTAGAACATTTCTCATTACCAAACTGGGAAAACTATATTTTAATTTAAACTATGATATGTACAGGGCCCTTTGCTGCCCATGTAGCCAACTGCCCTCTACTTTTTGTGCTTGCAGTGGATGTTGAAAACCCTAGTTAAAAAAGAATTTCTCATTTCATCTTTTGGAAAATGATGGTTGCCAGGTTCAGAATGTAAATATCATAAATCAACATGTAACAATTCTAAATCTGGGTTATTCTGAGCTTGTAAACATAGTTTTGTAACAGAAAAGATTAGCAGTATCCATGAACACTCACTCAGAAGACATGATAAAAACTCCTTAATTTCACAATACATGGACAGATTTAACAATAGTTTCAACTAGGAAAATGTGAACATTCTAGACCAAGTCAAGTCCAAAAATGCTAGAAAATTCCTGGAAGCCTAACATTCTGACAAATTGGCCATAAACAGGCACATAGACATAAACAACATCTATGTACCATTCAAAAGAGACAATCAACAAGCCAAAAAGGAAACAAAAAGACCAAAACACCTCCTTACCAGCAATTAACACCCAGATTATCAGAGATTAATCCCAGGATTAATTTTAGACTAACAGTCAAGAAGCAAGGAATACCTCAATCAAGGAACTGCCAAACAAGCTAACTTTAAACAGCCCAAACAAGAACCATCTAGACCACTCGCATCAACCCTGACAGGGCAAGCCACTGGAATATAAAACAAGACCAAACTCCACTTCTTGTTTTGGTAATGAAAAGACCAACTCATAACTTTATAGTTTAAGTATTGTGGGAAACACTGGTTTATTGGACCCTTTTAAGTTTAAAGGACTTCTCAGTATAAAAACTTCTACTTCTCATCATAAAAAAAAAAGAATTCATGTACAGGTGAGATTCTTTGTACAATTGTTTAAATTGTAAACTCACTTAAGCTCAGTCATTGTCAGCTGTATTCACAGATTCTTGCTTGCAGTCAGTAAGAAACAAATTCAGTTGCATGTATGATGCATTATATCTGGATCCATGTAAACATTTAGAAATATATTTGAGAAGCTACAAATAAATAAGCTTGAGAGAGAAATAAAGCTCAAAACCTTTTCATGAAACAACAAGAAAGTCTCTTTATACTTCTTTGGGTTGTTCAATTTTAAAGGTCTAGAGCAGGGGTAGTCAACCTTTTTATACCTACCGCCCACTTTTGTATCTCTGTTAGTAGTAATATTTTCTAACCGCCCACCGGTTCCACAGTAATGGTGATTTATAAAGTAGGGACAAAACTCCTACCGCCCACCATGAAAGCTGGAATGCCCACTAGTGGGTGGTACGGACCAGGTTGACTATCATTGGTCTAGAGGAAAAATAGTTCTGGTTGTAGTTTAAATGAAATTTATGTGCTCTTTACGCAAAGACAAAATCTGAGCAAGGATCTCTACAGAACTTCTTGGGATTACAAGAAATTTGCTAGAACCAGTCTATTTCTATGTCTACAAAGAAGCCACATGCTACTTATAATGTAACAGCAAACTGTATCTAAAATCTGTTAACATTTGCCTTGTTGCCCAAGCCCTTGTATGTTTCTTCTGAAATAAATCCCACTGAACACAGCAGGATTTATTTCCCCGTGCTTAGGATAGTATCAATAACAAACCTAGAAAAAAAAAAACCAAGGTTAAATAAATTAAGCTAAAGATTTCTAAACTACCCTCAACTTTTTAAAAATCTTAAAAGATTTAAAATTTGAAAGTTACCACAGCTATAGTAATAATCAAATACTAAACTTACAGTCATTTCTCAGGAAGTTATTGAGTAACTGGAAAAGAGGAAAGCTATCCCAGCTATCCTGTGGCTGTGCCTCCAGCGCAGAATCCATGTCAACAGTAAAAAGAGACCAAAACTTCTCCCCATGTTCAGCCAACAGATCTGGCCACCATGCAAAGGCCTATCATCAATTTAAAAAAAGTCTCAGTTGCATTCACCTTCAAATGCGAATATAAGATATGATGAAAGAAGGTATAAAAATGGTACATCCATGAAATTATGGCATGTGGCATACATTCTTTAAAAGCAATTGAAATTCTTCATTAAGTAAAGTTGAATTTTGCCTCCAATGTAATTTGCATGTGTATATAGTATTTCAGTGAGAGTGTGATGTTTAATTAAAGAATTTGATTGACAGATAATCTAGGAACCTGATTATGTTTCCATGATAATCTGGGAATCTGGTTTTTCATGTTACTTGTAGATGTACTAATAAATATGAGAGCCAATGTAAGAGATATGATATCCTATGAGAAAAAGCATGATGATTCTATCTTCAAAATGATTGAAGATGAAAAAGAGACATTCACCATCTAGCATATGAAGTAAATGTTTCTCTTTAAAATTGCAAGCATGAAAGTGTCTCTTAATATATCAGACTGGTGAGGAAGGGTTAGTGTAAAGCCCTTCCTCTATGTGCAGTATGTGAGTCACTCATACAATTGGACAGTTGTAACAACCAGTACCATCTAAATGCTACGATTGAAGAAAACAGCTCAATGGGTTTTTTAAAACACACTTTTAATATTAAATTGGGTTTTTAAATTCCTGCATACACGTGTCAGCTTTCTATAATTTTGTATTTGTTTTTGTAAAAAACTCTATAGCATCTCGGTTAAATGGAAATATATAAAAACCTTCATAACTGGGGGAAAAACACCAAAGTACTAAAATATCTTTAGTATTTTTTATGTTCTGCTAGTATTTTTGATATGAAGAGGATAACTGCATATAAAAAAAGGATAATCATGTTGATTTAGACCATTTTTTTCCATTAATTGGATCATTGTCTAGTTCTTTCAAAAGGTAATGGGAAAGAACTGATTGTAATTAATAATTATAGCGTTGTGAAACTCAGAGATCAGAATTTCCTTCCAGCTAGCAATCTCAGATAAAATGATATTAAAATGGAAATAAATTGAGAAAGGTAATGCATGGCAGATTCCAATAAATCACATTCAATAGCAAAAGTAGAAAATTTGGTGAGTTTCTTGATGATACTCTGATCTACTGATGCTCAGGAATAAAGTCATGAAGAAAGACTAATATCACACAGAGCATGGTTCTGTCAAGAATAATATAAAACAACATGAAAATGAATCCAATTACTGATTAACCACACAGATTCCAAGCCACTCCATTCCAACCACACAGATTCCAAGTGGAAAAAGAAAAAAAAAATATCGTATGAGATGAAAGTCTTATCGGTTATATTACATGACTATTATTTCTAATTTATATTATACAATAAAACAACACGTTTCATGTGAATTATAACATTGCAATATTCAGCAATGGCTCAATTAGTGATGTTCTGTCTAAAACTGAACTGCATACACTTCTTTTTCTATGTTGTCCTTAAAGAACTGGCAATAGCACTAATATTTCAGAGTAAAAGGGCTTGTCAGATAATTTTTGGATGTTTTTCTCCATATTGCTGAGTAGCAATATGAAAATTGCAGCCATATTAGAAGACTCCAGCAAAACATTGGTATTCTGTATGAGCCAGAGGATACTTGTTTGATTGACAGTGACCAGTGAAAAGTTCTCTATTTGTCACACATATTTTATAGTCTTGAATCTATAACTTTATGGGTTAGATGAAAATTATTCCACTTTTATTTGTTCAAAGCTGGTAGAAAAATATCTTTAAATTAAATCTGTCTGATATCTATCTTTAATCAGCTATCTGTTGGACGAAGTTTTAAGATAAAGATGATACAGATGAAATAATTGATGCCACAAGTAAACAAAGTGAATGCTATCAGAGAAAATAATTGATGCCATACATTCAAAATGGTTTAACAATGCATGGAATCATGACCAAAATGTCAGTCTTGGGATGAATAACATACCTCTTTTCCCTGGAGGAATCCATAATTTTGGAAATGTTGTGGAACAGGAGAAAAAAAGTTAAAAATGTGTTGAACATAGCAAGATGCACATCCTTTGTTCCCCTTTTTGTGTCACTGTACAATTTTTAAAGATATATGCTGACTCTCAAGTATTAATGTTTGAACTGAGGCACAATATACTATATACCAGTACTTTAAAAAATCAGCATTCTACTGATGCATTAAATAGGTTAGAAATAAACTCCCAGCTATTATGGTTCTATTTTGCAGAAATAAATGTATATAATGGACACTGTATTTTAAAACTAAATATTAGGAATGTACTTTTTCAATCATTACTGCAATTTCTAGTGATTTTAATTTAAATATATATTCTCAAAAGATAAATTCACATATAAGCATTATTAAGTATTTACAGTGGCAATACCATTGTAGAATGCCTCTTGGGAATTAATTTCAAATCTTTGAAGCAGCTGTTTCTTCAGGATAAAATAAAATATCCATAACAAGTTCACACATGACAGATGTAAGCTAAAATCTAGAACTGACAGTGTGAGGTAAAAGCAGATGTTTTGAATGATCATATTTATAGACATTACATCTTAGCTTACTACTTTGTGTGTCTCCGCTGGAGAAAATATATATATATAACAGTTTTTATGTTAAAATATGAATCTCCAAGTAGATTTCTGCTTCAATAAGGCTAGTTCATCAAACTTTTAAAATTTCAATAAGAATATCAATGCAATTCTATAAACTTTATTTGTTCACTATGTTAAATAAAAGAAACTTTTTTATTGCTGCAAAACCCCTATACCATTACAATGTATTCAACTGCTGAGGTTTGGGAATGTCTTCAGTGTCTGTCCTCCCCAAATAACAAAGGTTTGCTGCTGACTAGAAGACTTGTTCAGATGACTTCACTGGATAGCACTCCCCAAAACTTTCATGTGCACTGTAGCACTATGGTTCTTATTATCCTTCTTAAAAAATTATAAATAATAATGATAATGATAACAGCAACAACAACGCAGTCCTAAATGCTTGGGAAGTGTTTGACTAGTGATTTGGGATACAAAATCCAGCATGGTCATCTCGTTTGCTATATATACTGTCATAATAATAATAATAATAATAATAATAATAATAATAATAATATAAATAAAAATAATAATAATAGCAGCCAAAGTAAGAGGGGAGCAAGGAAACATGGCCCTCTTATTGAATCCATGTATCTACGTTAAGATAGAAAGCATTTCTATTTTTATTGCTGTATGGTACTTATTTTTATTCCAAAATGAGAATCCAGAGAATTAGTTGTGAGATAATGGTTAGCACCACCTTTTCTTTGCTCTTATATCCCTTCCCCCCAGCATTTATGTCTTTTTTCTTTTTTTAACTATTCAAACCTGAAGCAAAAAAATAATAAAAATGGAGCAGGGCTTTATTTCACTTGATTTTTCAAATCCTTCACAACTCTGAGAACTCCGCAAATGTAAATTGCTTTTAACATATATTAGAGGTTCTATCTGTAATGGTTTTTGACAGAACTGCTTCACACCATGGCAGTGCAGGGTGGTTATTAAAGCATTATTGTGCAGCTAATACGGTTATCCTCACCTCTGAATGATGTTCTTCATTCTGCTGCAGGACTTCAATGCAGAGCTCTGCTAAATGAATAACCTCTTCCAGCTTTACAGAAGGAGATGCCAAGTTCAGCGTCTCTGTAGTGAAAAGGAACACACAAATCAGAATGATTGTAAGTTTAGGAAAGGCTGGTATGGGAAACATTCCAGATGACACACAACTAAACTATTTCAAGAGATTGACATCTAACACTTCAGGGATGCTTTTAATGCAAATTGTAAAATACATAAAATATTTAATCTGTCAGGAAATAAGAGGGCACAGAAGCACTTTACAATTTAACTAGCAGTTGAAACTGCACTGGCACATCAGATGCTCAACTTCTGGAATAAGTAAATTCTAATCATTTCCAAGGTCATCTCTGCAAAGAAAGCAGAAGCTACTGGCTTGTTTATTTCTTCATCATACAATGGCTGCAACATTATTTATACTGAAAGTATAATTGCGCTCAATGTGCAAAATTCTTGCTTTTCAGACAGCTATGTTCCAGTTATGTACAATGTAAAGGTAAGACTAATGTTAGGCAGAGTCCAGGACTAATGATCCTTTTCTAAGATACATCACAATGAGACCATGGTTGAAAATGTAAGTTCCTCTACCAAAATATTTTAAAAAAGGAAAAAAAATGGACTTCCATTTTCTGAAAAAGGGAAAATAACCATAGTTTGAAAGACATAAAATAGGATAAATATTCTAATCTATATATCATCTATATTTATATCATCTATCTATATCTAAAGGGATACAGTGGCTCAGTGGCTAAGACGCTGAGCTTGTAGATCGAAAGGTCGGCAGTTCAGCAGTTCGACTCCCTAGTGCCGTGTAACAGGGTGAGCTCCCATTATTTGTCCCAGCTTCTGCCAACCTAGCAGTCCGAAAGCACGTAAAAAATGCAAGTAAAAAAATAGGGACCACCTTTGGTGGGAAGGTAACAGTGTTCCGTGTGCCTTTGGTGTTTAGTCATGCTGGCCACATGACCACGGAGATGTTTTTGGACAGCGCTGGCTCTTTGGCTTTGAAACGGAGATGAGCACCGACCCCTAGAGTCAGAAACGACTAGCACATATGTGCAAGGGGAATCTTTACCTTTTATCTATATCTAAGATAATCATATTTATCTATATATTTATATGTGTATGTTCATATACATATACATGAAAGTTTAACCCCACCCCAAAAGCAAGGAAAAACAATAATTTTGAGGAAGTACAGAAAGAAGATTATGCTTAAAATAAATTATATTTAGTTTTGTTTAATTGTAATTTGGTACAGATAGTCCTCGATATATAACTGGTTGCTCAATGACTGTTCAGTTACAATGGACCCCTAAAAAGGTACTTATGACCTGGATTTCAACAGCCATGCCCCCCTCCCAGTCATGTGATCACATTATGGGCACTTGGCAACCAGCCCAAATTTACAGCTGTTTTCAGCGACCCATGGTCACATGTCCTAGAACTTTTTGTTGCCAGAAACTGGTGTTTCTGGCAAAAGAACACCCATTGAGACAATAGGTTTGCTTAATGGCTGTGGCATTCACTTAATGGCCATGACATTTGCTTTTCGACTCTCTCTGTATCTCACTCTGTGTCTCTCCCCCCCTCTTCCCCTCTGTATCTTTCCCTCTCCTCCTCTCTCTGTATCTATGTCACTGTCTCCCCCTCTATCTCCCCCCTCTCTGTGTGTCTCTCTGTCTCTCTCTCCCCCCCTCTCTCTGTCTCTCTCTATGTCTGTCTGTTTGCGTCTCTTTCTGTGTCTCTCTCTGTCTCTGTCTCTGTCTCTGTCTGTCCCTTCTCACTCCCTCGGAAAGCCCAGCAAGCTCTCCTTGGGGCTCTTGGCTACTCCTTTTCTTTCTTCTTGGCAGCTTTTTGGAAATCCGGGCTGCCTGAGGAACAAGCATGAGCCATGGAGGAGACTTCCCTCCTCCTTCTCCTCCTCTTGCGACCCCCTGGCTGGCTGTGTTGGGGCTGGGGAATGTGCATACGAGCGGGAAGACCCTCCACAACGAGCTGCTGGGCTTGCCAAAGTGTAGCAAAGGCACATGTTGGGTGGCCAGCCACTTGCTTGAAAAGGATCTCTCCACTTGTGCACATGCTCCCTGGCCCTGCCACAGCTGGCCAGGGGGTTGCAAGAGAAGAAGGAAGGGGAGGAAGAGGAGGGGGAGGAGGGATGCCTCCACCACAGCTCGCGCTTGTTGCTGCATGTGGCTCCGGAGCTGCGGGTTACTGATACCTGCCCTAAAGTCTGTTGAAGATGTTACCTATGCTGGTAATGAAAGGTTCAGAAACCAACCCGTTTGGAGAATGAACCTTCACCCTCATCTTATACCTGAGCTATAGATATTCACCACGACTGAAAATGCTTGTAATGCCCTTATTTTCTTCAAATATATTTGGTTATGTGGTTTTTTTAATTAGTAAAAAGTTGCTGAAGCAAAGCAAGATTCATCAAGCAATAAGCAGGCTATTAAGAGCTCCGTTTGGAGACATTCCGTGGAATTCACCAAGGATTCTGTAAATGGTAGCAATTTCTATTTCAGAAACCATGTATTATTCAAATGATCTCATTCAGGGAGATTCTAGTAACCTCTATTTATATCAATTCATTATAGGAACCTATACAAGATTTTCTTACGTGAGCTATTTATTTCCAAGGAAATTAATATATAGCATTAGAGGGAAGTAGAAGAGCAGAAAAAATATAGATCTCGTTCCTATATGATTAAAAGCAAACAGAGTCTAAACTTGTAATTTAATTTTCACTAGGATCAAGATGCTTTGAAAAGAACAAAAAAATCTTGTTACAGAAACCCTGCCTTTCCTGGGGAGAAGAACTAGGAGCGCAACCCTGTCAGCAGCTCCCTTTTCACCACTCCCACAAATATCACTCAAAGCTATCACATCACCACCTTGGCTGTCTTTGAAAATGGAAAGTGACCTTAACCTCAGGAACATCACCAAGGCAACCTTCCTCTTTGCTGAGACTCTTGTCATTTACAGTACTCTGCGGCAGCACCAAGAGTCCACACACAAAAATGAAGGGGAAAAAAAACCATTATGCCAGGCATTGTATGTACATATTAGTGGAGCAAGTCATTGAAAATAACCTACCATAAGAGGCATATGTGCATAGACACATATTGAGTCATCCAAAATATTCTTCACTTGACACACATCAATTAATTTAGCATATGATTTTTCCAATCCCTCTTATTATTTTTTATTACTAGATCATACTATGGCAATATGGATAGTGGCAGATTCCTGTGCATAGCTGAAAAACTGAAATTTGGCTCAACTCATTTCTAGGAATGAAGAAATTGTTAGTTTTCAACAATTGTAATCAGATACTTTCTTTTTTAAAAATAACTGAATCCAATGTGATTTTTCTGGAAAAAAACCTTGCTTGCTTGTTTATTTGTCTCTATTTTTCATCATCTTGTAACAGAATGTGTAGTTTATAAAATGCACACAACTATACTCATAAAATTGTGTCAATTAGAAAAAATAGAGATAAACATGCCAACTTAGAAGAAAACCACTTTCAAAAATCATGCTCTATAGAAAATATTATTACAAAATTGTTTTAATGGAAAGAAACCATGATGCTTTGATTTTTTTAAAGAGTTTTCAAACAGATCTAAAAAACAACAAAAAAACCTATGGTTTCTAAAACAAACAAAAAATAACTTAAAACAAACAAATTATCCATTCCCTAAATTATTAATTGTAGTTAATTCATGTCTGAATCAAAATCATAATATATGCATAAGCAAATGTAATGTCCAATCAGTAGGGATCAGCTGAAATAGATGTACATTCCTATACAAAATTAATAAATAAGTAAATAAATACATTTCTCAACTTAGTATGTATGTTCTGTGACGGGGACAGTTGTAAATGCAATTGCATTTTGCCTTTTTATCTTAACGTATATATTAGTTATAGTTACATACAAAGAATATATGTTAAAAATACATATATATTCTTTGTATGTAACTGTTGTGATTTACTTTGTAAACTGACATAGGATTGATTTACCTTTCCAGAATTCCCCGCATATTATATTGCTGGGAGTTTTAGTTCAATACTTTTAGATATCATCAATTGGTGAAGTCTGGGACAGAATTTAAAATTGCTTGAGAAATATAAGAATTTCACTTCATGTAATAGATACCAGGAAACATAAAAGAATTTAATAAGTGTTTAATAAGTTATATTATTAAGAAAGTGTCTCTGAAGAAAAAAAATCCAGCTGCTAAGATTTCAAGAGGTCTATTTCAGTCCTTAAAAATAAACTGATATAGATCTCTTTCTATATTATTTTCATTGTCTAAGAATATAACAGGTAGATATTTATGGACCATCTATTAACAGCCTTAATATGAACCTGCTCTATCTTGCCTTGTTAATCACAAGAGTTCCCTGATAATTCTTTAAGGATACAGTTCTGTGTATTTATGCATGTTGGTTAAACAGTGTATTTCAATGACTCACCATGCAAACAAAAGCTGACACATCTTCTACATGGTACAAAATTCTGTCTTTCTACCGATATCATATATACAGCTCCAGTTGAAACTGACTCAGAGCAACTTATATACCATATTTATATAAGGGGTGGGTGGGTTAAAAACTAAGTATTCTAAAACATTAAAAGAATATAAACAGCACCAAAGAAGAATAAAGCTCTACCACTCAGATTTCAGGAAGAAGACATCCACAACATTCCTACCTCCAAGGTCTGTTGGAAACAGTTTTTAATAACTATTATGATAGCTATTATGATAGCAGGATAGGGAAACAATTAACCTGCCTCTGAGGTTCTTGAAGATAGCAATTTGTAATTGAATGTACCTGAAGCGACTCCCTTCTACATAACTGTATAAAATGGACAGATCCAATTGGGAAAAAGATTGTGTTTGATATCCCAAAGATATTAAACAAGTAACTATTATGATCTTCTCTGATTTGGAAGAGTTCGAACCTCAAGTGCCCAGTGCAGCAGATTGTCAGGAAGAGTCAACTGATGAAGGTCTCAATCCAGTTTATTGCATTCATTCAATATAGAGAACTAGATTTATTATGTCATCTTAAGAAACAACCACGTATCTATATAAAACCTGAAACATTAATATACAACAATATGTTTTGTTTCAGAACAATCCTCTAACTCCTGTGTTAACTTGCGACAATGAGTCATATCAAAGATTGGAAATATATAATTAGCACCTTTAAAAAGAAAACAAAACAGAAATAATAGGAAGAGATGAGGTTACATCATATCCAGAACAAGTTTTTGTCCTTTTCCTTTAATATTCTTTATAAATCTCTATTTCAACATTTTTGAATCAGAAGTGCTCTTATTTTTCTTTCATGGAGTGCCTATTTTTTTTTACATATGACTAAAGGCTGCAAAAAATCATGACATTATTGCAGGTATTCATTCCAATAAGTACTGGATAGGGACAAGGTTTTAAACTATTGCCACAAGCTCTATAAAACAACTAAGAATAACATGAGTGATGTTGACCTGCTGACCAATGTTGAACTGATGGTGATGTTAAACAATTCTGGGGTGGTTCAGATTAGCTCTCCCATTTTTAGCTAATCAATGCTGCTGTATCAGTTTTTACAGATTCAGTTGTGATTCTGATCTTTGACAATTTTCTCAGATAGGTCCAGATGTTTACAAAGATACACATTTACATGCAAAACTAATTAGAGACCTTTAAATTGGGGTGTTTTCTTTTTGAGAGAAAAAATGTATGTCGGTAACCTGGTGATGCTTACAATGAACACACATACACACATTAACACACACCCAAATAAATATACCGAGATAAAATTGCACTAAACTGCAGAATTCACACTTGAATATGTAGATGCATACAATTAACACAACAGTCACCCGGCTCCTTTCCTTTGATAGCTTATGTATAAGGAAAAATTGGGGAAAAACCCAAAAAAGTTGAGTTTATTTCTTTATAAGCATTATAAAACATTAAGTTCTTATTTCATTGTCTATTCTGAGAAGAAAAATATGTCTCAGTAAATGCATCATTTTCAAAAAAGAAAGTTTGTACAGCAAACAAGATGATATGTTATCCCCTTAATCAAGATGACTGAAATTTGATGGAATCACCAAGAATAGAAGAAATAACACATGCTGCTTGTGGCTTTATTTTCTATTCAATTAGCATTACATATGAAATAGTCAACTAATTTTATAAGGCTGTTACTGTTAAAATACTATTGAATATTTTTTTTTCTGACAACAGAAAAACATTTCTTTCTAATGTTGCTTCTTGGGTTCTTTTAACTAAAGCAATGACTGCAAGAACCATACTGTATCATACCATACTGTACATCATAAACGACACACCATAAATCATGCCATGCCATGTCATACCAATGTTTCTACTTCAAAGACTCTTTATTTACTCAAGTGGCCCATAAAAATGACCCTATTCTGTACCAGCCCTGTGTTGCTAGTGATTTCTGTTCTATTGGAACTGATATTATGATTTATAAAAGTGATAACTCTCTACTTCCTGTTACTACTGTAGTGTGGCTGGCATAGTACAGATCATACCTGTATGGTTGCTCTATCACAACTTCTGCCTCTTTATCCAAAAATAAGATGGCTCCATAACAATAATACCATTATTTTTTATGGCCACATCAATATGGAATTCTTACCTACTGCAATAATGCGTTTTTCTCTTTGTTCCACGGGAAACAAGAAGGTATTTTCCTCTACCCAGGAATTGCCTGGATTCAGACATGCTTAATTTCAGACAAAGGCAGGATTTGTGAGCTTCATAAAACAAGATTTGAATTCTAACTTATGAATTGCTACTCAAATATATGTGGTTCAACTGCAGAGAAAAAGTGATGTTGCTGATGATAGTTCAGTTGGAACTTTAAAGGATTCTTAGTCACACTTTTTGTGAGGAAGACTATTTCTTATATTTTCAGAATGTTTTAAAAGATATAAAGATATATTTCTTTCAACTGAAAGCAGTGAGTTATATGCCAAGATTACTTTGCTGACTTTCAGCCCAGCTTTGGTGACTTCTTCTAGAAACTTTCTATTTTTACACCAATTATTCCAAACAAGCTTGTTAAAAACTCAAGATAATTGAACAGCAAGAACCCCTGCTGTAAGCATGCATTGGAGGCTTGCTGAAGGTGAAAAGGTAACTTTCTCATTTTCCAAAAGATCTACATACATCCTCCTTCATTTAAACACAACATGATATCTTAATTAATTATGATAAACTGGTTACTAAGGTGCCTCCATGTTGTTATTCCCATGATATAATACTGGTTGCTATAGTGATGAGATGGCTTTTTTTGGACTAATCAGTGAGGAGATTGGTTAACCCATGTTTGTCAGTGATCCTTAAGAATGAGAAAAATAAGTTAAAACAAATGGTTATATATACTATGTGTATTCCTTTCCCCTGATTTTTTACATATTATTCATGATTGCAATTTCACTTATACTAACATACATTGTAATAAATTGAATATAAACTGAAAGATTCTACTTATTAAGGAATATTCCTTAAGCAAAATTATGAAAACTCAATTGTATTACTGCTATAACTGACAAGCATATAAAATGCTTTATATTCAGAATATTCCAGAGTAAAATTCCTGGGAAAAGCTCATTATAAGACTTTTACCAACTTGGTATTTTTCAGATGTGTCAAATAGTATATTCAACTATAATGCCTAGTTGAGAAAACTGGTCTACCTAATAACAAGTTATTGAATGTTGACTTATTTGGATTTAGATTGATTTGATAAATCAGCTTCATAGAATCAAATATTTAAATTTAGATTTAGGTATTTAGTTCATCATAAATGATAAACTATTTATAGTTTGTTTTTCAAAACAATTACAAATGAGAATAAAGAAGTATAAACTATTCTTTAGATAGTATTACATACAAACCAGTGGGTAATCTTCAATGAAAGTTGGATATTGGTGCAATAGTATTATGAAAGTGATTTCTTTCCTGACCTATTAATGTAACTATGAGTAATTTGCTTCTTTGAGCTCTATCTGAGGTTGATTTCCATATGCTGGGCTGAATAAAGTTTTGTATCATGCAACAGTGTGGGGATTCCATAGATCTTGGCAAGCTGAGCTGATTCATAAATTAATAATATCAGCCGCTGCTCTTTAAGAGAATTTGCGGCATTTTCTTCAGCGTTGCTGAATGAATGATTGCCCATTGATTGGGGTGCCCAACTTGTCTTGCCTCTGATATCCCCCTTCTTTCCCTGGGAAGTCAAGTTTCCAAGTCACTTTCAAGATCTTATAAGAGGTCACTTCTGGCTAAAAGAGGAAGTTTGTAATAACCCCAGAAACTATCTATTTGTTTTTGGAATAAACCTTTGGGTCTTTCTTTACTTTTATACATGTTATCATTCCACAAGCTAAGGGCCATGAATTAATCTGGCAGTGTAGATTATCAGTTGTTCATTAATAAAATAGTCCTATATGTTAAAATTCTGTAAGTATTAGTAATAAATTATTCTAGATTGACAACAGGAACTTCTTGCTGTATGAAGCAACTGAGTTCAAATGTTAACACTGGGAAACAGAATGTCTACCAGAACAGGCTAATCTGAGCCACTTTTGTGAAACATCAAACTACAGTTAAAATAAAGGACAAAGGACAACTTCAGTACAAAGCAAAGATCATTCATTCAAAGCATGGTCCCAGGAGGCATATTACAGCAATGAATAGGAAAAAGCTCAGTAGTTCACCAGCTGAGATTTTAATGAGATATTTCCCCTTGCTGTGGTTCAAGCTTTTGCTCAGCAAAGAGAAAAGGCTGCTCACAAAATGTAGGCAATGAATGGGCACCAATTGCTTTTACAGCCACTACAGTAGCCGATCACTATACTAACCTTCTATTTTGGCATAATCTGTAAGTCGAGTGTAATTGATCAAGGCTGCTTTCTCTAGACATTTTCTAACCACTTTCTTCACTTCTTCTGCTGGTATGGGAGTAGCAATATCTTTCATTAAGACCTATGCCAAAGACAATCAGTTTTCGGTCAGATATCGTATCTTCCCACAAAAGGAAAAATACACTTTTTAAGAAGCTTTTGTAACTATTAGATATTTATTAGATAATGGATAAAAACTACATTAAACCCATTGTTGAGGTCATAATGTTAAAGCCAGTCCATTGACATATTGTACGAAGACTAAAATTATAAACAAAAGACTAAAATTATACACAATGTAAGTAACATATGCTCAGTTTCACATACATTAGGTTTCAAAATTGCAAAACAAGATTACTTCTTTAATTGCATATTTCTGAATTAAAGAAAAATAGTTGGTCAAGACATTTATACCATAGGACTGCATAAGCGTAAATTCTTGTATTATAGCCAAATTCACATATATGAATTTCATTATAGGATATGTATCTAGAAGCAGCACAAGAAAAATATGCGGACAGTGAACATTTTAGTCAGGGCTTCTAACTCTTGCCAGAGGTTTTCAGGGTTCAATCCCACCGAGAACGCAGTTGAACAGAAGTAATCAAATGCTTCACCAAATGTAGCAAATTTTCTCAGCAGCTACAGTCTAATGCATATTAACCTCATATTAACACTGTGAGATTGGTAATTAAGAGCTCAATTTTATAGACAGGGATTGACAAGATGAATTTACTAAGGGATCCAGCTGAGTATAAGACTTACTGACCAAAGCTTCCTAAAACCAGATTTAACTTTGCAGATACTTGCCAGCATTAAAGTTTTCTAAGAATTTTTCTTTCTTTAGAGGTTATTTCGAAAAGTTTTAAAGAAGAATGTCATAAATGATTGAGTTGGATTTATGATGCATACTTTTAAAACCCAACATCATGGTTTATTAAAAACACATTAGGAGTCTACGTCATGACACTTTGTGTCACACACACACACACACACACACACACACACACACAGAGTGTTTCTCTGAAAATAAGACCCGGTCTTATTTTCTTTTGACCCCAGAAAAAATGGGTAGGGCTTCTTTTTTGGGGGGAGGGGCGGTCTAATTACTGACTCACCTCACGGCAGCGGCACTGACAGCCATGCCCAGCAGGAGCCCGCTGCCGGCCCATTTCTTTTGCGGACACTTGCTGCCGCTCGCACGAGATACCCCCGGCCTCCGTTTCGCTATCAGAGGCCTTCCAGAAAGCCTTCTGCAGCTGAGAAACAGGCTCTGGATTGATGTGCGGAGTACCCCCTGGCTTCCATTTTGCTTTTAGAGGCCTTCCAGAAAGCCCCGTGCAGCCAATAACAGAGCTCTGGATCGATCCGGGGTTCTGTTATTGGCTGCACAGGGCTTTCTGGAAGGCATCTGTAGTCAATAAAAGAGCTCCAGATTGATCCAGACCTCTGTTATTGGCTGCAGAGGGCTTTCCGGAAGGCTCTGACGGCAAAATGGAGGCCGGGGGTGATGTGCACATCAATCCGGACCTCGTTTCTTGCTTGCAGAGGGCTTTCCAGAAAGCCTCTGAAGGTGAAGCAGAGGCTGGAAACAACACAGATGAGTGGCAGCAAGCGGCTGAAGAAGTGGGCTTGCAAGGCAAGGCTGGTGTTGTGGTGTGTGAGGCCTGGTAAGTAGGGCAGCTCCACCCCTTATCCCCATGGTAGCTTAATTTTTACCCATGCGCCTCACCCCACCCCTGCACCCTGGAGTGGGTGGGGTCTTAATTAGGGCTTAATTTAGGGGTAGGGCTTGTATTGGGCGCATGTGTAAAAATCAAGCTAGATCTTATTTTCGGGGAAGGTCATATTTTCGGGGAAACATGGTATATACACATATATCTACATATACATATGTATATGTATGTATGTATGTATGTATATGTGTATGTGTATATGTATATGTATGTGTATATATATATATATATATATATATATATATATATATATATATACATTGTTTGAAATGTTACAAAGTGCTATGAAGGGGATGATGTCTCAGCTCATCAAAGCAAAAGGACAAGTGATTTGGGACTGTTTAGTTTGTAGAGGACAGTGGCTAGCATTATGTATATTAAACATTGGTATAAAAATCTAATAATAATTAAGTGTGAACAGCACGGATCTGAGTAGAAATAGGCTGTTCTGGTGCCCTCCAGAGGCAGACCAATGTCTCTGGAGGAGACTAGCCTATGAATGATTGGTTTTAGTTCATGGACTTACCCTCTCAAGCAAGGAAAGTGTAGCTTTCAAAGCTCCTTCAGGACGCCCGAAAGGAAAGCAGTATCTTCAAAGAGACAAACAAAAAAACCCAACCTATTAGAAGCCCACTTTATATGGATTTTGCTAGATAATTTAATGCCTAATCCCCCATCTTCCTTACAGGGAGACATTTTTAGAAGCTATGTTTCTGATTGAATACACTAATCACATATTTTTAAATTTGTATTTACTTTTATTTTGCTATTATTTGATCTGGATTTAGCTATTTATGTATCTGATTTAACTGAGCTGTGACTAAAATAAAAATCTTTTTCTCTACGGATGTACAACTGGATAGCAATTATTTATAACAGCTACTACTTCAACTACAGATTGGAAAAGATACTAGAAACTTGCTGTTTAAAAACGTGTGTTACAGTACTACCTTACAATATTCAGTTGTATCAAGCTAAATCAAGCTAATGATTATCAATAGATTATTAGAAATGTGGAAATGATTTTTACTTTTTCTTTCTTCAACATTAAGCTCTCTCTTTGCTTTGTTTTTTTTCCCCTCTTATTCTATATTAATTTGTATTAGTTTTTTTATCTTTTTTTTTTTAAAAGTCCCCATCCAATTTCTTAAAGCTTCCAGGACCTGGCCAGCACTGCTACAGCATCATCCTGTCCAACTACAGAATGGTTGCACCTATCTCAACCTTCCAAAAGCCATTGACAACTATATCTAATGCTGTTTCAGCACTGTGCCCCAGATAATCTTGTAGACCTTGATATATTGATGATCATTCCAGATTCTCTCAATAGAAGCCATGCTGCTTTTGATTGATAATAGTTCTGGCCATCTGGAATATAATGGACTCCCTGTTTTTGTACTAGTGGGCTCCATTTAATCTTCTCGTTTTCATGATATAAATTTTATTTTGTATAACTGTGCAAGTCTCCAGAAAATATTTTTCTGATTCCTACAGTGTAAGATTCAAATCTAATAGCACAGACTCTAAGGGCCTCCCAATCACCTCTCAGGCAATACGGTACACATAGAATTAAGTATTTACTGTGGCCCCTCTTTTTCTATCACTCTCTATCTACTCTTTGTCCAAGACACTGCCAAACTGTGGTCATCTCTTTTGGCCTGTCTGAACACATTCCCAGGTACATGGTCTTCAATATTTTTGTTGATAGTATATAGTTCTCTAACTGCTAGGCTTTGTCTATTCTGGTAAAGAAATATGTCTGTTATAGTTATAAATCGTAATTGCTGATCTAGTTACATTCCAACTCTCACATGCACATACAGAATATATGAGCAACATAGTGTAGCATCCAGACTTAGGCATAACAAATAGGCCATGGAAAACGCTATCCCTGCTCTCTCTTTCCCATAAGAGCCTTAACAAATGCTACACAAAAATTTGCGGATTTTTGCTAAATAAAGATTTCAAAAAATTAGACAAAAGCCTAAATTAGATTTTAGTGGGCTATCCTAGAGATCACCAAATTGGATAACTTTAGATACAACTTGTGACTGATAACTAGAAGTCCCCTCTAAAAGAATGTGTTATCATTTTAGCAGAACTTCTAATTTCTGAATCAATTATTTCTATAAAGATGTTCCATTGTTTATAATTTATTTAACAAGTTTGTGTTTATTACTGTTACTTTATGTCATCTTTCAGCATCACTTTGCAACTGCAAATAGGCTCAGGATAAATAATTTAGAAATCATTTTTGCAAATTTATTAGAAAACTTGGAAATGAAATTTGGACTTGTCAATTTGTGTTGGCAGCTCTAGTAGCAGAATACTATTGTTCTTTCTTATTCTCATTGTATTTGCAATTCTGCAGAATTCTCATAAAATAGCAGTGTATGTATTTTGTAGTCTCCAAACTAATTCAGTGAAATATACACCATGGCAAACAAGAAATGCAACTTCAACTTCAAATCTAGAAATTATCCAAGAATAACTGCACTTTCTTATGTTTATTCCTATTTTTATTAAATTGATTAAAGTATAAAGAAATGTTGCTAATCACAGAGTTAAGTTTCAAATCAAATTATCCTGTAGGGCTTCTTATATATTGTTATTACATGCCAGTAAATGAATGACCAGTTGAAGCACATATAATTCTAAATAATGAAACCCTGAAACAACTATTTAATTAATACGTGCAATTTTCTTTTACAGTGGTCCTAAGATCTATAATTCCATAAATAGCTTCTCTATAAAAAATAATTAAACATTCAAACATTTTAGAATGTCAACTTAGATTTGCATCTAATGAACATTCATTATAACAAGGACTTAAAGGCCAAGTTATATGTTTAGAACTAGGACATCTACTCCCATGGTAATAACATACAGTGCTATGTTACATCTGAATCATGTAATTCTTGATGAGAGCTAGTGCTCTGGTGGTGAATTCTGTGACAATAAAGAGAAGCTAAATCCTGCTAAGACTGAGATTCTGGTTTTGAATGGTATCTGGATCTACAGTATCTCCATTCAAATCTCACCTAGGACAAGATATATGGGAAATCTAGAAATATTTCTTGATGATTTTAAAAAGTAAATTGCTTTAAAATTTGTAATTAAAAAAACCACATATGCATTTTAAATAAACAAAATGTTAGTGTCCAATCCTTCACTCAATTCTGGGTATGAAATGACTGATATAGCCTTCAATGAAGACTTATGATACCAGATTCCTTTGTATCATAATTGATTGTTCAGAACTTGCACCTCACTCTTTGAAATACATTAAGAGGCACAAATAAATTAATATTCTCTATTTGTTCCTTGTCATCTGAGAAGACTCCTACATCTCACATCTGCTAATATAATTGCCCCCAAGACTTGGGGCCAGTGTCCATATTTAGAATTTAGAAAAAATTCACAGAACAGTTACCATGGTGGAAATGACCACTCACAAGCATCATTCTAACAGAAGACAATCTGCTTTCTTTCAAATGAGCTGAAACAAAATTCCTAACCAGCATGAGGGAAAGCGTTTTTTTTGGGAATCGGTGAGGATGGTTCCAAGTCTGTCTTGACTGTTGATTGGATAAATCCATACAATTTTCACAGTAGCATTTCTGGAAGTGCTTTGTGATTGCCTTCTTTTTATATACTGTAGTTGAGAGAGAATAACTAGTGCAAAGTCACCTTTGGATACTTTTAACTACTGCACCAAACTGGCTCTTATGAAGGCAACTAGTCTGTGAAATTATTTTTCAGTAACAAATACAATATATTAACATACTATTTGCTCTTCCTATCAACAACATAGTGGGATATCAAATACACTCCACATATTAGAAAAGTTAATCCTGCAGCTGTCTGATCATGCTCCACAGGAATGGTCAAAATCTTGAGGAGACAAATTTTATCTTAGCAATTAGAACAAACTACAGAATCTGTTTGGCTGATTCTAGAGTTAATTCCTCATTCTTTGTTGACATCTGCCTCTGAGGACAGACACTTCCTTTTTTGAAGTCTACCTTCCTAGAAGTCCATTTCAAATAAACTAAACCACTACCACCATCTTGTGCTATTTCCCAGCAAAGCCACTAAAAATTTTGGACTTTTTGTTTTCCTTGGAAATTGTGTGATAGTTGGACATTGGGTAAAGGAAAAAGGGACTCCATTTTAAGGTGAGGAATGAAAAAAATGAATACTTTTCCCTCTCTAGAAAATGGATTTTTGATAACAAATTTATCCCACTGCTAAATTGCTGTTTAAAAAGGTAGTGTTTGTTTTTCTTTCTATAAACAGCAGTGGGAACTGGATACTGTAATTTATGTCACTGGATTCTTTTTGAGGTTTTATGACATGAGTCAGTGCCTGGTATTAATAGTTAAGAGGCCAAACATGGGTTGATTGTAGGAGAGGGAGAAAGAGAAGACTTAATTGACCTTAGGATCTCCAAGTGGTTTGCATCACTGAATTTATTGATAAAATCCAACTAGCCAAGCATAAAAAAAATCTTCTCCATCTCCATTTAAAGGAAAATTATCACGATGGGTAGAAATTAGCACTATAATAATCAAACAAGAAACTGCACCACTTAATAAGGGGTGATTTGTATAGCTATGCCACTTGTGCTAATTTTAACACAAAATCAGCATAGTTCATATGTGATTTGCAATGTTAGGTAGGAAAAATATCATATAGTCAGAAATCATCGGCATGGGATGTGGTATACAAAATAACTTGACTGCTTTATAAAAGCAGAATATTCAAAACACTCATACCAGGTTTTAATGCCTAATTCCTGCTCTGTTATCTTCTCACAGCTTCATCTATGTCCAGCTTATAAAATGCAAACACTCACCTGAAGTGGCTTATCTGGTTTTCTAGAAGGGAAGAAAGCCTCTTCTTAATATCTTCAAATCTTTCTTTTTCTTCAACAGTTACAGTCCCAATTCCATCAGGCCTGAAAATTGATACGATTTAAGAAGGTATGCACATTTTATTTCTTAAAAGCATAATCATACACACACAAACCGTCACATTTTTTCTTAACTCGCTCATTTTGAAATTCAGAAAGCACTTGTAGTACACTAGTTATAGTTTCATACAACACTTCCAGTTTCAAAAGAAATGATGGAACAAAGCATAAGCAGAATTAAGATATTAGCCACAAATCCCTTCACCGGGAATAATAGGATAGAAGTGTTGAACTGAATAAACTGATTACTATATCTGGCAATTTTGCACAAGATGCAGGAAAGGAATACAGTTAAATAAAGTTGTTCAAATGAGAGAAGCAATAAATCTGCAAACAGGAAAAGCAAACAGTTTACAACTTATAGATAAACGAGCAGGGAAGAGCAACAACCACAGCAAATCCCAGAAACAGAACAACAGTTAGAAGAGATTGCATTTGTTTCTTTACAATTTATATCACACCTAAAGGAAAACATTCTTTAACATAAAGCAAGATAGGTATTTTGGACTTTATCATGAGTACTATCAGAAAAATGTAGTAATGAATGTGGCCTTATTCATTTTCATCCACTGCCTGCAGGTCCTCAGGATGTGTATCACCATTCTAGAGGTAGTTCTCAGTTTGTTTAGTGACCGTTCAAAGTCACAATGGCACTGAAAAAAGTTATTAATGACTGTTTTTCACACTTGTAACATTTGCAGCATCCCCAAAGTGATGTTGTCAAAATTTGGATGCTTGGCAATTGGCTCATAGTTATAATGGTTGATTATACTTACTGATAATGATTTGCTAAAGTACATAAATTCAGTTTTCAAGATTCTGTAATATAATTCCATATTTCCTTTCAACAAAACTTGTTAAAAAGACCTGAAAATCTCACCTTGATTGTGAATAGCTGCTAAGGCTTAACATTGCAACATCTTATATATATAGCCTGTATCAGAGGTGGGTTTCAGCAGGTTCTGACCAGTTCTTGAGAACTGGTAGCGGAAATTTTGAGTAGTTCGGAGAACCAGTAAATACCACCTCTGATTGGCCCCGCTCCTATCTATTCTCTGCCTCCCGAGTCCCAGCTGATCGGGAGGAAATGGAGATTTTACAGTATCTTTCTCCTGCCACGTCCACCAAGCCACACCCACAGAACCAGTAGTAAAAAATTTTGAAACCCACCACTGGCCTGTATGTATGTGCATACATATACATTATACACATAGACCCAGACATAGACACACATAATATTTAAACTTTTAAACAAGAATATAAAAGCTAACACTAATATAAAGTAAGGAAGAAATAAGAATAAGAAAAACAAGAAAATTAGGAAAGAAAGAAAAAAGATATACAGCCAGTCCTTGACTTACTTCATTTAATCATGGTCTGGAATTACAACAGCCTCAGAAATTTCCCACAGTTGAAAATATTGCACTACCACCCTCACAGTCTTGGGATAGTGATCTGGGTGCTTGGTAACCTGCTCACACTTAAATCAGTTGCCAAGCCCTTGGCGATCATTTGATTGCCATTTGCAATCTTCTCTGTTGGCTTACCCAGAAAGTAATGGACAAGCCAGCAGAGAAGGTTGCAAGCTGTTGCCACCTGCCAAAAGGACTCCCTTTCATCTCTGGGGGTTTGTAATTAATCATAATTCTAATTAATTAAAACATTGATGTTTACTGTAGTTTATTTGTAAATTTTGCAAATGAACCTAAAGTTCATTGGATTTCACATAAGGCAAACTTATTAAATAGAATTGGCATTGTTACTGTATTTATTTTTCTTGAAAAAATACCATGTTTTAAAGATGGAACAGTATGTTTTCATTATTAACTGGTTTGTTATTTCTCATTCTGAATGAATGACAAATTATTAATTTAAAGAACCCACCATCCCAACAAATTGCTAAAGATGGTATACTTCTCTTCTACTACAATGAAACAGTGTATTTCTCCAACAAGCTATGGGCAAAGTTTTTGTATTATAGAGCCAATATAAAACAAAACAAAGTGCAATTAAAATTAATTATAATATTGGTGTCTCAAAGCCTAAAATAGTTTTAATTCACCATGAATGCAAGTTTGTCCTACAGGAAAAGTGAAAACTCACTTTGAAGATAATGCTGCAGGCTTAGGCAAAGACTGCACATCGTTCTGAGTCCTTGGTGTGCAGCCATCATTGATAGGAGCACTATGGCAAAATACAAACCTTCTTCCTGAAATCATAACTTCATAAATCAAATTAATTCCTTTGCTTGAGAAGATACTTGATCCTTCTCCTCCCTCCATTTCTTAAACTTGATACAGTCATGGCCGTAAATGTTGGCACCCCTGAAATTTTTCCAGAAAATGAAGTATTTCTCACAGAAAAGTATTGCAGTAACACATGTTTTGCTATACACATGTTTATTCCCTTTGTGTGTATTGGAACAAAACCAAAAAAGGGAGGAAAAAAAGCAAATTGAACATAATGTCACACAAAACTCCAAAAATTGGCTGGCCAAAATAATTGGCACCCTTTCAAAATTGTGGCTAAATAAGATTGTGTCAAGCATGTGATGCTCCTTTAAACTCACCTGGGGCAAGTAACAGGTGTGGGCAATATAAAACTCACACCTGAAAGCAGATAAAAAGGAGAAAAGTTCACTTAGTCTTTGCATTGTGTGTCTGTGTGTGCCACACTAAGCATGGACAACAGAAAGAGGAGAAGAGAACTGTCTGAGGACTTGAGAACCAAAATTGTGGGAAAATATCACCAATCTCAAGGTTACAAGTCCATCTCCAGAGATCTAAATTTGCCTTTGTTCACAGTGTGCAACATTATCAAGAAGTTTGCAACCGATGGCACTGTAGCTAATCTCCCTGGGCGTGGACGGAAGAGAAAAATTGATGAAAGGTGCCAACGCAGGATAGTCCGGATGGTGGATAAGCAGCCCCAAACAAGTTCCAAAGCAATTCAAGCTGTCCTGCAGGCTCAGGGAGCATCAGTGTCAGCGCGAACTATCCGTCGACATTTAAATGACATGAAACGCTATGGCAGGAAATCCAGGAGGACCCCACTGCTGACACAGAGACATAAAAAAGCAAGACTACAGTTTGCCAACATGTACTTGAGTAAGCCAAAATCCTTCTGGGCAAACATCTTGTGGACAGATGAGACCAAGATAGAGCTTTTTGGTAAAGCACATCATTCTACTGTTTACCACAAACGGAATGAGGCCTACAAAGAAAAGAACACAGTACCTACAGTGAAATATGGTGGAGGTTCACTGATGTTTTGGGGTTGTTTTGCTGCCTCTGGCACTGGGTGCCTTGAATGTGTGCAAGGCATCATGAAATCTGAGGATTACCAATGGATTTTGGGATGTACTGTAGACCCCACTGTCAGAAAGCTGGGTTTGTGTCGGAGATCTTGGGTCTTCCAGCAGGACAATGACCCCAAACATACGTCAAAAAGCACCCAGAAATGGATGGCAACAAAGCTCTGGAGAGTTCTGAAGTGGCCAGCAATGAGTCCAGATCTCAATGCCATTGAACACCTGTGGAGAGATCTTAAAATTGTTGTTGGGAAGAGGCGCCCTTCCAATAAGAGAGACCTGGAGCAGTTTGCAAAGGAAGAGTGGTCCAAAATTCCAGGTGAGAGGTGTAAGAAGCTTATTGATGGTTATCGGAAGCGACTGATTTCAGTTATTTATTCCAAAGGGTGTGCAACAAAATATTAAGTAAAGGGCACCAATTATTTTGTCCAGCCCATTTTTGGAGTTTTGTGTGACATTATGTCCAATTTGCTTTTTTTCCTCCCTTTTTTGGTTTTGTTCCAATACACACAAAGGGAATAAACATGTGTATAGCAAAACATGTGTTACTGCAATACTTTTCTGTGAGAAATACTTCATTTTCTGGAAAAATTTCAGGGGTGCCAACATTTACGGCCATGACTGTATATACCAATGGCTAGGTGTATCAACTCTTGGCTTTTATTAGAGTGCATTTCAAGTGTTACAAGCCTTTTACATATTCTCTCTCAGCAATCTTTACAATAATCCATCCAAATTCACTGGTAGCATTATCCTTGCATTAAAGATGAAGGACTAAGATAATGGAAGCAGGGTCTAGGATTGTACCCTAAAATAAGATTTTAAGGTTTTCACAGCTCTCAGACTCAGCCCTGATGCAATTACATACCTGCTTTTTTGTTTGCATCACTAAAAGATTTATAACTATGTAGTCAGTTTAGAATAATATCAATACTATTACCACCAAAAAAGTCAGGACAGCTTAAGCAGGTGAAATGCTAACTGAATATTTTGGCAGTGAAGAATCAAGCATTAGAAACTCTACCCTCTGGTAATAAAAAAAATGTTGCACTGATAGGCATATAGCTGTTTCCTTCCTTTTAAACCATTTTTACTTGTGACCACTCAGGTGAGAGAAAGTCGTATTTCTTTGAGAATAATATTAAGGGTTCAGTAACATCAGATAGGGCAAACCTCAGACATATCACCATAATCTTTCATAAATGTAATGTGAAAGATTGAGTAACTTCTTTCTCCCTCACCCTGAATGCCATGACACTTTATCTCAGAGCCCTGACAAATGGAACGTCCTCAGATTCAGGTGAATTTTCCTGCCTAATTTGACTGTCAGGAGACATTGCACTCTGCAGTGATAAAGAAAACAATGTTGTCATATTAAACTTTGCTAGGGCATGTCTGCATCTGTCAGGAAACAGGCCAGAGGTCTTGATAGTGACAAGTGAGAAAGGTAAATCCCAAGAATGTCACCATCTGTCATGCTCTCCTAGAAGAATTGTTACAGTTCTATAGAAGACCTCACTATCTATCATGTCATACAAAATTGTTGACAAGCCTATGAAGTACTACAGAAGCATTACTGATTAACCAATGCTATTAAAAGCTATAACTCATGAAAACACATTCTTTTTAATAGCACTAGCACTTAGACTTATATACCACTTTAGAGTGCTTTGCAGTCCTCTCTAAGCAGTTTACAGAATCAGCATATTGCCCCCAACAATCTGGGTTCTCATTTTACCAACCTCGGAAGGCTGGAATGCTGAGAACATGGGTTAGCTGGAAAAAGTACTATCATGCTACTCATTTTATTGGCTACTATAGACAAAAACAGCTTCCCCTTCTGCTATGATTTTGTAATAGTTGATTCATTTTCACTTGCTGTACAAAATCAGTCCTGAGAATGCCAGGCCAGAGGGTGAGAGACCAGTATGAGACGAATATGATCCAATTCTTCATCATTGTTATAGGAGGTGACAAAGTTTATCTTCTCTATTTTACATTTGTGGGGAGTAATGTTTATTGCTGTTCTCACAAGAGACAGCAGATAGCTAAATTATGGGCTTTTGCTCTTCTGTAAAGAGTTTTGATCCCCTAAGAGAGAATGGCAAGAAAATACTTCGCACAGAAGGCTTTAAGATCCCAACACCATCCAGGGGATAAAGCAAAACAGTTTTTCATGACATATTTATTTTCTCCTTTTAGCTTCTTGTTGCCAACAAACAGTAAAGTGCTTCAGTACATAGTTAAATTGGAATGTCCACTTCTTTAATTTCTTTTAATCTTGTCTTTTTATTTAACATAGCTATTGATGAGTTTTCAGGTTTTTGTGTATTTGTTTGTTTGTTTGTTTATTTATTTATTTATTTATTGGTTCGATTTGTATGCCCCCCTTCTCCGGAGACTCAGGGCGGCTTACAATGTGTTATGCAATAGCCTTCATACTATTGTATATACCTGCTTAGTGGGGCTTTCGGCCCCCCCAAGCGGTGTTCTTTTTTATACAAAGCCAGCTTATTGCCCCACAATCCGGGTCCTCATTTTACCTACCTCGGAAGAATGGAAGGCTGAGTCAACCTTGAGCCTGGTGAGAATCGAACTTGCAGTAAATGCAGGCAGCTGGTGCTAGTTAACAGCACTTTAGTCTGCTGCGCCACCAAGGCTCTTAAATATATGAAAATAAGGATAAGGCTGCAACAAACAGTTTCTTACAAATATTTTTCTCATACTTTCTCTCTTTTCACTGAAAAAGTGCTGGGTTGCCTGCTTTCCTGACATAAGTGCAATTTGAGGAGTAATGCTAATCGGATGGCAAAGTGCTTATTGGAATTAAAAATGCATCTCCAGCTTTGAAGTGTTTTCCTTACGATTGTAGTGTCTTCTATTAGTTCTGAGTAGCACCTGGGACTAGCAAAACAATTTTTAATATGAAAATACAGATTTTCTGATCTGTTGTCTTGTGTAAATAGTGTTTTTTCATCGTGGAGCAAACGGCAACTCCGTTTTACTGCTTATTTCATAGCAAAACAATATAGGAAATCTTTTTTTTCAACTTTATTTCTCTCCTTATTGGTAAATGTTATACAGTGATATTTGATCAAAGCCATTCCCAACATTGGGAAGAGGGACAGGTTATAGTTTACCTAGCTTTGGGTGGATAGCAATATATACTTTTATTTTGGGTTTGAAGGATTTTTGCACCACTTCCTCACAAATAAAATTTGTTTGGAAACTTGTTTTGCGATATCATTACTTGCATTTACAGAAGTGAAAAGTTTTTAAATAGATGGAAAACCTACTGGAAATTTTTAATGTACTGTTGAATTCATAATTTTAAAAAGTCGTTTCATCTCATATTAGAAGTACATATAAAATTGCATGTTTTATTTTTCAGACAATTATAAGTATTGGAATCATTTGGTAATTTTAGATGTGTTAACTGTCCAAGCAGCCATCTTCCTCCATGCAATTCATACAATTATTATTTCTGCATCCCTAGCATATATCAGAAGATCCCTTAGAGTCTTTATTCCCTATTATAATAATAATAATAGCCTTGACATCACCAAAGCTAAAACAAAATTACTTGCATTTTCTAGGAATGCTGTGTCATGTCACATCCTGGAAAATCAGTGGTGACAGCATGGAACAGGTCTGGTCACTTAAATATACCCATTTTCTTTTAAGCAATAACACTCTAAAAAGGATCAGACAAGGGTGGCAGTTTCAAAAACCCAAAGCTAAGCAAAATGGACTTCAATGTTTATCCAATCCCTTCATAAGGTTAAAACCACTTTGATTTCTATGGAGGTCTGCATTTTATTTGCTGGAATTGCTGCTGGAATATTGGCTTGACTTACTTTGGTAGAACTATGGCCTACCTGTTTTTTTGGGGACAGCTTCCTATCTACATGGTCAAGCCCCATGCTCCAATATGTAACCTTAACTGCAGGTCTACAATCATGGTATCTCTTTAAATATCTAACTATATTTAACTTTTATTAAGATTGATAAGAGGTAAAAAAACAAAGTTCCAGAAAGACTTCAGATTTGACCCTAAAGTTTGCTATTAGGATTTTTCTGAATGTTCCAGATCCTCAGATACCCTTTGCCTTCACCCAGAAGTGTTTTTGCTTTGACCACATACAATATTATCTGCATTCCTGGGAGTTTGATTTAACAGAATTTAAATAATCTTTGATTTAAAAACATATTTGCCATTGTTTAGATGTTACACTCCATGAATAGATTTTATAACCATTGCCATCTTCTCTTATATTATCCTTTTTACTCAGTACAGTGCATAATCTTCCCTTTTTTGACATTCTACTATGGAAACTCAGAATACAAATGGCTGATCTGCACACTTTTCCACATTTGAGATGTTCTAGGACAGGGGTGTCAAACTCGCGTTGTCATGGCGTCGTCACATGACGTATTGGGACTTTTCCCCCTTTGCTAAACCAGGCAGGGGTAGAGCCAGAACATGACGCATCTGGCCCATGGGCCACGAGTTTGACACCCCTGTTCTAGAAAGAACCTAAAACTTTTTCATGTGCATCCATTCTAGAGTTCTTTCTTAATCAGCACTTTAGCAATTATTACCTCAGCATTTTAACACTGTCACAGGCTAATATTTAGCAATCTAAGATTGCATTAATTTTTCAGTGAAAAAGGCTATACTTTAAACTTTTTATACATTTTACATCTACTTTTGTTGCCAAACCATTGCTTCCTGTAGCCTTTAGGTGCTAAAAGGTTCCTAACTTGTTTCCTCAAGACATGAGGAACCTGACCAACCAAACCCAAAAAACAAAGAACCCCCGCCCCCAATACCAAATAACTGCTTCCCATAAAAGCATGCTTTACTTTTATACCACCTTTGTTTTGTCAGAATAATAATTATGGGGTTCCAACTCAAGCTGGGATTGCACAAGAATAAATAAAAATGAGATCCAGACAGCTGTGAGGGAAAAAAGAAATATTCTTAAAAGCAAAAGCGTTTGCTTTAGGGGCAGGCTGCAGAAAAATGGGGCACAGTGGCAAACTTTTATAAGGTGTAGAAGTGTCTATATGCTGAGATGTGTGTGTGTGTGTGTTTGTGTTTGTGTGTGTATTCCTGTGAACATACAGTTCTGCTGGGAGACTTAATTTAATTAACTCGATTTGTATTTGTAGACTTTATCTTTTTATATGTGGATTAGGTCTAGGTAACTTATTTTGGGGTTTGAGGAAGTTTGCTAATTTGATTAACTTGGAGACACTGATTCTCAGACCATTATGGATTCTGTTAATATTTGAAGGGAAGATGAAAACAGTATAAAGAATAAAGTATATTTGGATATAAAACTTCTCACAGTTTCTAAAGAAAGAGAGGACCGGAAATCTATGCAGACCCTGAAACTTAATTTCCAAAGTGCAAAATGAAATTGTATTAAAATCTCAGAGAGGTTGTTGAAACACAGGTTTTCAGTTACAATAGAAAAAGGGATCTGGTGCCCCCGCCTGGTTTAGCAAAGGGGAAAAAGTCCAGCTACGTCATATGACGCTGCTGTGACGATGCGAGTTTGACACCCCTGTCCTAGAACATCTCAAATGTGGAAAAGTGTGCAGAACCACAATTTGTATTCTGACTTTCCATAGTAGAATGTCAAAAAAGGGAAGATTATGCACAGCTAATCGCACCACTGGCTGGCCCAGCCTGCCCCTCCCAGTCACTCCTTATCTCGCCTCACCTGCCTTGGCTGCGGCATAGCAGCTGCTGCTCTCTGGCTCCCTCGCTCGCTCACTTGCCTCGCCCATGTGCTCCCGCAGCCCAGCCCACTTGCCTGCCTTCCCCCTGGCCTCCCACTCAGCCCATCTCTCTGCCGAGCCTTTCTTCACCATTCTCCACTGCCTCCCACGCGGCCCATCTCCCTGCCTGCCTGGTGAGCCTTCTTTTGCCTCTTTGCTGGTGTGAACGGCCTGCAGCCACTTCCTCTTTGCTGCTGCAAATGGCCTGCAGCCGCAGCCCCTTTGCCAGCCCAAACTGAGAAGGCAGCGGCTGCAGGCCATTCACACCAGCAAAGAGGCAGTGGCGGCTGCCTGCACCGCCCCACCTTGCCCTGAGTGACATAGAGTTGGCCACACCTATTCAGTCACATGACCCCCCCCAAGCCACACCCACCCAGTCATTAGGAAGAATTGGTTGCTAAATTAGTTGAAACCCACCACTGGATATTTTGTAAAAGCCACTATGAATGACAATTCATGTTGCCATGTTCAGTTTCTTCACAAGAAATCTACATTCATTGCTAGAGAGAAAATACTTTTCTTTGCACTGGCATTTTCTTTTCCACCCAATCTAGTATCTCAGATTTTCAGCCCAACCAAGAATCCGAGAGCTGCACATTCTGGCTTCCTTCCTTGCTCACCCCTGAAAGAAATAATTTAAAAAACAATAAAGAATAAAATTATAACATTGGTGGCCACAGGGTGATTTCATTCCTATATGGTTTCCCCCTTTATTATCTCTTTGAAGAATGTTCAATATATCAGCTTCTGCCAAAGAGAAGTAGTAAGATACCATCTAGGGGGCGGGGGTGGGAGGCTTCTTTGTCAATTCAGCTTGCCTCTCAGCAGGGGGAAAAAGTCACTTTGCACTTCATGTATTTCCCACCAACATCATTTCAGAAAGAGATGGACAAAATGGGAAGTCGCAGCATGAAAACCAGATATAAAATGAGACGAAGAAGAAAACAATAGTTCTTTGCTGTATTTTCTAACTTCACTTAACCCCTGCTCTTACTGATAAGCCGATACTGTATTTAAGTAATTGTGATAATTTTGAACTCAATATTTATCCGATTATCCCACTGTGTATATATATATTTGATAATAGTCACATTAATTATTTAATTTCTAAACCTGACTATATTTGGATCGTTATATAGGCCGACAAATAAGGGAAATAAGTTAGCTGAGAAGGGCAAGCGCATTTACTAAATGATTTTGGAGATATATGAAAAAAAATTTCATCTTCAGTTTGTGATGCTTGATTGCAACGAGTAATCTACAAAATATAACTATGGCCTATTAATTTAGTATCACACTTTCATTACAACTTCAGTGAACTCCATCTGACTGATAAAATGTATTTATAGAGGAACACAAAAGGAAGAGAAAAGAGGGGATACAGAAATACAGAAAAAGATGGCTATGAATTGTTTCAACTGGATCCCCAGTGTCTCTGGGGAGGACAAACTGTCTAAATAACAAAATATATACCATGATTCAAACTCTGCCTTTTATGCTTATATTGGGTCATCCTACACAAACAAGGGGTGAAGATTGCATCATAACAGAATATAACAGAATAACAGAGTTGTAAGGGACCTTGGAGGTCTTCTAGTCCAACTTCCTGCTCAAGCAGGAAACCATATACTATTTCAGACAAGTGGTTATCCAATCTTTTCTTAAAAATCTCCAGTGTTGGCTTTCTGTTGATATTTGTGGCTATTGCATTTTAATTCTAACTCTCTGACAGGTTGCAGTCAGTGTTGACAGGTGGACAGAGATCGACCTCGAGGCCCCTTACTTGTGGGGTGCCACAGGGGTCGGTCCTCTCACCTCTCCTGTTCAACATTTATGTGAAGCCGTTGGGGGAGATCATCTGTGGTTTTGGGGTGCAATGTCATCTGTACACTGATGACACTCAGCTGTACATCTCCACCACAAACCACCCCAATGATGCCCTTGAAGTGATGTCCCGGTGCCTTGAGGCCATACGGGTCTGGATGGGGAGAAACAGGCTTCAACTCAACCCTTCCAAGACTGAGTGTCTGTGGCTGCCAGCATCCCGGTACAGCCAGTTAGTTCCATCACTAACTATTGGGGATGAGTCATTGACCCCCGTAGAGAAAGCTCGCAATTTAGGCATCCTCCTGGATGCACGACTGTCTTTAGAAGATCATATAACAGCCGTGGCCAAAGGAGCTTTCTATCAGGTTTGCCTGATTCGCCAATTGCGTCCCTTTCTAGACCGGGACTCCTTACGCATAGTCACTCAAGCCCTCGTCATTTCCCGACTTGACTACTGCAATGCTCTCTACATGGGGCTCCCCTTGAAGTGCACCCGGAAGCTCCAACTGGTCCAGAATGCGGCCGCGCGAGTAACTATGGGAGCAACATGGCGCTCACATGTAACCCCTCTTCTATGCGAGCTGCACTGACTTCTGGTGGCTTTCCGAGTGCACTTCAAGGTGTTGGTTCTTACCTTTAAAGTGCTCCATAGCTTAGGACCTGAGTACTTAAGAGACCACCTACTGCAACCTATAATCTCCCATCAACCAATACGCTCTCACAGAGTAGGCCTACGCATAGTATCATCATTAAAACAATGTCATCTAGTAGTTCCAAGGGAGAGAGCCTTCTCTGTGGAGGCACCTACTCTTTGGAACAAAATACCCCCTGGAATACGAATAATCCCAGATCTTCGCACTTTCCGACGTGCCCTGAAGACCTTTCTGTTTCAACAAGCAGGGCTAGCATAAACACCTAAATTCTATGCCAAGATCTTAGCAGATACACCAAGTTGACTCAATTTATTACTGTTTATATACATACATACATACATACATACATACATATATATATATATATATGTTTTCTGAGGTTTTCGCGGGTGTTTGTATGTAGGTCTTTGGTTATTCGGGTTTTCTCCCACGTAAAATTGGAAGTGTCTTGGCGACGTTTCGACGAAGTCTCATTCGTCATCTTCAGGCTGGTGTTCTCGGCTTCGTGCTTCCAGGAGCAATGTGTGATCGCAGCTGTTTCCTCCTTTTAACTGCCAGTGGGGGTGGAGCTGATTGGGTGGGAGCATGGCTGTGTTCTGATTGGGTGGAGGTGTGCTTTGATTGGTTGGGGACCTGGCTGTGCTCTGATTGGATGAGGGGTTGGCTGTGCTCTGATTGGCTGGGGGTGTGCTCTGTTTGGGTGGGGGCTTGGCTGTGCTCGGGTTAGTCTGAGTTGCAGGGGGATTTGAGCTGGTGAGCTGCATTGCTGTTGTTTGGCTTCGCGTTCGTGGTCGTGCCACATCTTCGTGGTGGGTGTCAGTTTGCTTCATGTATGGATTGGAGGGGTTTAAATTGGCCAATGATGCAGCTTTGGTCTGGCTTCTGGTCTGTGGTCGTGCCCCATCATCGGTGTGGGTCTGGGTTTGCTTTTTGCGTGGAAGTGTGGTGGTGATATCCTGTGTGGTTTTCGTGAGTGTGGGTCTGGTGTCATTCTTTGTGTTAAGGACTCATTTGTCAATAAGGGCGGGTTTCCAAATGGCTGGTAGGCGGGAGGTATCATCTCGTTTATTCATGCTGTGTGGCCGTTTTTCTATCTCGATGGCTTCTCTGATTATTCTGTTGTTAAAGTGTTCAGATTTGGCAATAGTTCTGGTCTTTTTAAAGTCAATATCATGTCCTGTGGCTTTAAAGTGTTGGACCAGGGAAGAAGTTGGTTCCTCTTTTCTGACTGAGTTCTTGTGTTCTTCAATGCGTGCACTTATTCTTCTGTTGGTTTGTCCGATGTATGTGGTGGGACAAGCAGTGCATGGGATTTCATATACTCCTTGGTTTTCTAACTCAATTTTGTCTTTGGGGTTTCTACTCAGACTAACCCGAGCACAGCCAAGCCCCCACCCAAACAGAGCACACCCCCAGCCAATCAGAGCACAGCCAAGCCCTCATCCAATCAGAGCACAGCCAGGTCCCCAACCAATCAAAGCACACCTCCACCCAATCAGAACACAGCCATGCTCCCACCCAATCAGCTCCACCCCCACTGGCAGTTAAAAGGAGGAAACAGCTGCGATCACACATTGCTCCTGGAAGCACGAAGCCAAGAACACCAGCCTGAAGATGATGAATGAGACTTTGTCGAAACGTCGCCAAGACACTTCCAATTTTACGTGGGAGAAAACCTGAATAACCAAAGACATATATATATATATATATATATATATATATATATATATATATATAATATGTATATGAAATCTTAATCTGTTCACCGCCCTGAGTCCTTTGGGAGAAGGGCGGTATAGAAATTCAATAAATAAATAAATAAATAAATAAATAAATAAATAAATAATTGAGAAGTTTTTGCGGCTTCTCTGACATAGCATAAATGTAAGGATGCAACCTTCAGGCAATACCTTTTGTGAAACATTGAGTTAAAATAATAATTTAGGGTCTAAATTCTAAGCTTGCTTCATTTATTTACTACACTGTCAGTGCTATTTTTGATTGCTGTTCTTTATAGACTTCTTGGATGAGAAATGAAACATCTTTAAAGAAAAACCAAAAAGTCCAATTGCCTCTTGAAAAAGCACCTTTGGGACAACCATGATCTGGATGACTGAGAAGCTCCATAGACATTTATAGACTCTACTTTCAACTAAATTATTGTATTTGCTGTTTCAAACAAATAATGGGTTTGCTTTTTTATTTTGAGTCTATGAGTTCCCTCTGGTCAGATTATTTGACCACTCTGGTGGTCAAGAAGTTCTCTGGTACTTCATTCTAGGTCTCTCCAGATTGTTCAATGAAGATGCTTTACTTATGAATGAAGGACTTTATTGGAACTGCTTCTTGAAAATGCTCAAGATCCTACTGATATTTCCTGGGTGTAAATGAAGAGGTCTGGAAAATATTTCCATCAGAATAGTCTCAAAAAAACCCACAAACACAACTTTTGTTCTCAGACCTTGAAATATACACACAAAATGGAGCACCTCAATGAATCTGCAAAGGCCTATTTTTATTGGCTGTCTAACATTTAGGCCATAAGCTCCATAGCAGCATCCTGTGAGTAAATAATAAAAGTAACTTGTTTTATGGAATAGAAAAGTAACTTGCACTACTATGTACCTTGCTTTCGAAAGGTTTTTGCCAGGCTAGTAATAAGGTGATGATGGCCCTATTAACAACAGAATACACTGCTCATCTCATACACCCAAACCATTTAATCACTGGGCCATAAAAACCCTTTGTCTTGACGTTGTCATCTTTCTCCTTGAGAGCCTGACTTAGAAAATTAAGAAGTACAATCATATAGAGCAGCCTAGAACTTTGACCTATCATACATTGTCTGTAAAATTCTTTCCCCTCCCTCTATATTATTGTAAATGAATGAGTGGATGTTATTATCTGTATGTGTACAATCCTGAATGAGTGCTTCTATTTGTGTCCTTGACTTACCTTTCTTTTCTCCCCTTTTCTTCGTATTTCTTTTTCTCTATTTCAGTATCTTCATACCAGCCAGACCCCTTATTTACAACAGTATTCTATTCTTTCATTTCTGTAACACTCGTAATGCTGCACAAATACAGTGGTTTGAATAGAAGGAATACATACAGAATGCTCACCATCCTGGAAGAAACATGCTTGGAGATTTCTATGGTGCTGCACCATTGTCCTTCACTTAATAGATAAAAGAAATTGTTCTACCTTCCTTTTCAATTCTTGAAAACAAGTCCGGGCAATTATCAGTTATTCTGTATTGAATGTTAACTATCAACATTTTCAAAATAAAGCAACATAAAAGACTAGCAAAGCAGTCGTATAGAATCAGACTTCCATGCAGAAGTTTCTCCGACTCTACTGGATTGTTTAGGGGTAGACATGAAAAGAATGCTAAAAGCCTTGAAATCTTGATTAAAAAAGTAAATAAAAGCTATTATTAATTCACCAAATAAAACGAATTTTAGGAAAGGATTGTATCTCTGCAAAGGCTTCAGTGTAAATTCTTAAGGAAAATATTTCAAGTGGCCCCATGTGTACTTGATACTAAGGAAGAAGGATAGTCTGATTACAGGTACCAGAACTCTGGAATAATAATATTATTTATCCCACTTTCTTTATATATTTTGGTCACCTGAAAACTCCTAATACCTAATACTCCTGTCTCCTATTTTCTCCTGCACCACTGTACCAATTTGGCTTTCTATTGTCTAATGGCTAAAGTTACTTTTTTTTCCAGAAGCACTAAGTTCTTATCTAAATGATTTGGCTGGGTAATTATAAATCAATATGGAAAATATCATTCTTGTAACATTCTTGTAACAAATATGGATTTTTAAAAGAAGCTATTTGGGCTATGACTAAGTAATCTGTGCAATGTGCTAGATTTGGAAGCCTAACTGGATCAATCCACACTATTCAGGAATGTGTTTCTGAGTGGTTAACCTACATTATTTATGCTGGCATGATATTTAAATCAAATAACTGTCCCCAAACTTTAAAAAGTTCTAAGACTAGGATTTAGTGCCCTTCCAAAACTATTCTTCAGGGCAAATATATAAAAACGTTACATATGAACTAAGATACTATATATTATATCAATACTATATCCGAACCTAACTATTTAATTATATTTTAAATTGGTTTTTTCAATTCCTTTATTACATGTATATTTTGTTCAACTGTACACCGCCCTGAGTCCTTCGGGAGTAGGGCGGTATATAAATTTAATAAATAATAATAATAATAAAAAAGATTATATACTGAAGGACCCATTAAATCTACAGCCCATGCTTCATTTCAATGGTGGATTTCAAATTTTTTTACTACTAGTTCTGTGGGTGTGGCTAGGTGGGCATGGCTTAGTGGGCATGGCAGGGGAAGGATACTGTAAAACCTCCATTCCCACCCCACTCCAGGGGAAGGATATTGTAAAATCTCCATTCCCTCCCCACTCCAGGGGAAGGTTACTGCAAAATCCCCATTTCCTCCCGATCAGCTGGGACTTGGGAGGCAGAGAATAGATGGGGGCGGGGCCAGTCAGAATTTTTACTACCGGTTCTCTGAACTACTCAAAATTTTCGCTACCAGTTCTCCAGAACTGGTCAGAACCTGCTGAAACCCACCTCTGCTTCATTTCCTCTAAAACACGTTTTATAACTTCCTGTATGGTGAAGTAATTAGAAAATTCTGGTTCTGGTAAAATTCTGACTTATTTTACATACAAAAAAGAACAGAAATGAACAATAAAAGTAATATAATGAAACATTGGGAAAAGTAAGGTTTATTGTAACAATATAACTAAATGATTCCTCACACCTCTCCAGGACCCTGTGTGCACCTACTCAAGGGAGGTACACCTTACACTTTGGGAAATCCTGCAGTAGACTATTAGAAAAGGAGACACCTGAACAATTCAGCCCTCCAAGGTTGTCCTCATTTGCTGTTGTTAATTATAGGAAATGGTCAACCAATGCAATGACAACAGAGCCCATCCTTTTTTGAGCAAAATAAATTAAGCTCTTTGGCTGTACTTAAATTGGCCATGTCTTCTTTATGCCAATTTATATATCACTCTGAATTTTTATTATGAAAGTTCAAATATTTACTAATGTTTACTTTACTAGTTTTAACCAAATAAATTCCAGAAGAGTAAGCAAATCACGTTAATGTTTGCAAAACTGAATTCATTCAAATACACATGTGCACACAGACACAAAATGAATGAATGAATCAATCAATCAATCAATCAATCAATCAATCAATCAGAATACAGCTGGAAGGGATCTTGGAGGTCTTCTAGTCCAGTCCTCTGCTCAAGCAGAAGACCCTATACCAGTGATGGCTAACCTTTTTGCCGTCACGTGCCAAAAGTGGGGGGAGCGTGGGGGGGTCGCAGGTGCCTGTGCCCACATCCATAAATCGATGTGCCCCGCCCTCCCGCATATATGCACGTGACCCCCCCCCACGCTTCCCCTTGCTTTTGGCACATGATGGCACGGTGGGCCCAGTAGGCCCGTTTCCCCCCCTCCCCAGGCTCCAGAGGCTTTCTAGGAGCCTGGGAGGGCAAACACAGCCTTCTCCATCCCCCCAGAGGCCTTCCGGAGGCCAGAAACAGCCAGTTTCCTGACTTCTGGTGGGACCAGAAGGCCTGAAAATCAGTTGGCCGGTGTGCGCATGCATGCTGGAGCTTACCTAGGGCAACACTCACGTGCCCACCAATATGGCTCCGCGTGCCACCTGTGGCACCCGTGCCATAGGTTCGCCATCACGGCCCTATACCATTTCAGACAAGTAATTGTCCAGTCTCTTCTTAAAAACCTCCAGTGATGAAGTGCCCACAACTTTGGCTGGCAAGCTGTTCCACTGGTTTATTGTCCTTACTGTTAGGAAGTTTCTCTTTAATTCCAGATTGCTTCTCTCCTTGATTAGTTTCCATCCATTGTTTCTTGTCCTGCCTTTGGAAAATAAATTGACCCCATCCTCTTTGTGGCAGTCCCTCAAATACTGGAATACTGCTATCATGTCCCCCCAGTCCTTCTTTTCTCTAGACTAGCCAAACCCAAATCCTGCAACTGTTCTTCTAAATGAGACTAAATGTTTTAGTCTCCAGGCCTTTAATCATCTTAGTTGCTCTAAGTTGCTCGCACATATGTACAAGAATTTAGATGAGTACTAATTCAAAATGGACCAAATGGATGAGGAATCAATCTGGAACCAGCTTTCTTGGACTCCTGTGATATGGAACCATCAGAAATTGGTGTGTCAGGTTTAAATGCAAGGGCCAATCAGCCCAATTCAGTTGTCTCTGAGCTGCCAAGAGCTATACCAGAAAGCAACTCATGCTGCCTCTGACGATGCCAGCCACAGCTGCTGGTGAAAATTAGACCATGTCCATTTTGCCTGAAAGCTCATTCACTGCTTCATCAAAGTACTGCTTATGGAGAAAAATCCTTTAAAAATATATATAGGAGGTACCTAGAATTCCTAGGCCTGCTCACTTTGCTAACGGCTTGAAATAGTAAAAGGTAAAGGTAAAGGTTCTCCTCGCACATATGTGGTAGTCGTTCCCGACTCTAGCTGAAATAGTACCAGAATATAATTAACAAATTTTAATGAGTCACTGAGGCAGATAAAAGGCAAGGATTCCCACATTGGTTACTTAAAATGATTCACAAATGCATAAACCTCCTCTGGGGTTTAATTTCCTTTATTTTAGAAATGGCTTTTAATTTCTTACTAAATAAATGTTGTTGAAATGTGTAGAGGGAAACCACAATGCAGTCACAAAATAGCACCCTTAGAACACAAAGGATATGTATATATCAATGATTTCCAAACTGGTAGCCTTGGCTTAATTACATAAACTTTGGGATTTCTTAAGATTTCATATTTTGTCCTTGCTTTTTGGTACCTCCATGAAATTGTTGGGAAAAGTAACCTGGGAGTTTTGGCTAATATCAATATGCGGCTGATAATCTACCTCTAATTTCCATCTCTTAATTTAAAAAAAACAACAATAGGAATCTAAGCAGGTCTGTGATGGATGAGGAGAAATGAATTGAAGGAGAATCCAGGTAAGATTAGAATTAATGTAGAATGGGGACATATGTGATTTTTAATGGAGGTGTATAACCATTTACTTTGGATTGGAATACACTTCTTCTAAAGAAGCAGGTATACTGTTTAGGAATTCTCCTGGACATATTTTTATTATGGAGCTTTAATTAATATATATGCCCAAAAGTGGTTTTTACATACTTTAGCTTGCTCAAAGTGTTTTATAAATTTTAGCATACTTATCCAGAGAAACCCATCCTTGCCTCTATAGCCACAATGAACTGCTTAAATCCTGCCTTGATTATTATACTATACTTCTACTTGGTGCTTTTCTTTTAAAGAAAAAAGTTTCTGAAGCTGCAACTAAGAAGGAATTTAGGAAGTCAGAATTGTATTTCAAAATCACATGAAACTTATGTTGCACCAGCTGAATTGGATGCTTAATTTTGAAATCTATATTTCTACTAAAGTGGAATGCCATGAGATTGGTGATTAATAAGGGCATGATTGTGGCTCTGGTGGTTCCACATCTCTGGCGTCCTCTCTCGTAATGAAGTGGATATGGTACCACTCCACTAAGCTTTAGGACAGTGTTTCTCAACCTTGGCCACTGGACGATGTGTGGACTTCAACTCCCAGAATTCTGGGAGTTGAAGTCCACACATCGTCCAGCAGCCAAAGTTGAGAAACACTGCTTTAGGAGGCTTTTTTTTTGTTCTGGACCACTTCTGATTTCACCATCCTTCTTTTCTGACTATGTTCCTCTGTTTGTAACACTTTCAACTGTTAATTTAATTACATACGAATATTGTTTTTACAGCTTGGTTATATACCTTTGTCGATGTTTAGTTCCTGAAAAGGAAGCTATGTATCTATTAAATGAAACTATGCTCTTGGTGAAAAATAATTTTAATATTATGGGATGCTAAAAAAAAATCTACTACCAATTTTTTCACCAAGAGCATAGTTTCATTTAATAGATACATAGCTTCCTTTTCAGGAACTAAACCTTGACAAAGGTATATAACCAAGATATTCACTTTTTTCTAATATATAGCAAGAAAGATGTGAGCACTGCAATGATTTCTGGAAGCTATAAGTACTGTGAGCACTTATGGTGGAAGGTTAAAGGATGGAGGGGAGTTCAAGAAAAAGGGAGGGCCTAATGGACTAACCTGAAAGCCTGTGTGGATAAATTCTAGCCCTTAGTTATTGGCTAGTTTTTAGAGTGGAGTGGTACAACTTTCCATGGTAACATTCTATCAATCAATATTCATATTCTGTACATACATGCAAAATATCCATAAATAAATATATTACTAATACATGTTCTTTTGCTATTTTAATACAAAGCCTTCAGTCTAGCAATGTTAAACAAAAATTTTATAATCTTGAAATCTTTCACCCATATGTGTGTGTTTGTGTGTGTATGTTTAAGGATCTAAATTCACACAAATATGATGTAATATATGAATCACATGCATAATGGAGTTTAGTTATTTATTCAATTGAAATGACTGCTCACTCACCAAATTTCCACCAATTTAATGAAGTCTATGCCAAATTTGCTTCATTTCTGTCCCTCAAATTAAGATTTTTTTGCCAGACAAAATTTACTTAGAAACATAAAATTTGCTTTAACAGAAGAATCCATCCCCTTCCAACTACTATGATCTAAAAGATGTAAAGGAGTCTTAGAGGTGAGAAGGAAACATAGGACAAGCAGAGGCAAAGAAAATAGGGTTCGCTATTGGAATATCTATAAGGCAAATCCCAATTCTGTCCTGAAACACATCAATTTATTGACAATGTATTTACTACACTACGCATGGATATTTTCCATAGAAAATTTTTCCATAAAAATTTACTTTCTACTTAAAGTAAATTTTCTTACCTCACTTTTAAAATTGTAGCCAAAGCTAGTACTTAAAATAAATCATTGGACTTCATGATGGATCTAGGAAGCTTATCATGATCATCATTGCTAAACTTGGACAGAGTTTTAAGTCATGAATCTAGGCAAGAAGGATAAAAAGTGCAGCCTAACAAATATTTTAAAAAATATTTTATTTCTTTGTTTCTTTGTTCAAGTTATATGCAATCTTGCGTTTGGGAGGTCAAAGTGATGCTCTCCTCTTGGTTTAAACAGCAAATTGGGGCTATAAGCTTCCTAAAGGCTTATGTTATTCATTTCATTTTTCAATTTCTTCAGCAAATAAACTGTACATATCTTGGAGTGACTCTTGAGTCAACCTAAGTTGTCCATGTCTTGCCTAAGCCATAGATTTATACCCAAATAAGTCTTATCTATATAGGTGGTCTATAATGCTTTCTAAATCACATGCTATTGGATTAAACAGTTTCTCTTGTAGCAGTGATGTTGCTTCTATCTTTGCATTAGAATGCAGTGTTCACCAGCATCATCCATCTCATAGTTTAAACATGCATACCTTACTTTCTATTTCATGCCTTCCATTCTCCAGCCTTTCTATGTGTCTCTAGCCACCAAGCACTTGAGGACAATGGGATTTGTAGCCTGACATAACTGGAGGGTACCAGGTTGGTGACCAGTTTCTCTATACCCAATGGATAAAATAAAATAAAAAATAGCCTTCAAATAGAGGACCTTTGGAATGCTGGTCTATTTTAAACAAGAGCCCTCATTTATATAGAAAAGCATTTTATCACACTCCAGAACCAACAGCAACATTTTGTATGAATTAACCCTTATACTCATTCATTTCTTGGCTCTGTTCTAAGTGGGAGAAGTGAAATCTAAATACATGGCTTGTTTCTCATTTATCACACAGACTAATGACTTTTTGCAGCATGCTTGCATATTAAAATACCTGTTGCCATGAACATGAGAAGCACAAAAGGCAAAGCTGTAATGGAGCAAGGTTGGGTCAATGACAGCACCATTTTCTGAATGTTCCATCAATTCATTCAGGTAGCAGAGATGGCGGTGACAGCCTCTTACTCCATAACGAGCACAATATTCATCTAATACGAAGACTTGGCCGGGGCTAAACCAGCCCTGCAAAAGAAGGGGAGAGAAAAAGCTCTTTAATGAATATAGGCTGTTCTTTTTTCCCCTCTTCAAACAAGCTTCTCAGTGCATTATACAAACCTTTTGAACTATTACATTTTTAATAAGCTCCATTCCATTTCTTTGGTCAATAAATTACAATGAGCTAAACTCAAACAGTCATTAGTTCAACAACTGAAAATGTCAGAAGTAATTATTTTTTTCACAATAGTTCATCCAAAACTATTTCACACTGTACACCAAAATGTCTAAAATGGTATCTCAGATACAACAGACTACATTTTCTTATGCGAAGGAGGTTTTCAGGAGAGGATATTATATATTAAAAAAACCTGTAAAGGAGTAATAAGAAATATGAAGTTTAAAAAAAAAGATGTAATTTCTGGAAGAGTAGGGGAAAAGGATACACATAGAATAGAATAGAAATAGTTGCAATTAGTTATTCACTTTGCCTTGAGCAAAAGTCAGCTTTTCATACTTTTTGTTCTAAGGTTAAAAAATGATCACTGGACAATATTCCAGGATATCATCTAGAAGTCTGTGTTGACATCTAGACTCCATATTTTGCAATAAATATAGCTGAATCAACTGAAATGTATTTCTTTAACTTAGAGCAGTCAAGCATTTACCCCTAGGAGGGTCAGCACAGAAATTGTAAAACACAGCTGCTCAGAAAGGCAGACAATAAAGGAGGACTGATGCTTCAGGAAAGTAACAACAACAAAAACCAACGTCTTAGCTCTCTGAGGCCTGGACTCTTGTGATATCTTAAACATGAATAAAAATATGGGACAATATTTCATCTGACCAAGATCAGTAATAAGTACAATCATAGCATTAAACAGATATAAGATGCCATATAGCCAGATCTAAATTTGTAAAAATCTGTGCAACAATAAGTCTGCTTATATTTACACAAAATTCAATCTTGTTATAAAAAATTAAATTAGAGATGCCTTTTCTTTTCTTAGTCAATTTAGTTGACTTAGTTCTTTAGTTCTTAGTCAAAGCATTTTAGAAAATATGAAGAATAAACTTCTTGGTTTTGAGAGAATCATGATTTAGAAAAGGGCTAAACTGGGGATTTTCAATAGCAGACTTCTTTTGACAGACCTGAAAAGTAATGATTTCTTGGCTAAAGAAGCCAAGATTACTCTTCTTGTAATGATTAAAACAGCATATGGTTTATAGAACCATTTGTGTGAATAATAAGCAAGGCTGAGTTATTTGCAATAACCAGGCATTTCAATATTTTGCTTTTTGAGAGCAACAGGAATGGGGCCACAACAGGAAGTTGTCTTATAGCAAGTCAAGCCCTTGGTTTGCTTCAGCTAGAATTGCTAGCTTTGATTGGCAGCCCAGGGTTTTGATGACACATTCTCATTTCTCTCTGAAAGTGCTTGAGACTGAATGCAGAAAATGCTTGAGACTGAATGCAGAAAATGCTACATCTGAATGTAGCATTCTATACTGTATGTACTGAATGTAGCACTCTATCACTAGAATGTCCATTTTGTCATATGCATCTTAATTTATATCTCCCCCACCCTAAATTAGTAGCTCTGCTGGCACAACAGAAAGTTGAGTTTTTAGTTGGATAATATTATAGTAATTATGTACTGTTTTATAGTTGCTTGTAAGTTTTCCACTCTTTATCAGGGAGTTGAGGAAAGATACTTCAGCATAGCTTATGGTTTTAATCAGTTTGTGTTTAAATCTACTTCTTCTACATTAGGCTTCTTTTCTTGTGCAAAGAAATAATGCACGAAGCTACTTTCATTCAATTTATCAAGATGCAAGAGATTCTTTTTTTAAAAGTTATTTTCAGCATATGCAGATTGAAAAGAAGGAAATTAAAATATTTTTTCAAAATGCATGTTAGAGAAGAATTTCTACTACAAATTAGCTGATGTCTCTCCAGGTTTCCATGGGCGCCAAATTTCCAACTCTCTACACTGATGAAAAAATGATGGGGGTGTGTGTGTCACAAAAATAACCTTCTCCACACCCACACCATACTTAGCTTCAAATGTTACTAATAAAGAGAAGAGCTACAATCAACAGCAAAGCATATGCATTACTATGCCAGAAGTATCTTATCTGATAGCTTATCTGAAGTAGCATTGAAAAAGGTACCTACCTCAAAGATTGGGGAGTTACAGTAAATAGGTATACAATAAATTAGGTAAAATGATGAACTTAATCAATATAAAGCAGTCTAATAGTCTACATTTCCCTATTTATTTCCTGCTGTAGCAAATAAGCCTATCCACCACCGCACTTCACATTTAGTGCATCACAGGGAGGGAGTCAAGAGAGCATGCTTTTATATATACCGGTATGTGTCATTACTGAGCCCATAATGGAATGGACAATGTTCTATACATACCAATTCATCTTTTTTAAAAATATCAAGTGCTAGTTCCGTCAAACATGTCTCAACATATATAATAAAGCTACTTTTCTTTAAAACTCTGTATTTATGGAATAGCAAACCTACATCTGTTGTTTTATAATGCTTTGCCCTTATCCTTGTGTGATTAGTAATTTATAAATTAAAAGAAAACTATCAGTACAAGAGATATTATGGCATGCCTTAAATCAGAGAATTTACACTCAGTTTAATGGATCAGATCTCATAATCTCACATTATGTTTTTCAATATACCAGCTTCTGCTTTTTCCATGAAAGCTATTATTTTTGTTGTACAATTCTTATTTTATCATTTTTAATATATAAAAACTTTTATTAGGGTATAATCTTATATTTTGTTCCACAATAGTAATAAAATACGTTACAGCTATAAACAAAAAGCATCAGCAGCCAAACTGAAGAATTTTTACATTTTTTCCTCATGCTCTTCTCAATTATCCACCTTCAAGATTGCAACATCACTCTTTAAATGTTCTGTGTGCTCATTTGAAAGTGAAAAAAAAAAGAAAGAAAATAAATTACAGATTACCTCTAGAATGGTAAGTAATTCATTCAGGATTTAAGCTTACAAAGCTAACCTTGACTCAGCTGAATACAAGTGCAATAAATCTTTCTTCCCCTGTGGTTTTGGTTCTATTCATTTCTTTTCTCTTCTCAGTCCATAAAGGAGGAGAGAATTACCAGATAGATGACATAATGCTTGACATCTGGCAAGCTGGATTTGTACCTTAAAATGCCTGTACAGGTGTTAGCAAATCCTACCACAGAGGGTTCTATATTTATTAAAGCCTTCTGCTTTTATTCAGCCCTCCCTAGAGGAGCTGATAAACCATAGTTCAGAGTCAGTTTGAATCTCTTCTCTTTTCTATTGAGTGGCACAGCAGTAGCCTGCAAATGTATAATTTTCAAATTTGAAGCCAATCGATTGAAATGCTTTATACTAACCTCACGCATAGTTATTAAATGCGTCTAGAAGAAAAGACCACTTTGCAGTAACTATTTCTCAGTTTTTCTTTTCTGTCACTTCTTTTATTCCAGCCCTTTTACTCACCAAACAAGAATAGGAATCATTCAGTCGGTGATCCAAGGTCTGTCTCTGTAGTACTCTAAAGAGTGCCGCATGGTCAAATGTGCAAGGATTAGCAGAAATAAACTCATCCATGTCATGTTTCTGTGCATGATCTGCATCTGATTGTAGAAAGGTAAAAATAATACTTTGATATAGATTATTTCACTTTAAAACTGGCTTAAAATTTATTTGGAAAACAGCTTTAATTAGAACCTGTCTTCTTTTCCAAGTCTCACCAGTTCTTTAAAAATACTGCCACAAGTAGAATCTAAGCAAGTGACAATAATATAACAATTCATGGACAAACAGAGCAAAAGAAATGCACAAACATATACCTACGTGTGTATACACACACCCACACTCTCACACAGATTATACATAAAGAGATACACATATTCTTGTATATTTATATGCTTTAAAATTCTCACACATATAGATAACAAAATATTAACACAGAGTTATTTTCAATATTGTTTTCATACATTGCCCACTGCAAAGCTTTCTCTGTAATGATGTTCTAAAATTTTAGAAAGTTTCGCCAATACTAACTATGAGATGCCTGTTTTAACAAGATACTGAAGAGTACAGAAGTTTTAGTTTATTTAAAACACCAACATGTCTTTGCTTACAGGCATGAAGAAGACACTCATCTCAGAGGAAAGCAGCAGTGGAAGATAGCTGGAAGCCCATTTCCTAAACATCAAACTAGAGCAGAAATGAACACATAGCCCCGTACAGGGTTATTTCCAGTCTTTTGCTTTTTATATGCAGCTTTTAAAGAAACAAATATAAAATAGTAATGGCAAAGAGCTCTTTCAGCCTTCCAGGACAAGAGTAATGAAACTGGAAACAATATTTCTTTGTGTAAATTATATATAACATGCCATTTTAAATGGCACCTCAATCAAATATCTGAATTTATTGTTGTTCAGAGATTGCATCTTTCAACGCCTTTGAACCCCGCGGGTTTATCAAAAGACACAATCAAGTGATTCTTTCGTTAATGGTATGTTTTGTCAAAATCCTCAATGCAAGTTGCTATAAAGTATGGACAGAAAAAGCCTTACCATTGCCAAAAGGACTAGTTATGCATTAGCACATTAGCTCTTTTTGATTTCATACACAATATTGGAAGTGAACAGGCCACTATCAACTAAAAAATTGACTTGACCCTTACAATAAGGTCTTTGCTCTTCTTTGTTCTTTTAATTTCAAATATAGAGGTTTTTAATGTTTGTTACCAGAAAAGATGTATTCTCAATATATTCTTGAAAATTGTGCTACAAACCTAAAATTTCTATAAAAAAGGAGACAAAAGTTTATTGATTAAACCCAATTCTAGAGTTAGGTTCATAATAAGACTCCATATTGATCTGTGGGTATGATGCTAACATAATCAGTCACATTTAGAAATTTAGCCCCAGATCATATTGATCCATGTCAAGTCCAACTTTCAGATGCATTTGCAGATGGAAGAATTATTTAATTCAAACTGAAGGATCCACAGCATCATATCCTGAAAAGATGCAGAAACTAATTCATATCACTTGGCTCTGCATTGTCAAAGCAAGAGTCACATTCATGTGACAGATTTAACAAGGTACATATAGCAAATAAACTGTGTGATAACACATTGATAGTTTATGCTATGAGATTATCATCTACAGATAACAGGAGCAAATTTTTACAGAGTTTTTGAAATAATACTTCCCCCACACCTCAAGTCCTAAGATATATGTATATGTATGTAATTAAATGACTATTTAATAACCAAGCCTAAAAAATATAAATTTTAGATATAGCTAGAAGGTCTAAAATTTTCCTGAATTAGAAAGGGATTTGAATTAGTCTTTACTAGATTGACATTTTTTAACCAAATTGTGATGTAGCATATATAGCAGTTTGCTACTAATTTCATATATGTAAAACATTTCTGATTAGCAAAGGATATGGGAAAAATAGTTACGGTTATGGTTTACTGTAATCATCTGATGATAACAGAAAAGGAAAAGAAAGACAATGGTTTTTTTTTTCTTTCCTTATCATGCACATAAATTAGAGCCAGATATTTCAACATAATTGCAGTCTTGATATTTCATATTATCATTCTTCATCTCTTAAAAAGACAAAATGCAAATTAGTTTATGTATGTTCATTAACTTTTTTTGAAAACAATAGATTAGAGCTGGAAGAGACCTTGGAGGTCTTCTAGTCCAGCCCCCTGCTCAAGCAGGATAACCTATACCATTTCAGACAAGTGGCTGTCCAGTCTCCTTAAAAACCTCCAGTGACGGAGCGCCCAACGATTTCTGAAGGCAAGCTGTTCCACTGGTTAATTGTCCTCACTGTTAGGAAGTTTCTCCTTAATTCTAGATTGCTTCTCTCTTTGATTAGTTTCCAACAAGTGTATTTACTATATACTGCTATACCATTCAAACCTTATTTGGTAGCATAGACCCTTGAACTTATAGTGGAGTTATATCAACATAAATTGATGCCACATTGCTGCACTACCCTGTGATAACTGATCTTGAGTTTCATTTGGATAAATACTGAACAGTCTGCTATTCCTAACAAGAGCAGAAAGAATCCTATCCAAACGTAAGGATTTTTTAGGAGATACTGTTAAAATCGTAAAAGTAAATTGGGAAATAGAGATGGGAAATTGTTTATAAAATGTTATTGTTATTTTCCTTAGCTGTCTTCATATAACACAAAGGAAACAGAAAAATAGCTACTAGAATATTTTGTTAAAACAGAGGACTTGTCTTTGCTGCATTTCTGTCATTGGATGATCCCCCATTTGTACTATGTTCAATCAAGAGACACTTACAGGAAGTACAATGGAAAGGGAATGTGATAAAACAGAAGATTATCCTGTAGCTATTGTCAAGCAACTAGACATAGATGGGATGCAGCAGGACGACAAGGAAAATGATAGTAACCCTTAGGTTGATACCTGCCAAGCAGGACCACATATTTTACTGTCACATTTTATACTTAAGGAATGCATGTCTCTTCTTAGCCTTAGGAGAAAGCAGCCAATATTTCTTTATGGAAAGTTTGGAGAATGAAACCAGGCATGCCATTCCTAAGGCTGCCTCTCATTTTCGACTTTTAAAAATAGGTATCATTTGTATGAGGAAATCCATAAACATAAATGTGAGTGGCATCGTCTTTCACAAGTACTGTCTCATATAAATGTTAAAGTATTGCTAAACACAAAGTAGGCCAAAAACATAAAAGGATGGCATAAATACAGGAAAATGTATTATTTGCAAATTACAATAGAAAGAGGTATTATTAAATAGGAATTAGTTAGCTAACATAGTTGAAATGGCACTATATGCTTACTTTCTGGCTATTTCTTTCAGCCAAAAGGCTTGTGAGTCATTATTTCTATTATATTATCTGCTATAGTTGATTTTTTTTCAGACGTATGAGCCACTTCAATTGCCATAAAGTTGATAAAAATCATATAATCAATAAAAGAACTACTAGAAATACTCCTATGAAACTGCCAGTAATGATGAAAACATCAGTAGTAGTGAAAATTAACCCACTCTCCTGAACAAAAGGCAATTACAGCAAACCAACTTTTCTTGCTTGATGGAACAACCAGGTTTTAACCAGCTTTTAAAAGCCCAAAGGAGCCAGTTGCAGATCCGGTGGTGTGCTATTTCAGAGGACCCACAAGCCAAGTGGCAACTAATGCTACTCTTTGAATCAAGGTGTTACATCCATTAGTATTTGAGCTGCAGTATTCTGGACCAGCTGCAGTTTCAATAGCAGTCCCATGTGAAGTTCATTGCAGTAGTCCAGTCAAGAGGTATCTAAAGCATGAGTAACAGTAATTAATGCCAGCTAGGAAAATAGCAATTGCTGCACTAGATGGAGCTGAGTGAAGGCTCTATTTGCTGTAGAAGCTTGAAGGACCACCAAAATTGCAAACTGAATCTGCTATGGTAGGGAAGTATAGCTTCATTTAGAATTAATGGAGGAATATCATCAGAAGTAGCTGAGCTTCAAGTCCACTACCTCTTGCTGGAATTAAGCCTTAACTCTTGTTCCTTATACAAACTTAGATGGTGTTAGGCTTCTGGACAGCACTTTGACAGTATCAATAATCTGGTCAAGGGCCAAGATATATAGTTGGGCATAATTGGCATACTGATGCAGCCTGAACCATTTTCTCCCCAACCTTTCCCCAAAAGGGATAGCTGGAGACTTCAGTAGTGAAGACAGTACATTCGAATTCCCATCTGGTCTTTAGACTCCAACTTTCCACCCTGTCTTTAGAATCCAGCTTTACTAGCATGGCTTCACATCTCGTTAACTGCAGTAAAATATCCTTTGATGTCAATTACCCCACTACTTCCTCTTCCCTGAGTTTATAGCTTCAAATTCCTGGCCAGGAAGAGAACTGAAAATTTTCCTCCAATGAGAATTTATGAAGGGATGTAATCTTGTGCTCTTCTTGTTCAATATTATTTCATCAAAACAATGATGCAGCTGAGTCATGAATACCCAATTGAAGCTATTTGTTATAAAATCAGTGCAAACTCTGCAAGAAAAATAATCCCTAAAAATTATTTCCATGAGAATCTGTACTGAATTCTAATGATATCAATTACGTATTTTAAAAAGTAACACAGCAATAATGAGCTACAAGTCAGGTTTTTAAATGGTTATTAATAATATAAATTTTCAAGAACAGTCAAGTTAAACGCTAATTAATTATACAATCAAAATCTCATAAATTAAAAATAATGCAAACTTACTTTGTGATAAATCTGTGTGAGTATTGCTTCCTTTTGGATTCATCTTCTGTGCTTGACCTACAGGAACTGGCTTGTAAGATTGACCAGTAGCTCTGTACATTGCTTGGACCCACAGGATCCGATCTTGTTCATCATCACTGGCAAATATCACTATGTCACCTTCTTTGACAGCATTGAAGAACATCTGACCACCTTGCAGGCCTGCAGATTTAGAAGAACTCAGGATTCAGTCAAGTTAACCAACATGAAATTAAGTTTTCTCTTTTCCCTACCTCCTTAACTAATAACTGGATTTATAGTCTACCTTTCAATCTAAAAAGAGTACTTAAAGTGACTAAATTAATAAAAACATAATTAAAGGCACAGTTAAAATGTAAAAAAAAATCATTAAAATCACTCAAGCTAAATTGAATAGATAGATCTTGATGTCTCTGCTGCAACCAGAAAACATGGAGGACAATTTCAATGGGAGTAATATTATACCGCTTGGAAGACATGCAGAAGAATGCTTAGTCCTGTCTACCCAAGAGATGGCATATGGAGCAGAAGCATCTTTAACTGTGTCTCTCAAGATAGCTCTTAAAAAGAACATTTAAGAGAAGGGCGGCATATAAATCAAATAAAAATAAAATAAATAAAATAAATAAATAAATTTATGTTCTTCTGCAAGAGATTTCCCAGGTACAGTGATTGGAGTGAGGAGAAACAAACCAGGAGTGAAATCCAGCAGGTCCTGACAGATTCTGAAGAACCGGTAGTGGAAATTTTGAGTAGTTTGGAGAACTGGCAAATACCATCTCTGGCTGGCCCCAGAGTGGGGTGGGAATGGAGATTTTGCAGTATCCTTCCTCTGCCACGCCCACCAAGCCCCACCACGCCCACCAAGCCATGCCCATAGAACCGGTAGTAAAAAAAATTGGATTTCACCACTGAAACAAACTCATGCTCACCTCAAACTCCAGTGACAAGAGAAAATTCATCTATGCTGAAGACATTTCTAGTTACGGCTTTACCTTTGTGTTAGATATGTAGACAAATAATCAAAATGGCACTTTGATCCTTGCATGTATATTACTGGATTGTGCTCCCACTTAAATAAATTTATCCAATTAACCAACTTTTCTTGAAACTTTCCATCCCTAAGCACTTTTCTGTACTAATTAACAGGTTGGGTGAGTTCTTGCTAAAGAAAGCAAAAAAGGAAAAAATCTATAATGGCCAATATACAAAATTGGTTACTTGGTAGCAGTATCATTTACATAGATGCATCTAGTTTGCATTTGATATCATTTCAGGAGGAAGAGCACTATAAAATCAAAATCAAAAGCTATCCACATATTTAAAGGAAATATTTATTTTCAATTAATATCAGTTCATGATATCAATGTCTTTAATAGCATTAAAATAATGTATAGCAGGGGTGAAATGCTCCTGGTTTGGACCGGATCGCCCGATCCCATAGCGATGGAGGCAGGTGGTTCGGAGAACCGGTAGGAAAAATCCCTGCGCCTTCCCCCCCACCCAACTGAGCCCCGCGATCATCAGAGGCTTTTTTTTTTAACTTTTAAAAGCATTTTTTCTACAACCTCTTTGGCTGAAAAAATTCTTTTAAAGGTAAAAAAAAAGTCTCTGATGATCGCGTGGCTCAGCTGGGATCATCAGAGGCTTTTAAAAGCATTTTTTCTACAACCTCTTCAGCCAAAGAGGTTGTAGAAAAAAAGTTTTAAAAAACTTTTAAAAGCCTCTGACGATCCAGCTGAGTTGCCTGATTGTCAGAGGCTTTTAAAAGCATTTTTTCCTGCAACCTCTTCGGTCGAAGAGGTTGTAGAAAAAATGCTTTTAAAAGTTGTTTTTTAAAAAAGTTGGCCACGCTCACCCAGTCACATTATCCCTCTCCAAGTCATGCCCACAGAACCGGTAGTAACAAATTTTACATTTCACCACTGATGTATAGCCTGGCAATTCATATCTGCAATGAGATGGAGATGTTTCTGATATGTTAGAATACGATGTAAAAATGTAACCTGGCCTAAAATAGTCTTTCTCTCTCTTCCTATTTACCTACTTACTTGATAGGATTTTATGAAAAGATAAAACAAGCCCTCTTTCCTAATTTCTCTGCAATCAGACATTTGAACTCATTTTACAGAATACCTGGATGGGGTGCTGTATAATCCACAGTGTATCCTTCAAGTTGCATTAACTCCTGAGGCTCTGATTTTTTCTCTCTGTAGCTGCACATGGCAAATGTATATTGGCTAACCTAGGTGAAAGATAAAGAGAAGCCCTGAATTAGCTATATGTGTTATATTGGCATTTAGCTCTTAGTTCAGTGGGACATGGGCAATAAACTAGCTGCTAACAATGGGAGTTATAAATAACCTCCCATGTGGCTTAGAACAAATATGTCAACTGTACATTAACAACTTGAAATTCACAACAACAACTGCTTTACAAAATACACTTAGATATCAAGATAATACCACTAATCTACTTGTATACTACAGGTCTACAGCAATCATTGTGCAATAATTGTGAAATTGTAATTTGAAAAATAAAAGCACCTTTTTATCCGATATCACCAGTAGCCATCTTGAGAATCAATGCTAAATTGAAAATTTAATTATTACTCTGTACATTCCCATCAATACATTTTTAAAAACAGGTATATGTAAGGCATTTGTTCATCTACCTTGAACACTGAGTGTTCTTCCATCTGACACTAGTACACATATCTTTACCTTGAAACCTAGAGCACACAAATGTTTGAGATCATATCAGGCTTCACACAGTGTCTAACACATTGTACTTCTGCAATGGTTGGAGGAAAGCAGGCCCTATTTTCCTCCCTAGGTGGGAGAATGTGCACATGTAATATAAGCAGATACCTTTGTATCAGATTAACTCCCCACTGCAAATAAAACAGAAATGTTTAGCTTCACCCACTTGGGGGATTCTGAGGTGCTAGTGTGCCCAATGAAGCTTCTGGGCACACTTTACAACTCCAATCAAAACAGTCAGGAAAGGTATCCAGAAAATAATTGGCTCTTCAATTCTGTGTCATTGTTGAGAAAAGTAATAGTTTTGAATATGCCATTTACACTTGACTCCAAGTTTTTGATTACTATAGTCAGGTATAAGATTACAAAAGGTGCAAAGTGATCACCATAATCAGATGAAAGGTTGAGTAGACAAATTCAACCATTTAATGCTAACTGATCTAAATGGCTTTTTAAAGTTGCTGGATGGGGTTATTTATTATGAAACCCACAGTTCATCTGCCACTTAATAACCCTGCAACATAAAGATAAAGTATAAATTTAGCACAACTCCTGCACTGTCGACAGTGCAGGAATTATGAAAGGGATGGAAAAATACCCATCTGTCAGTACTATTCTTTATAGGCATTCTACACTAGGTCTATTCATAAAGCTAAAGTGATCAATTGGATTGTGCACTTCAGACTGCAGGTGAAGGAAACAACATCAACAACTTAGTGCACAATTATGTGTGTGGAATCGGGGAAATGGAGAGACATCTCTTTCAACTAGATAAGACTGCCGTTGGCCTCATCTAAACTTTTCTGAGAAACAGAAAACAAAAGAAGAAAATTGAAGAAGAAAATCTCAAGTGTTTAAGATTAGAAATGGACAGATATCAATGTGAGTTCAAAAGTGACATGATAAACATCACATAGACTATGTTAATCTAGGCTTATATGAGTACTATTTGGTTTATGCATAATTCTATTAATCTGTGTCTGACAGAAAACTATAGGTAGTAGTATTTGTGGATAGCCTAGCTTGGCCAATGATCACAAATACTACAAATGAATCTTAATGTTTTTAGTTTCCTGCATATTAGATAAAAGCATGAGATTGTACCTGTACTCTTTTATGTATTATATTCACATTGGTCTTTTCATATTTTAGATACCGTGTTTTCCCGAAAATAAGTCCCTGTCTTATATTTTTTTAACCCTGAAATAAGCGCTTGGCCTTATTTTTTGGGAGGTCTTATTATTTTGGGGCACGTGGAGGAAACCAGAGGAAACGGCGGGCACCAGCTGCGCATGCATTTAAATATTTTCAGGGAGGGCTTATTTTCATGGGGGGGTGTTAATTTTTGTGCATGCACTCAAAAGCCCAATTGGGCTTATTATCAGGGGATGTCTTATTTTTGGGGGAAAAGGGTGTGTGTGTGTGTGTGTGTGTGTATATATATAGTGTGTGTGTGTGTGTGTGTGTATATATATATATATATATATATATATATATATATATATATATAATATATATGTGTGTGTGTGTGTGTGTGTGTGTGTGTGTGTGTGTATATATATTAGTCTGCCAAAAAACAAAAGGTATGATTGTTGCATTCATCACTGAAAAACACACATTATGTCTGTGGCAACAGAGAGGGGCAAAAGCTAATTTTTAATTTACAAAGCAGTTGTGGAAATTGGACAAAAATCTTTGGTGAAAGTCCTCCACCATGTTCTGAAAGATCTCTGGGGATGGCCTAATAAATTATGAAGGATATCTTTCCCTATAAGCATGCATGAATATGGGGAAACCCAGCTGAGAAATGAACCCTGTAGCCTGTAACTCTGTGTCCTGATTGGAGGACAGCAGTTTATCTTCCTGCTTCCTTATCATCGCTGTTTGGCTATGAGTTACCAGCCCAGCTTTCTCAGGTTCTCTATTATTATCTGTCAGCTGTAGAGGGGGAAGGATTCTGGTAGGCATCCCCGCACTCCTGATTGTTGGTTGAGATCTCAGCCTGTCTTCTGGCTCGATCCTCTCTCTCTCCCTATTGCTAGCCACCCTCTGCAAAGAGGGAAGAATTCTGGCAAGCCTTACAACACCACTGGTTGCTTGTTGGAATCTCTGCCTCTCTTCTGATATTAACACTCGAGTTTCTCTCAGTGCAGGTCCCCAAATACTTGATACCCTAGAGGCGTCATCTCGTCTGTTCATATTTTGCGGCCTCTTTTCAATTTCGATAGCCTCCCTAATTATTCTGCTGCTATTCTGCTTAAACTGCTCTCCTCCAATCAGGACACAGAGTTACAGGCTAACCAACATACGTCAGCAGCAGGAAACATAGAAAGACGACAACTCCGACCTTGCAACACACCCATAGCTTCTAAATTAAACAAGACCCTGAAGATGACAGGGTTGTGAGCCTGTCGAAACGGTGCTAGAAAGAAAAACTTTTAAGGTACTGGTAGGATTTTAGCTAAGGTTTTAAAGGACCTTGCAGAGTGCTCTGTAAGGATTTTTAGAAGATTATAAGCTAGGATTTTAACCAGAATTTTAAACATTTTAACTAACTTATTTACTATGATGCGGAAAAACACCCGAGATTTTAATTTTTGCATATATATATATGCTTTCTTCTCTTATCGTAGGTTTTTGTGTGTATATTTTTCTTCAACCAGGTATTTTCCTACGTAAACCAAGTTTCCCTACTTGCAGCCATAGCTCAGTGAAATTACATCCACTATCCAAGGCTTTTTCAGACAGCAAGCAAGCAAGTCTCCAAATAGGCAGCAAAATGCTTGCTTGCTGTCTGAAAAAGCCTAGGATAGTGGATGTAATTTCACTGAGCTATGGCTGCAAGTTGAGAAACTTGGTTTACGTAGGAAAATTCCCGGTTGAAGAAAAATATACATATACATACATACATACATACATACATACATACATACATACACACACATATATATAGCTTTAACAGCATCTCTTGAAATGATGTTGAAATTAAACAAGAAAGAAGCATCACTAACCTGCACAAGAACAAAGTAGCGCTTTTTCCACCTTTTCCAAACTTTTTGTCCAAGGGCATATAAATACCTGTTAAATGTGAAGACAAATCATTCTCAATTAAAAATCTTACAATGAAATGGCCACAAATGAACATTAATGAAACAGTCTTGGAAGAATTACATTCCTGAATTTACTTATCCTTAACATATAGATGGATACATTTTGATGTATTCATTATTAGTACTAACCTTTTATATAGGGAGCATGCAACATAAATCATCTTAGTCATAATTCAAAACAGTCTTGAAAGGTAAATTAGTGTTATACTGTATACTTCACATGAAAATTGAGATTTGGAAACTAAGGCAACCCTATTAGTTTATAGCAGAGGCAAGATTTGAAATGGAGGTTTTCCAGCTCATAGTTAGTGTGGTGTTTCAGGAAGAAATCTGTGAGTTTATAGTAGTTGCCTTTCAGAATGTATAATATGATGTATAATCATACATCAACACTTGCTTCCTCCTTAACTTGCTTCTACTGGATGAGCCCAGAAAGCACCAACAGATAATATGAAGGTACCTGCACTGGATCCAAATAATTTTTCTCTGCTTTGGAACTTAATACTACACATTTCTAAAGCATGTTTTCTCCTCAAATACACTACCTTTTTCAGCAAACTCTGAATCATTGTATGAAATGTATTTATTTTATTTGCATACATACTCAATCACTCTGCTTAGAGCTCCATAGCCAATAATTTGTTGATTAAATAGTGATTGAGTTACTGTATTGTGCTAAGCCATTAATTTGCAGAGTACATAATTGATTATCTGTATTAGTGTCTCTTAATACAACAATCTATTCTAGATACTTCTACAATGTTTATCTTCTTAAAAGAAGTAATAAAGTTTTCCCTGTCTATGGATATACCACATTCTGACAAAACATATACCTAAAACAGGAGTCGGTGACTTACAACCTCTAGGAACTTGGGACTTTTAGATTAAATTTTAGTATTTAAATTACCTGAAGTAGGAAACGTAAGAAAGCTATAATGCAACTTCTAATACAGGCATACCAATGAGAGACAGAAGGAGAGTGGGAGAGAGGAGACTATCTTTATAAACTCTACTTTCCCAAATCCCAGCTCTCTGTATTTATGATCTGGACACCCATCTCACTATTAAGAGTCACTCTTATCTTGTTTACAGCTTTCAGCCTTGTCAAAAATGTTAATGCTTCCCTTGATCATTATAAGGTGACCCACCACTTCTCTAAGGCAGTATTATGCCCTTAATTGAAAAGTTATCCTTACAAGTGATGACATTGACTTAAACATGGAATGATACTATGAAAATTTTGGCTTCACCAATGGACATGAGAGGGTAGCAGAAGCCATTGTGATCAGTCCTTGTGAGTAAATCTTGAATTGGAAGCTCATCCAACCACCCAATGGAAAAGTTGCCAGTTTTCTGACAAAGGTCAGAAATCAATGAACAGATGGATGTTTGAGTACCTGGAGAAGCATCCAGTATATGCAAGACTACTTAGGAGAATGCCATGGTAAGAAGAATTGATCACTGCCAGCTGAGAGCTTCCTGTAAGGTCCTACTTGAGTGCAACACATTTTTCTGTAGAAACCCAATCCTGTATTCTTTATACTCCATTTTAAATTATGCCCTGCAAATCTCTTGTTGTTTCTAGATCTTGCTTGGTTCAGTGAACTTTGTCTGCTGGAAGGGAATCTATTACCTTGAACTTAAACTTGTATTTATAATTACATCTTTGATTGCTGAATGTATAACTGCTATACTAACTGATTCAAACCCAAGGGGGCCATGACAGTTACATGCAGTGCACTGTTCTTTGACAGTGAAGGCAATGATTTATGATCTCAATATCACTGATCGCTTGGTTAGATAGCAATACTTTTTAAAATGTTGTCTAGTGTGAAGGTAGTATAAAATTCCTACAAAAGAAAAACAAAAGAATATGTTTTCACACAGTTTCAGAGTAGAGCTGAGATTCCTACAAATGATAAATGTTGCCAAATACAAAACACACATATGAAAATGGCATCCACAAACATTTTAGGGTTGAAGATTGGCCATCTTTAACTTGATACTGGATAGTATAAGAGCCCATAGCATGGAGGGGGGGAGAATTGGGTAAATGTTTGCAATTTAGGCCAAAGATGCTACCAGGACTTGCTCCTATAGGAAGGGAGGTATAGGAATGTACCTCTGTGTTCCTGAAATGTGCATACCAGAATTGGACTATCTAAGCAGGGAAAATAGAAGAATATTTTAGGTATAATTTTACAAAAATCAAACCCGACTGGAAATTTAAATTTGAGTGTAGTTGGTATATTAATTTCTTGCCTACTCCCAGATCCAATGAAATCACAGGATCTGTTTACAGGGAGGAAGTCTCAGGTTTCCCATTTTTTGACTTGCAGCACTACATAGTTTGAGAATCCCAGCAATAGGCAATAAAATAAAAGGTACAAATGCATGCCTACTGCCACAGGCCTGAACTAGCACTGTTAACGCTGCTAGCTAAAGATGAGTCAGATAAGCACCTATTGTTGTAAGCCTGGTAAGATGAATCGGATTCTACAAAAACACTGTTTGCCATAGGGAAGTTCTTATTTGATTGCAATATTGTCTGTGGGCATTCTGGATGTGGTTTGCTTTCTTTATGAAAACAGGGAACTAAATGCAAAAATACATGACAAAAGGCATTGCAATGGCTTGGAACTTCCAGTTTGCCAAATGTAAAAAACTATGTTGCTTGGTTATTGAACTTTCCAAATTGAAAAAGTATTCACTGTGCATATGTACAGTGTTCAGAAGTGTCATATAGCAAAAAAAGTGCATTTCTTTCTGGTAATCATATTGTTCCTGGGCTGTGTTGAAGTTAGAGTAATTATTGCTGCTGCTTTAGTGGCTTAGCTCAATGACTGAACAAGGAAAGCAGCAGAACATGTGCTCAACTGTTATTTTTGCTGCTTGCTAGAGAATTTTAAACATTATTGTTATCATTAGATTTTTATCCCACCTTTTTTATTTATAACTCAAGGTGGCAAACATACAGTAGCTAATCTTCCTGCCTCTATTTCCCCCAGAACAACATCCCCTTTAGTTGGGTTGGGCTGAGAAAGGGTGACTGGCCCAAAGCCATTCAGCTAGCTTTCATACCTAAGGGAGACCTAGAATTCACAGAACTTGTAGGCTGCACTTTAACCACAAAATCAATGTGCTCCCTTTAAAAAAAACCACACATCTGTAGTTGATAAAAAAATATCAGGGAGAAAAAGGCTTCTTTTTAGTTCTAAAATTATCTAAGATGCAATAAATCTTTAATTTAGTTCCATAAGAACAGAGAATGTATGAAATGTTCTGATAGAACATTTTCAATTGTGCCTTTAAAAAAAAAAGATCTGTTTGAATACTTTATTTAAATGAATGATATATATGTGAGACAAAGGTTTATAGCACTTAAGACTATGCTACGAGGTTTCCCTGTTTGTCTTTGATGTTTATGATGGGAGAGAGAGAAGGCTAATTATTAAATAAGTGACTATATGGCATCATCATTTACTGGTTCCTAAAACAATTCACCGATGTTGTATGTGGGAGAATAATGTTAATACTTGTTAATACTCCATAAGTAGGGTCTATTCTTTGTTTAACTCTAAGGAAAAAATCCATCTGCATCTTGAAAATGAATTCTTTACTTTTTATAAGCTTTTATTTATCACAGTTGAAGAAAAGGTAGAAAGGAAAAAAATCAATACATATTACAGTTCTGTTCTACAAAAGGCTTTCTTAAAAAGAAGTCTAAGTCAAGGTTGAAAGAGCAATTAAAGCAGTCTCAAAATCTGGGCCATTCTGATAGAGTTCAGTTAACATGTGGCAGAAGTAATCATCCACTTGTGAAAATGATTTTCAGTTCATTCTCAAACACCTTTCAGACACTCATGATCCCATTTAACTGACAACAATAGAGTCTATCTGCGGGCATCACTGCATTCAGTGTGAGAACCAATAGGGACCAAATGCCCACAGGCACTTTCAGCCATCACAGTATATTCTGTTCTGCCTAGCATAAAGGAAATTCTTCCTTGTTCTGCATTCCTTCTTTTATGTAACCCCACAAGATTAAGCTTTTTTCTTTTCTCTTCTTTTTTGTCCTCAGTTGAGGAGGAAAGACACAACAGATTCAAGACTACAATATGGCTAGGTCATCAGAAGCCTAGTTGAAAACATTCCGAGATTGATTTCAATACTTTTCTGTGCTCTTGAAAAAGAGCACCAAACACATCTTCACGAGAAATAAGATGGTGTGAGGAGCTAAAGAAAGAAAAGAAAACCCACATAGCCCAAACAGCTGTTACAATGATGTCTGGGGAAGACAAATATTCTGAAGAAAGCTAAACAACAATGGAAACTATATCTATTCACTTCAGTGAACTGAACACTCAATATATGAATAGGAAAATTGGTAGGAAGCCCCTAAAGATTTTTACACCTTCCTTCTATCTCCCAATATACATATGGACATACTGTATCCAGAGAGGGGGGGGGGGGCATTAGGACAGTGATACTGTTATTTACTGATAGCAGAAGAATCTTTCATCACTTTAATAAAGACAATTGAAACAAATATTTTTAAAAAATAGACAGGTTATCATGAATGAAGGCAAATATACGTGTCCCAGGATAATGTTGCAGGATCCAATCCAGTCATGGGGACCAGAGGTTTTTAGTCTTCCGAACTTTCAGACTCGTGCTGGAGCTGATCCTCAGGGAATTTCATTCTGTGTCATTCTGGTGAGAGAGAAATTCCCTTGGGCCCCTACACAAGTCTGAAAGCTTAGAAGACTAAAAACCTCTGGTCCCAGTGACTGACTCAGATTGGATCCTGCAAGATAGGTTGCATTGTGAGGCTGGGCTTTATAGTCTGAGATAGACACATAATCTAGTTTGAGAGCAAGGCTAAACAATCGTTCAGGTTAGAAATGGTTCCTAGAAAAAAAGAGTGCTCTTTCTATCTAAGCAAAGTATAAATAAATAATAGTAGCCTAACAGCTGAATTTTTCTAATGATATAGTGTCTTTTGATATTTTTAAAAATAAATTTAAATTACTTATAACTTTGTCTTTGAATTTCACACAAGGCACAGTGTGTATAATGGAGGAGAGACATTGGAATTCATTTTGAGCTTGCCAGCTGTTTACCCGGGGCATTACATTTATAAATTGCAGGAGTGTGCAACTATTGTAAGGAATATTTCGATTTTGTACTTAAGGTGTGCTCTTTTGCACACTCAACAAAAACATGGACTCTTGATCCTCAGTTCTCTGGCTCAGAGATTTTAAGGCCCTTAATTGGTTCCTTGAACTTTTACAAGACTAAAAGCTTCTATTTTGGCCCATAGTTCTTTTCCTAAATCCCCCAAAATGGGAAAAACATCCTCCCCAAGTCTGATGGCTCCCTGGTGGCTCTTTATATATGCCTGGCATAGGAACTTTAAAAGCAAAATCTACATAGTACATTTTCTATTATACAAATGCCAAGTAATGTATGTTAACTTGGACATACATCCAGTGCGTTCCATGCCTTTTTTCCAGTCAGTGGTGTAAGACTGCAAGATTGCAAACAAATATAGTTTGTGTGAAGTCCACTGATTTTTTTTAAAAAATGGGGGAGGGGGAGAAAATGCAACATAATTGATTCCTTTAAAAGCAAACAAATCAAACACACTACATGCTGAAAATGTATTTAGATGTATGATTAGAGGTACAGTTGCATACATAGTACTTATCTAAAACTTATTCCCTTCCTAGATAAGCAATGTTATGCAAGCACAAAGAGAGAAAAATAGCCAGCAAAAGAAATTAAGGGCAGGCAATGAGAGAAAAAAAGAAAATCTCATCAAATCTAGAATACTTTAATACTGCATCCCTTATTTATTCCCATCCTTGCAAATCGTTCTTAATTCCATATACCAATTCACACATAGCCTTTTGTTCTTATGATTTCATAACACGGGTTTCTCAGTCTTCTTCCTCTTGATCCATTTTTCCTTTATATATGTTTTATGAATCGATTCTCTTTATATGACCAAGCCATCTCAGTGTATTTCTTTAATACTCTTCACTTATTTTTCATTTTTGACCCGGTATCTTAATTGTTTTACCAAGTTTAATTAACCATTCCTATTACAGTTACTTTTTAAGTTGCTCCTGACATACACAACTCTGTTTCAAAAAAGAAAATAAGCAGAACACAATCTTGTACAGAAAACTTTTTTCTTTCAACAACATATCATCATTCCTTGCAGAGCACACGCTACTGCTATCTTTCCATCAGTATTTGCATCTCATAAAATTTCTGTTTTTAGCTAACATTATACTATTGTCTACAAATTCACCTACATGCTCTAAATTTTAATCACTTAAACAGGTCAGAATTGTTTGCTCAATTTTAATCTTTCCAACCTAACCAGCTTGGTTTGCTGTACATTAATTTTCCACGTAGCATCAGATCTAAGAAATCATTTTATAGCTGATATGGGGGTCATCTGCATTCAAAAGAGCATGCATATTCATGTCCCCAACCAACACACACACCTTTAACATTAGGCACAAGCATTTCTTACACATTTATTCATAAACACACTAAACAAATATGATTTTCATCCTGCTCACATTTTGAGCAAGTTGCAGAGCCACTCTACATATAAGCCACACATATATCTTAATACTTCTGCAGTTACACCTTACTGTTTTTCAACAGTTACATTTTTCATCATTTTTTTTCCTGGATACCAACTTTTACACAATTTATTTTAATTCCATTCTTTGACATATTGCTTATTCCCATGAGAATTTCTAAAATATTTCTTCTTGCATTCCTTCATTCCAGAGAATTTTATTACTTCATACGGATCAGTTTTCTACTACAGTATATAATCAAAGTAAAATCTACATAAAAGAAAAATAACACACACATATACAAGCAAAAAAAAAGAATCAAATGTAGAAAAGAATCTCATAGAATAATAGGGCTGGAAGGGACTTCGGTGGTCTTGTAGACCAATCCCTTGCTTGAGGCAGGAGACTTATAATGTCCCAGTCAAATGGTTGTCCAGTCTATTTTAGAAAACTCCAGTGATGAAACACCTACAATTCTAAGGGGGCAAACTATTTCACTGAATAATTGCTTTTACTGTCAGAAAACTTCTCCTTAGTTCTAGGTTATAGTTCTCTTTGACTAGCTTCAAAGACCCATGTCTATGGAAATTCTCAATCATCCAAGTCATGGTTGTTCCAAAGGTGTTTTGGACTTTCTATGAAGCTTCTTGCATGAGAAGCGAAATGTCTTCAAAGAAAAACAAAAAGTCCAGTTGTCTCTTGGGGAAAAAAACGCCTTTGGGACTTCAAAGACCCACATTACCTCTTGTCCTGCCTTCTGAAATAGTTCAATTCATTTCAGAAGAAACCTTGGTGAAACTAGGCATTCAGGTCTTTTTTTAAGCCCTTTTCTGCTTTCAAAACACTATGTTTGTCTATACATTTGTCACCTCAAAAGAATGAATCAGTGATTATGCATGAGCATGGATATTCTTTAAAAAAATACAACAGCAAACTCCCCCCATTCTATTATTATGAATATTATCTTTCAATCTCTCCACAAGGTAATTTATTGTAAAAACTAATAACTGTGGTTTCACATGAAGTGTTAGTATCACTTTATATTGCTTTGGTAAGACCACACCTGAAATACTATATCCAGTTTTGGTCACCACAATACAAAAAAGAGGTTGAGGCTCTACAAAGGGTGCAGAGAGGACCAACAAACATGATTAGGGGACTGGAGGCTAAAACATATGATGAAAGGTTGCAGAAATTGGGTATGTCTAGTCTAACAAAGAAGACTAGGGGTGACATGACAGTAGTTTTGCAATATTCGAGAGGCTGTCACAAAGAGGAGGGGACTAACCTATTCTCCAAAGCACCTGGGCAGGACAAGAAGTAAAGGATGGAAACTTATCAAGGAGAGATCCAATCTAAAACTAAGGAGAAATTTCCTGACAATAAGAACAATTAACCAGTGGAGCTGCTTGCCTTCAGAAGGCACTGGGGTTTTTAAGAGATTGAACAGCCATTTGTTCAAAATGGCATAGGATTTTCTGCTTGAGCAGGGCTTTGGACTAAAAGTCCTCCAACGTCCCTTCCAACTCTGTTATTCTGTAATATCAATAAAAATGGATAATATCAAAATATTTATGTAGTAAATGCCATCCATTAAAAAGTCAGGAAAAGTAAAACAGATTGAAGCAGTAATATATTACTATAGTGGGTGGTAAAAAGGTCTTTAGTCTCGTCTAAGCTTTGAGTATTCAATGTTTCATCCTTTAAGTATCTTGGATTTCAATTATCTAAAATATTAAAGGAATAAAAGAATATGTTAAAAGCCTTTTGGCAACTACATAACATAGTGTAATATGATCATACTGGTTTGCACTACAATAGTGCAGTAATATCCATATCATAGCATCTTTAAAGTTTTAAAGACCAAAAACAACATGTTGAAATTGGTACTAAAAAACCATTGGTAATCAGTGTAAGTGGTATATTATTTGTGTAACATAAGCATGGTGATTTGCTTCATAAGGTCATGTATAGTTTTATTTTACATAAACAATAAATTCAACCATAGGGGACATTACAACAATCCATGATGAATATCATTCTCACACACAAAATGGATATTAGCCCTTTTTTCTTGATATAACTTTTTAGGTCATCTACCACTTAAACTTAGTTAATATATTCTTGATTATTCACCATATGTGCTTCCACTGACATTGTTGAACCTAGAAGCATGCCTGATTTATAAACTTATGCTTCTAAATAAAGTGCATCTGTCTTTGACATCTAGACAAATATCTTAGTCTGGATAAACACATTTACCCATCCACAGTAATGCTATTACAACTGGTTAAATTTCACTTGTTCTTCTACATTCTTTCTATACTTTCTCAATCACCTATTTAGATATCCTACAATTTCCCTTCAACAACTTGGTGAAAACAGCAGTAGGATTGCTTATTGCTTGCATGTAAGCAATGCTCCAATACACACCTCCAATGATTTTCTCTAAAGGTGGTTCTTACTTAACAACCATTCATTCAGCGTCTGCTCAAACTTATAAGGGTGCTAAATGAGTGGTAGTTATGACCAAAACTTGTACTATGACTTTTGCACTGGCCCACAGTCACCTGATTGTGATTTTCAATTTTCTCACCAGCTTCCAAAAAGTCAAATAAATGGGGAAGTTGGCATGAAGTCAGAAGTCTCAGTCACATGAAGTTCTTGCTTAATGATCCGTGTGGTCTTCATTTAATGACTACTGCCAGAACTGCCATCACTAAGTGGTGTGCAGTCACCTGTTTGTTTTTTAACTTACAACCACAATGTTTAATGACAAGAATTTCCGATCCTTAATAGCATCATTGAATGAGGATTACTTGTAATAGTTTCATTGAGATGTGAACAGAATAGAAAACAGAATGGAAATAAGTGGCACCCCAAAACTCTGGACGCAAGTCCCAAAGCATCTCAGTTCAAATCTCACCAGGCTCAAGGTTGACTCAGCCTTCCATCCTTCCAAGGTGGGTAAAATGAGGACCCAAATTGTTGGGGGTAATATGTTGACTCGGTAAACTGCTTAGAGAGAGCTGCAGAGCACTGCAAAGCAGTATATAAGTCTAAGTGCTATTATTATTGCTATCACATTTTGAATCTGATTTTCTGGTAAAACATGGGCTCTTTTAATTTTGCACATTTTTATTGAAACCCACAGAAGTAATCCAGAAAACAATGTTGATCCTACTGAAAGCTTTAAGAGACACAATAATACTAATTAGGGCCACACACTTAATTTTCATTCCCTTGATATAGTCTCCACTAGCATAACCTAGGAGTTTATTTACTTCCAAAATCAGTCCCAATCCTGAATTTCAATAAAGCTAGCTTTTCTGGGAGCATGTAGATATCAAACAGCAAAATTTAGACGAAGAACTTTCTTTTAAAAAGTAAATATGTGGCAGTAAGTACCACACAGTATACTGCAGAATATAACCTTAACCTCTCTGAGAAGGTCCTAACTATTGCCATAACTAAACTGACAAAAAAGTGTGCTTTACTTTACTTTTGATGTCCAAACTTCCAACCTTAACATGCCAGATTTCAAAATTCAGGATGGATTAGATTCTAGAATTCATTGTCCCTCCAAAGCATATCTCAAACTATTTTGTTATTGTACTTACGAGAAACAATCTATTACTTCTCCTTAATTTATGCACAGATATTTATTCAGGTATTAGAGTATCTCGTAATTATTTTTGTAATAACTCATGATCAGTTTTTTACAAAGAAAATTAATTTTACAAAATATTTTAAAACATTGTCAGAGGTTTGAATCTAATCAATGAAACAATGAAATTTCAAGTCAAAACTTATTAGCTGCTTAATAGACATACTATACTGTCAGGTTAATAAAGAGCTTCACAAATTCATTACCACACCTCAATCGAGAAATGACATGTCAGCTTCACAGACATAAAATTAAATACAAAGTAATAAAACTTAACTCAAGACTAGGTAATTCTATGTATTATTCATAATGACGTTTACACCTAATGTCTTTCAATATTAGCATATTTTTGGACTATAAGATGCACCGGAGTATAAGACACACCTTAGTTTTTTGGGAGGAAAATAAGAAAAAAGCTGATTGGCAGGTGGATTGGCCTCCTACAATACCCCCAATCAGCTGTTCCCAGAGGTGAATTTTAGCAACAGGTTCGTTGGTTGTGAGCTCTGTGCCTTGCTTTTTTTTCAGCCTCTGAAACCTCCATTTTGGAGGCTTTTTTTCTGAAGCTTCGTTTCAGAGGCTATTTTTCTGAAGCTCCATTTCAGGAGCTTTTTTTCTGAAGCTCCATTTCGGAGGCTTTTTTTCTAAAGCTCCGT